>JAIUCV010000369.1:0-600000 GCA_026724425.1 Erythrophleum ivorense | reverse complement strand
TACGTTGAAGAATGGGGTTATCAAGCCAAGTGACAGTGCATTTGCTTCCCCTGTAGTGTTGATAAAAAAGAAGGATAATACATGGCGGTTTTGTGTGTATTATCAGAAGCTTAATGCCCAAACTGTCAAAAACAAGTCCCCCGTTCCTATTGTGGAAGAACTTATTGATGAGTTGGAGGGGTCTAAATATTTTTCCAAGTTGGATTTAAAGGCGGGGTATCACCAAATTCGCATGCATCCAGAGGACATTCATAAAACCGCCTTCAAGACACATGAAGGGTTATATGAATTTCTTGTTATGCCCTTTGGATTAGCAAATGCTCCCGCCACTTTCCAAGGATTGACGAATATGATTTTTAAGCCCTTCTTGAGAACGTATATTCTGGTTTTTTTCGATGATATTTTGGTACATAGTAGTTCATGGGAGGCACATTTAAAGCACGTTCGAAGCACCTTACAGCTACTACGACAGCATTCATTGTTTGCTAAGAAAAGTAAATGTATTTTTAGGGCAACACAAATTGAATACTTGGGGCATATCATCTCTGATCAAGGGGTTACAGCTGATCCTAAGAAGGTGGAATCCATGAAGGAGTGGCCTACCCCATCAAATATTAAAGCTCTTAGAGGTTTTCTCGGGCTTACGGGATACTACCGGAGGTTTGTTAAAGCCTATGGTTCAATAAGTAAACCATTAACTAATTTGTTGAAGAAAGGGGCCTTTCATTGGAATGATCAGCTAGCATTTCAACAGCTTAAAACAGCCATGGTTTCTACACCTGTCCTTGCACTGCCAGATTTTACACTTCCTTTCACAATAGAAACCGACGCTTCTAATGTGGGTATAGGCACTGTTCTGTCACAGAGGGGTCATCCGATGGCTTTTGTAAGTAAGGCTTTATCTCCAGCAAAAAGACATATGTTAGCATATGAAAAGGAAATGACGGCTATAATATTTGCGGTTAAGCATTGGCGTCAATACCTTTATGGTCAGAAATTCACCATCATTACTGACTATTTACCCCTAAAGCATTTATTAGAACAGAAAACTATTACTCCAGAGCAATTTAAATGGGTAAATAAGCTATGGGGCCTTACCTATGAAATTGTTTCCTGAAAAGGAAAGGATAATCCAGTGGCTGATGGGTTGTCTAGGAAAATTTCTGAAGATAATCAAAGTTTTCAGAGCTGTTTTACTCTTATTTCCATTAATTCCAACTTGAACGAGAAGGTTAAAGCTTCTTGGAGGTCAGACACAAAACTCCAGAAGCTGATTAAGGAATTAGAAACTGATCCTGACTCTCATCCTAAGTTCAGTTGGGAGCATCAGCTTTTAAAGAGAAAAGGAAAATTGGTAGTCGGTGATAGTTAAGCATTAAAAATACAGCTTCTACATCAGTTCTATAGTGATCATTTGGGAGGACATTCAGGGGTAACTCCTACTTATAAAAGACTTGCTGCTGTGTCTTATTGGAAAGGAATGGAAAGGGAGGTGAGGCAGTTTGCGTGTGCATGTCAGACGTGCCAGCAGTACAAATACGAAACAGTAGCATCCCCTGGCCTCCTACAACCATTACCAATTCCAAAAGCTGTATGGTATGATTTAAGTACAGACTTTATCATTGGGTTGCCTAAATCCTAAAATAGACAACTGTACTGGTGGTAGTAGATCAACTCACTAAGGCTGCACATTTTATTGCACTTCATCATCCTTTTATAGCTATGGAAGTAGCCCAGGCCTTTCTAGACAATGTGGTTAAATTGCATGGATTTCCTTCCTTAATCATTACAGGCCGTCATCCAATTGTTTGTGGCAACTTTTGGAAGGCATTATTCAAGGTTCATAAGGTCCGGTTACTATATTCTTCAGCCTATCACCCTCAAACCTATGGGCAAACGGAGGTCTTAAATAGAACACTTGAATGTTACTTACATTGTATGACCGGAGACTATCCCAAAGAATGAGTTAAGTGGCTGTCCCTTGCAGAACTTTGGTACAATACCACTCATCACTCCTCTCTTGGTATGTCTCCATTTGAGGCTGTGTATGGCATTTCCCCACCAGTTCACCTGCCTTACTTGGCGGGAGATTCAGATAATGCTATTGTTGATAGAAGTTTAACTAAAAGGGAGACCATAAGACAATTACTTCACTATCATTTAGAATGAGCCCAAAATCAAATGCAACAGACAGCAAATAAAAAACGAAGTGAACAACAATTTCAAGTTGGGAACATGGTTTACTTGAAGCTACATCCCTTCCGTCGAAATGCCATCAACAATTCAGCATTACATAAATTGGCTGCAAGGTACTTTGGGCCATATAAGGTGCTGAAAAAGTGGGGCAAGTTGCTTACCAGCTGGAGCTGCCCCCTACCACAAGGATTCACCCTGTTTTCCATGTTTCTCTCCTCAAGAAACATTATGGTGAATCTGTTCCAGTGAATTCAGAATTACCATAGATTGGTGATGATGGATATTTTGCTATGGAACCTGAGTTTATCCTTGCAAGGAAGATAGTGAAGAAGAATAACCTGCCACTAACGCAGGTTCTGATTCAGTGGAAAAATACAAACCCTGAAGATGCCACATGGGAGTTTCTTGTTGCTATTCAACAACAATTTCCTAATTTTGACACTACTGTCAATACTCATCCTTGAGATCAAGAATGTTGCTGAGGGGGGGACTATTTGATACGTGGCAAGTCAGATAGTTAGAATACAGGTTATCTGTTATTAGAAGTTAGTTAGTTGTTATCAGAATTAGTTAGGAAGTTTCGGGTGTTAAGGGAAAGGATGAGATATATAAAAAGAGAAGGAAATGTACGAAGGATATGAATAAGGAAGTAGAATACTGACAGACCTTTTTTTCGCATTCTCTGTACCAATCATACACAACAAACAAATTCAGGCGTGAATATGCAACAAAATGTTTTGAAGTGAATTTTAAATCTATTAGCAGATAATACTGATAAAAGCCAAACAAATACTCTAGGAATGATGAGAAATATAATGGAATTGATAGACTAAAACAGCAACAAGGGCAAGATTGCCTTCACACAACACAGAAGTATAAAATAATGCAGAAAGATAGAAAACACCTAGCTATTCTAGACGCTAGATATCTCCCAAGACAACTTCATAGTTTTTTTCCTCCCTCTCTTCTTTCTCTTCCTTCACCCTTTATTGGGCATCCCCTAACTAACTTCTTTTAGAAACAAGCCAACACTTTGCCCCCAAAACTCTTAATCATTCTTGGCCATGCCTTGCAAGAATGGGACTCGAGTACAGCATTGAAAGGATGGGATTCTGATGTAGAGTTTACAGGGACTTTCAGGTCTCCAACCTCAGGAGCTAACGTTTAAGGTATAATTCTTCCAAAGGTTCTTATCAATTAGTATTAAAGCCTTTCCTACGTCTTAATTGCAGTTGTGCGGTGTAGATGGTGATGTGGGTATTGTAGTGTTAGCCCAAGACTAGCTTCTGAGTCATGGTTCTCCCAAAAAGTTGCCATCAAATATAATATTACTCTCATAGTCAGATAAGATTACAAGCCACAGCATAATGTTAAAATTCATATTTAAACTAGCTTTTATAGAACCCAGTGCAATGAAACATGGATAATGACAAAGACCCATTAAACTTCAAAAATTTACAACATAACACTATATACATATATGTGTGTGTGTGTGTGTGTAGTTTCCAACCATGTCTAGCACCTGTCCTAACTGAAATAAATTTTTTTTATTTTGACACATATTGAAACTTGTCATTGGTGAATCGTGGTAAAAAAAGTCTATGTCCAAGACATAATGAAATTGTGTCTGTGCTTCATCTATTTATAATAGTCCCTTAAAAAATTAAAGGCGAAATATCTGCTGCTTATATTTTAAAAGTATGCAATTTCAGAAACAGACACAGTGAAACAATTGCTAATAGCAGCTTTCAAGTCTCAAGAAAACAAGGTCTTCAAGCCAATTTAGGCAAGATCATTCCTTAGCCAAGGGCAGCTTACCCTAAAAAGGTCCTATACGTTCATCCATGAAGGTGAATGACTAAGTTTGGTTTCCATCTCTTTGCATCTCAAACTTGTCTCAAGGCCATACTACAAAAGGCAGCCAAGGCCTTCTCCCTGCCTCCTGCATAGAACAAAATATTGATATCTTAAATGACTGAAAAAAAAAAAAAGATCAATTTGACACGGTATGCTCAAAATATTCAGATAAAGGCTGACCCTTCCAAGTTCCAAAAGAACCATATATGTTGCTGACTCACCCTGCGCAACATTTAATACAAAAATTCTTTCTCTAGTGTCTTCATAAGACCTCAAACAAGAGCTTGTTAATGTAATAAGCATCATGTGGCCAATGAATAAGCAACAAAAAGTAGTATTAATAACTTCTTAAAATCAAAACTTCAGGATACTAAAATATAAAGTTTAATAGGAAAAAAACAAATAAACACCTTTAATTTTATGTCATTTGCAAACACCTTCCTCAACTTTAAGGTGGTGTGTTTGAGTGTTTTAATTTCTTAAAACTTAGAAAACCTTTTTAAGTGGAACTCCTAATGAATTTGGAATTTATCTTTGTCTAAAGTAGAGTTTAATCTAGAGTCTTAAAGTTTATTATTATTTAGGAGTCTTATTTATCTTCTATCATTATCTTTAGGGGTTTACATTATATTTAATCTCTATCTTCATAATATTAGAAATAAAGGGGAGAGGGGCTCCTACAGAGGGTGTGAGAGTTTTGCATTTGTACAAGCCTTCTCGTTTACTATATTTTTGTTTTAATCTTAAATTTTACAAGGACATATTTAACATATACAACAACAACAACAATAGGAAGTCTTTTCCCATTAGATGGGGTGGACTACATGGATTATACGATACCATAAAGTTCTATTATAAATCATGTCTTTAAATAAATCATTTAAGTCTAAATCTTTCTTAATTGTTCCGTCTATAATTTTGCTTGGTCTCTCTCTCGTTTAATTATTGGACTACTTTTCATTTAATATATTCTCCTTTATGAAACTTCTATAGGTCTTCTCTACACATGTCCAAACTATTTAAAATGCAATTCTATAATTTTTTTCACAATAGGTGTGACTCCAACTTTCTTTCTAATGTATTCATTTTTAATTCTATTTTGTTTGGTATGTCCACTCACCTAACGTAAAATTATCATATCTGTAACACTGAAGTTATTTTCTTTTTAGCTTTTTATTGCTCAATACTCAGTGCCATACAACATTGCAAGTCTTATAATTATACAGTAAAATTTATCCTTAAATTTAAGTGATATTCTTCTATTTGTAATAACACCCAAAACACTCCTCCATTTCATTCACACAACTTGAATCCTATAGTTTATATTTTCTTCTATTTCTCTATCATATTGTATGATGAATCTAAGATACTTAAACTGAGTGATTTGTGATATGATGTATTCTTTGATTTTTACTTCTACGTTAGAATTAGTACGCTTCTTACGAAATTTACATTCCATATATTCCATTTTATTTTAGTTAAACGAAATTCATGTACTTCCAAAACTAGTCTCTATATATCTCACTTCTCATTTATTTTTTCTCTCGATTCTCCAATTAGATATATATCATCTGCAAAAAATATGCAGTGTGGCATCGGCTCTTTGATATGTTTAGTAAAAACATCCAAGACTAAAGTAAAAAAATAAGGGCTCAAAGTTGACCCCTTTAGCAGGCCAATACTTATCGAAAAATTTTCATATTCTCACATTAGTTGTAATTCCATTATGCATATCCTAAATTACTTGAATATAAACAATACGAACTCTTTTTTTTTTCTAAAACCTTTCACAAAATATCTCTTGGCACCCTATCATATGCCTTCTCCAAATCGATGAAGGCCATATATAAATCTTTTTTATTCCTTTGATATTTTTTCATCAATTTTCACAGCAATTATATCGCTTCCATGGTCAACCTTCTAAACATAAAACTAAATTGATTCTCTATAATTTGAGTCTCTTGCCTTCATCTCCACTTAATAACCCTTTTTCATAATTTTATAGTGTGACTCATAAATTTAATTCCTTTATAATTTGCACAGTTTTATATGTTCCATTTGTTCTTATAAATAAGGATTAAAATACTTATTCTCTACTCATTCGGCATTATCTTAAATCTCATAATCTCATTAAACAACTTTGTAAACTACTTTATGCCTTTCACTCCTGATCCCTTTCACACCTCAAGAGGTATATTATCTAATTCTATTGCTTTGTCATTCTCCATCTTTTTTAATACTTTTTTTACCTCTGACTCTCGAATCATATGATAAAAAGTATAATTTTGATTCTTCTCTATAGTGTTTAACCTATCTGAGTATAATGAGATATCATGTCCTTCATTAAATAACCTATAAAAATAACACTTTTACCTTTCCTTGATATCTTATTTCATGACCAGGACTCTCCCTTCTTCATCCTTAATGCATTTCACTTAGTCAACGTCTCTTGTCTTTCTTTTTTTGCTTTTAGCAAACTTATAAATACTTATTTCCCCAACTTTAATGCTTAAAAATTAATCTTTACTCATCGTTTTTTTAGTATCTTTTTTAACTACTTTATATTTTTCTCAATTTTTTTCACTTTTATACAAAGACCATGCTTTATAACACTTCTTTTTAATTTTAACTTTATCTTATACATTTGCATCCCACCATTAAAATTCCTTATCTTTAGGTCCAAAACCTTTTGATTCACTGAGTATCTCCTTTGTAACCTTCCTAATCTCTTTAGCCATCTCGTCATTAGTATTTCCTTGTACCTCCTATGATTCTTCCTCCAAAATCTTTCTCTGTAAACTCTTTTCTTTATTACTTTTCAATTATCACCACTTTATCCTTAACACCTTATCTTGGCATTTGTTCTTTATTCTCCTCTTGACTCGAACATCTATTACCAAAACCCTATGTTGTGTAATCAAACTCTCTACAGGTATAACTTTGCAATCCATACAAAGCTTTTTATCCACTTTTTTTATTAAAAATAAATCAATTTAAGAGCATATCCCCTCTACTTTTGTACATGATAAGATGCTCCTCACACTTCATAAAACAAGTATTAACTATAATAAAATCGAACACTAATGAAAAGTTTAGAATAATTTTACCCTCTGCATTTGCTTCTCCTAAACCATATTCTCCATGTAAACTCTCGTAACCTTTAGATATATTCCCAATATAATCATTAAGATTCCCTTTTATGAGAATCTTTTCTTCTAAAAGTATTCACTAAACTAGAACTTCTAAGTCCTTCTAAAACTTTATCTTATAGTGCTCTTCTAATCCTACTTATGGTACATAAACAATAATAACATTAAAAAATTTTCTTTCCACTATAAATTTTAATACTATAATTCTATCTCTTAACTTTTTTACATCCATCACAACATTTTTTCAATACTCATTCACAATTATACCTACCTTATTTTTAAATTTAGTTTTAGCAATGAACTAGAACTTAAGCCTAAGGTGTCTAATTCCTTCGTTTTTTCTTCTACCCATTTAGTTTCTTGTAAACACATAAAATTAATTCTCCTCCTAATTATTGTATCTACTATTTCCATTAATTTACCTGTAAGTGTACCTATATTCTAAATTCCGAAACGAATCCTACTCTCGTGAACTAACTTCTCTATCCATATTCGTTCACGAAAATATGAGAAACCTTATTTATTTTTCACCACAACTAAGCATCGATGCAACGGTTCTTGCTCAAATGACATTGTACTCAAGTTATACAGTATGTTGCTTCCGGGCAACGACCTAATATTAAATCTAATATATCGTTGATTCATGTCATAAATATTCAATAAATTTTTACATTGGTTGTCGACTGTCTAACGCAACCCTCCTCTTTTTTCTAGGCTTAGGATCGGTTATAAAATGATTTACATTAAAATATAACATAGGCAAAGTTACATATTTAACATATAAATTTTAAAATTTTCATATTTATTACATTGAAACATCTTACAAACAAGTTTTCAAACGCTTGGGAAATTAAATTTCTTATATAACAAATGGACCCTAAAACTCGGATTTTTTTACCCCCTAAAGTTTCATCCATTGGCATTTGGGATTAAAGGTTGGGGTATTTCATTCCCCCACAAGGCTTTCTCTGATATTTTAACTACCCTTACTTTTAAATAAAGGGGGTTCCATGTGGCAAGGGAAAGGGAGTGAAGAGGAAATAGACAAAAGGTTTAAAATGCTTAAGGGTGGAAGTTTAGTGGGCTAATTTCTGGTTTTTAAAATTGAAGGGGTGATTGCAAATGACCTAAAATTGAAGGAGTGTACTTGCTTTTTTTTCCCAGTTTAATAACACAAGACAGCAACCTTAGAAGGTCAAGCATCAGATTTCTTCAACCTTAAATTAGTTCCTTTACCATTCATTTGAAAAAAAAAAAATTCTCTGAAACAGAAAAGAAGAGGAAACATCAAGCCTTTCTTGGAAGAAAATGATTATGGAATCAAGTATATAAATAGCTGTGCCACACATCATATCTGGCTGAACTTTCAAACGCAATATCAGAAGATTTGAAAAACAACTAAATGTGAAATCACTACTTAATTAAACAAACAAGTAACTAATTGGGCTTTAATGAAGAACCTTATTTGTGGGCTTAATACTATATATTGACCCAAAACCTTTAAAGCTTTAGATTGATAAGTCAATCTACTTAATGTCCTCACTTTGTCCTTCTACTTTCTATGTGAGACTTCCACTTATACTTGAATTCCAGACAGGATCAACAATGCAGAGTACATGTGCATTAACATGCAGGAATAATATGTGATCATAAACTATGTATTGCACAACACATCATTAAGTAGAAAAGTAAGTAAACTTCTGGCATAAATAGTATATTACACCAATAAATATGACAAATTGCTGATGTTTAAGTATTTTCCATTATTAGACTACAGCAGGATACTCAAATTTTTTAGGGAAAAAGAAGAAAATCATTTACTATGAAAACAAACTTATTTGAGATGGGATATTTTAAGCACTAAAAGCTAATTTTGGATCAATTCACAGGAGAGTAAACTCTAATTTACCCTTGAAAAAAACGAAAAAACACAAACAAACCACTACTTTCAACCTAAGATCATCATGTGATTTGGCATTTATGCTTAACTGCCAAAGATTTTTTCAGAATATGGGAAGGTTTGGCGTCTACATTCCAGTAATAAGAACCCCCTTATTGTCTAGCTTCTGTTAATCAATGATATGTGATTGATATATGGCCCATATATGTTATACAACATAAAATGAATTACAACATGGAAGAACCTGTCCCTAAGAGAAGGTTGTTTAAAGGCAACAAGCTATACAAATTAAATATTACGTTGGGCACAAGAAGCCACTTTTGACCCAAAGAAAATGAAATGGTGTTTCAAATTAACAATAGCTAAGAGAATGCTCAATCAGGCTAGATATTTATCAAACTATATATTGTGGGCCTGTGGCTACTCTTATATATACATATATATAAATATATATTTAGAAGTCCCAATACAGACTATGAAGTAGATGAGATGGTCCCATTGCTTATATTATCTGGAAAAGCAGAGTATCATTTCATCAAATCTCATGGAAAGCACAAAAAATGCTTGAGTTGAAAGCATTCCACCTGTAACTTTAAAGCATTGAAGACCCTTATCGCTATCTAAACATTAGCTTATCAGATTTGTAATATATCTTCTGCTTTCTGAATGTAGCAGTTCTGTTTCAGCATTCATATTAAAGAAGAAGGAAGCTACCATCATTTGCATGCCTTGTAATTTATTGTAACTATGTTTTAACTTCTACCATGAATTTAACAATAGCAAATGCATACATGATTCCTGCTACCTAGATATTGTTTATGACACAACATAAGCAATAGAAAAATGAATAACAATCTACTGAAAAAGAAAATTGGATAATAACAATTAACAACACAACACTAGATTAACAACTAAATCATCCAAATTTTTTAAGGCTTACTACAGCACCTACCTGTATATTTAATTAACAAATTGAGAAATACTCTATTATGCATTATAATGTAATATTAAAAATAATCTTTAACAAATGCACTGAAATTTATCAATCAAACAGGAAGGTAAAATGCTTAATCCCACTAAGGCAAGTGAAAATATTGTCTTTCCCAATATAAGGACGATTTAAGTGATAAATCTGGTCTGCTGTATTTAAAGCTGGTTACTTTACACCTTGAATTGTGTTAGTACACAGACAGACATCTATATTTTGAGTCACTAGAGAAATAGCAAAAGAATATATTGTTAGCATCATATGAAGCTAAAAATCTGTGAATGTCTGCAGAAAAATGACTTCATAGGGTAAAAGATTTCTTTAGGTAGTGTTTGGTTCAATGGAGGGGAGGGATTTTAGTGGAGGGGAGGGGAGGGGTTTTAATGATATGTTGTTTGGTTGATTTGGAGGGGAGTGATTAATGGACAATTATACTCTTATGATATTAGAATTAATTTTTTTTTGTTTTTGAGATATTTTTATTAAAAAAAAAGCTTTTTTCTACTTTCTATTATAAAAAATAATTTTTTTATTTCTATTCAAAAATATTTTTTATTTTTATAAAAAATTATCTTAAACTCCATTAAAAAAATAAGATCTATATTATGTTTTAAGTGAAAGCAAAGTAGGGGTAATTTAGTTAAATGAAATTAAAAATTTTCTCTCCCCTCCAAAAACCCCCACTTTTGGAGGGGAGGGTTTGGAGGGTCCCCTCCAATTTTTTCATACCAAACAAGGGGAGGCCCTCCCCTCCCCTCCAAAACCCTCAAACCAAACACTCCCTTAGAGGATTTCATTCGAGGGAGAAAGATATTAAAGTGGTTCTCACGAGAATATCAAAAGAAAGCTAAAGACTTATTGCACAGAACCCACGGATCAGGCATTATTTTTATCTCCTATCCTTCACTTCACTGTACTTTTTTTGAGATTTTTTAAACTAACATGTAAGAGAGATTTTAAGGATATGTTAGATTTAAGAGTAATTGAAGGTTGAAGTTATCAAGTTAAAAAAAAATGGAAGTAACTGAGATAGCAAGCTCCCCCAATGTGTATTCCACCTAAAACTATAAAGACAGAGCTTAAAAACACACAGGTATATATAATTATGAGCATCTCATCTTTGTTGCTAAATTCAATTCTTCATTGTCATATTCTCGTAGAAACATCGGTTACATCATAATAACTCAGTAATGGATTTATTTAAATTTATAATGATGATATCAATTAGAAAAGAAATATTGGATTAAGCCCAATTTGAGAGGGCATCTTTTTATTCTAACAAGTGGTGGATAACACTTTTCATGGAAATGGAATTTTCTTTTCTTTTCTTTTCTTTTCTTTTCTTTTTTTAAATAAGATATTTATGTAGATTCTACACCGATGTTGATGCAGAGTCGAAAAGTATTTTAACATCATCTAAATGCTTCCATTGTAAAGTATGTCCAGAAAGAGTTCACCAAGATTGCACATTCACACATACATAATTCCACACTCCGTGGACACTGCAACATAACAAAATATGCAAGGATCAGGTGCAATTTAAAGGGACTCTGTGTCTGAAATGAGTGTCGAACACGTATTAGACATAATACAAGAATTTGAAGCATTGATGCTTCATAACTCACAATAAATCCTACAAAAATCAGCATATGGGATGTTCGCCTACTAACATATCAGCATTTATTCCAAACAAAATTTTCAACCCGCAATTTTAAGTTATCACGGATGGAAAAGCACCAAATCCAACAATTCCAGAGAAACGATAAGAATCTATCAACAACCAAAAAGAGACGAAAGCAAAATTTTAAGCTTCCAAAACTGGAATCCCATATCTTTATGAATAACCCAAATATCTACCATATATGAAACCAGAACAGCGAACTTTTAAAGACAAACCTTGTGGCCGCACTTGTGGAATTGATCTCCTTCAGCCTCTCAAGTTTATAACCCTTTCCTTGACTTGAACAATGATATCAATTAGGTTTCAAGTTTCCAACTTCCATGGCAATGGCATGCAACCCTTTCTTCTTCAGTCAATTCACAGTGCCATTTCACGGACAGTAAATAAAAGTAACTGGTAGGTCATTTTCAAAGCAAGAGTAAATTGATTTTTCCGTTCGTCTGAAGATATTTTTATTGTGGTTTCTCAAAATTTAGGGTTCCTTTAAAATTATTTTTGTTTTAATATTTTTAAAATATATATTTTTAAGAATAAATTTTTGAGAATAAAAAAATTAAAAAATTTGTTTGAATCATTATTTTAAAAAGTAATTATTTTTTATTTTTTACCTAATTCTGTAAAACAAAAATTATAGAACACTTTAAAAGTGTTCTGAATTTTTTATTTTTAAAAATAAAATTTTATTTTTTTATTTTACAAAATACTTTATTAAAAATACATTATCAAACAAATTTTTTTATTTTTTTATTCTTGAAAACAAAAAAATTATTCTATAGAATTAAATCAAACAGGCCTTAACCGTTTATTTTTAACCCTTTAAACCAAATTGGGTGTCCTGCATTGAATATTTAAATGCACGTGTTAAATTTGAGAAGAAAAAGAGAGTTCTTATTCTTGGTCTTTTTTTTTTCTTTAAATTTATCTTATGTATTTAGCTATTAAATGTAAAGAATTGAATTTGACCTTAAACACTGTTTTGTTTTAAAGTGACTTTCACTCTTATATTACACCCGTTGATAAATATCGAGACAAATGACATAACATGACAAAATGAGTAATGAATTTGTTAAATATTTATGTGGTCATCTAAGGTTGGGTTGTTTTAAAGCTTCTTTTGTTTAGCTTAGGGGATAGAAACTGCTTATATTTTTTTAAAACTTATATTCATTTTGAGAAAATATGATGTTTGCCCAAGTTTTTATTAAGAAAGTTATTTTTAAATGATAGCAGGCAATTTTTTTAATATAAAAAGGAAAAAAAACTGAAACTTCTTAGAAATAGAAGAAGTAAAAATTATTTTTTTGAAGATGAAAGTACCCTTATTAAAATTATTCATTACTATAACTATCCCTTACCTTTTATTTATCCTCTTAAATAATATTTTCAGTAACTTAATATCAACAAATATTTCTTTTAAAAAATTTGATAAATATTATAATATTGAAAAAAAATTTATAAAATGATTTTGCCAAACACAAAATAGTTATTTTTCAGTATGTTTTTTATGGAACACAATATAAAAAAACAGTTTCAAAATAAGCAACATCTTTGGAAACCAAATATATGCACTGTACTTGTTTCTTCTCCTATAAAAGATCCGATATAATTATATATATTTTGACTAAAATATTCGTATATTTATTACTTGTATAATATAATTAATATTAAATATATATTTAACTAAATATAAAATAATCAAATTTTCAAATTTATATAAATTATAAAATTATTTGATAAAAAACAAGTTTGATACTATAACTATTGATAGCTTGGAATGAGCGAGATCAGCTACCCATTCAATGAGTAATTTAGAATTAAGAATAAGGGTTGACTAAAACTAAACCGGATCACAGAAGGAACTCTGTCCTCTTTCATGCAGAGGTCTTTTCTATAACTACTGGGCACACAAGGCTACTCATGGAAGCCAAGACCTTCCCCCTTCAACTTAGTTCAGCACAACCTTCCATCATTTTCTATTGGAGGCGTAACTATTCCCATATCTAATTTACTGTTCAAAGGATCTCTAATCTTCATTCTAGTATTGACACAGCGGAGGTCAATTCAACATATATGGAGGATAAGTTGAAATATTATACTTAATCTCTAACGAGAAGTTTAGCAAGTCATACATTTAATCTGCAAAATATTCTTTTTTTATTGATGAATGCGGAAGAATACAATGGAGAGTGCTCAGAATTCTTTGAGATATATGGTTGCTTAAAAACTTTGCTTCTAAGACTTCGTGTGTAGGTTTTTCGTGTGTTTACAAGTAAGGATTACAAGACTTTATCTAGGCAAGAGGCATTCCTCTGCCGCGCCAATACAATAATTGAGTTACTATTTTTAGATTCCTTCTGGATAGGATGAGGTTGCTTTGTGTCACTTCTTCTTTTTCATTGTCAGTCGTCGATAGCTTTGAGTTACTTCCTTCCCTTTTTTCTTTGTCTTTTTCTTAAGTCATTTCTTGCTTTTTCTTTTTTGTTTTTTTGCTTTAGTCACGTTCTTCTTTTTGGATTTGTCATTTTCTTCCTTTGCTTTGTGTCGCGTCAATGCTTTGGCGCTTCTTCATAGTTCGAGGATATTGATGCTTGTTGGTGGATTACTCTGCTCTTCGGCTGATCTTTCTTTGTCTTTACAGTAGATGCATATATGAGAAAGATATTCTGATAGTTGTTGGCATATTCTTCTCTTTGTGTCTTCAATATTATCCATTTGATTTGCTTTTATTTTGTCATAAAATTCCATAAATAATCGATACTTTCTACTCGTTCTTCTTACGGAGTAAATACATGAGTTTTGACCTGTGAAGTACGTCCATTGGACTTCTTCACTAGATAGAGTTCGACTCATTTTTTAGAAAATAGGGTCAAATTCTTGGGCTTTAATTTTTGAAATAAGAAGGCGAAATTCTTCTCGATCAATAAATGATTTTTTAGATTCTTCGAATTCGAAAGGTTTTTTTGTTGTTCCAAATTTAATAAGATTAATTGGAGGATAAAACTTTTTTGGAGTTATTTCGGCTACTGTGGAATAACATCTCATGTACATGGTGTACTGGGTGATGATATTATGATAATGTTTGGCTGCTTCTTGGACGGCTTTTAGTAACAGGGATAATTCTAAAAGTTCTCTTGATGGATATATACAGTGAACTAACCCGTAACAAAATAGAGCATGAACTAATTGAGGGTTGGTGCCAGGATTTATAACAGCTTTGTTTATGGAATAATAGAAAATGTACTTGATGGTTTGTGTGAATATATGGCATTGATTGGGCTTTTGGATAATTATTTGAAAATAATTGAATTGTTCCTAGAGTCTTCTTTAGACTGGGTTTATTGGATTTGAGGTTGAGGATGATGCTACTTGTAGACTGGATTTGGTCTATTTTTGGGCTTGTTTGGTTTCCTGTTCTAGGATGGTTGCAAATGATGGAGTAGATAGGATATGTGTTGATGGACTTTGAGGAGTTGATGGAGGAGTTGGAGTTGGAGTAGGGGAAATACTCGTTACTTGTTTCTCTATTTGGATTAATCGTTTTTCTAACTCACTAATATGAGAATTGAAGTTACCCATAGCTTCAGTAAGATAATTTACAGTGCTATTGATACTATTCGATTAATTAGTTGTCTGAGATGATAAAATACTGATATTCAATTTGATAGCATTTATTCGTGCAATAATGTGAGGATAAGAATTTTTCTCTTCTTGTTGTGGATTACTGGTAGCTTTACTTGTTTGAGATGACTACTCCATCTCTGCTCAAGAAATCAGCAATCAAGTTATTTTTTCTTTTACATATTCAACAGAATAATCATAATAAGATAAATCGACTTGCCATTTATATAGCATTTTATTTGATAATCTATTAGTCCTTAATCTTCTTGCTAACCAAAATTTTACTTGAGTATTATCAGTTCGAATAATGAAATGACTATTAACAATGAATAGCTCAAATTTTTCTACAGCTTTTACTATTGCTAAAAATTCTTTTTAAGTTAAATAGTACTTAGTTTGTCTTTCATTAAATTTTTCACTAGTATATTTGGTAATAATTTTTTGTTCTTTATCATTTTTATGATAAAGGGCAGTATCCCAATAATTTTTTGATGTGTCTGTGTAAATAATTCATTTTATGTTTTTCTGGGTTGGGATTGTTAGTTTTGGTAAATTATTACATAAATTCTTAATTTTTTGAATAAGTTGGTCAGTTTCTTCATTCCATTGCCAAGGAGATTTTTCTCCAGCTAATCTAGTGAGTTGAGCAGTATATTTTGATAGATGGGGAATAAAATTCCTGACTTGGTTTACTAGTCCTAAAAATGATTGTAATTCTTTTTTATTTGTGATCTTCATAAAATCTTTGACTTTAAGACTTATATGCTCTTGTAATTCTATACTATTTGAGCTGATATAGTGCCCTAAAAAGGTTATTCTTTCCTTTCTTAATTATACTTTTTCAGGTGAAATATTAATTCCTTTTTCTTCAACTATCTTCATAAATTGTTCTAAATATTTTTCATGTTGTTCCTTATTTTCTGAAAATATTAAAATATCATCTATGTATATTAGAGCAAAGTCTTTAATAGGTGCTAATAAAATAGTTCATCGCAAATAATTTTGATAAATTAAAAATAAAAAGCAAAAAAAAGAGAAGAAAGTTGAAATATAAAGACTTTTTTTAAAAGAGAATATAAAAAAATAAAATGTATATACTTAACTATTTTTTATATTTATTTTTTATTATGTTTCTGTTCTATTTCTTAGTAACATTTTTCTTTAATATCGAAGTATTTAACCAAGATTATTATTTACTTTTTATTTTTTTATTTTTTAATGATGAGTAGAATCTTAATATAATTTAAAATTTATAAAATAATTTTTTTAATATCTTTAAAAACATTGAATTAGTAATTACATATATTAAAATTTATTAATATTTACTAATTTTAAAAAATATATTTAATTATTATCGGTTCAACTATGATTCAACCAATAAATTATGAACCAACACTTCTACCAATTCAATGATCAATCTAATTTTAAAAATATTTCTTTTTTTACACCAATTCATGTAGTCATTATTTTTAAGGAATAAAATTAAATATGCTTAGTAATTCAAAAGACAAATTATTAATTTATTCGAGAAATACATAAACATCATATAGTGCGCAGAAAGTTGATTCAAGACTCTAATAAGAAGTCATTAAAAAGAATGTGCAAGTAAATTGGATAAATTGCAAACTATTTATATATCTACTCTACTCCTTTGTCCCTTAACAACTTAAAATGTCTTATTCAACTTTTTATAATTTGTCCTATGATCACTCAATTATGTGATCTTTTTTTTATCTTAATTTTAGTAAAAATGAGTAAGTGAAAGTTAAAATAAAAAATGAATTTATTATTGAAATTTTGTTTTACTTACACTTTAAATAGATTAGTCATCACTTTAATTTTATGTAATTACTTTCAGTAAAACGTGAATATAAAATATAACAAGATAGTTCAATGATAATTGGATATTAAATGACATACCTTAAATCTTTAAATCACATGAGTCTACCCTAATCTTGAGAGATAAATTATTGGGGTAAATTGTAGTCTACTAGTAAATTTTTATTTATTATTGTCAAATTATTCTTTAAAAATTATATAAAAGAGTATAAATATATATAATATTTTATAGTTAAATAAATCTATATATTGTAAAATAATATTTAAAATAAATACAAATATTTAAAAATATAAGAATTAGATAAATATTTATATATAATAATAATTTTATACAAAATAATTTGAACAAAATGGAATAAATATCTATCATAAAATATCAAAATTTTAATTTAAATCTAAATAACAATTAATTTAGTCTAATTTTTTCAATCATTATTATGTGTACGTATGAAAGAAACACTATATTTAAACTTTACTATTAAAAAAAATCTAACATTGTGTTTGGATGGGAGAAGAAGAGAAAAGTGGGAAGAAAAGAAAAGTAAGAAAAAAATATTATCTCCTCACTTATTTGGATGGAGGAAAAGAAAATAGAATAGGAGAAAATGTAAAAAGAAAAAAATATGTTATTTTAAATATGACAATAATATTATTATTATTTTAATTTTTTACATATATGTTTTAAAAACATGAAAATAATAAAAACTAATTTAAAAATATTCAAATGATTAGAAAAAATTATTTTTAAATAAGATAAAAAAATCATTTATTAAAAAATACACATTTTAAATTTAATATATAAATTATTATTTTAATATATATTAATTAATTTAAATATAATAAATATTTTTTAATTATATATATATATATATATATATATATAGGCCTGGACATATATGTTCGACTAAATGGTAGTCAAACTACCATTTGGTCGAACACCCATTGGACTGTTTTAAAGTTTGGGATGATATTCTAATATTTTTTGAAAATAAAGAACAATATGAGAAACATCTAGATCAATTTATGAAAATAGTTGAAGAAAAAGAAATCAATATTTCACAAAAAAAAATAGAATTAAGGAAAGAAATAATAACCATTTTAGAACATTATATCAGCTCAAATGGAATAGAATTACAAGAACATATTAGTCAAAATAACAATATATTTTACAATTAGTCCATCGGACTGTTTTGCAGTCGGATGGGTTTTTTAAAAAAAAAAATTATACAAATAATTTATTAATGTTAATATTTAAAAATATATTATTAATTTGTAAAATATATTTAGTAAATATTATTTATAAATTATTATTATAATAAAATAAATATAATTATTTATTTTAAATATGACAATAATATTATTGTTACTTTAATTTTTTACATATATTTTTTTAAAACATGAAAATAATAAAAACCAATTTAAAAATATTCAAATGATTAGAAAAAATTATTTTTGAATAAGATAACAATTTTTTATTAAAAAAATACACATTTAAAATTAAAAAATATTTTTTTAAATTAATTAAAAAATAATTTATATAAAATAATTTATAAATTATTATTTTAATATAGATTAATTAATTTAAATATAATAAATATTTTTTAATTATATATAATATATTATTATATATTAATATATATAATTAATAATATATATGTTCAACTAAATGCCTGGACATATATGTTCGACTAAATGGTAGTGGAACATATATGTTTGACTACCATTTGGCCAGACACCCATCCGACTATTTTGCAGTTGGATGGGTTTTTTAAAAAAAATATACAAATAATTTATTAATGTTAATATTAAAAAATATGTTATTAATTTGTAAAATATATTTATTAAATATTATTTATAAATTATTATTATAATAAAATAAATATAATTATTTATTTTAAAATTTTATAAATATTATATATTAAAAATATTTTATACATATATATATTTCGTTTGTCCAATCAATTATATATATATATTTTATATGTCCAGTCAATTTTTTTTTATAATATCTCCAAATATAAAAAAAAAATTTTGCATGGATACTACAATATTTTTTTTCTCAAGTTTTTTTTTTCTTCCATTTTCTCCTCCTGTTAAATAGAAAAAAATTCTATTTTCTCTTCTCTCCCCTTTCTTTTCTTCACTTTTTTTCTCCATCTAAATGCACTGTAATGTATTCTCAATTTCAACTCTCCAAGGCTCTTCAAGGCTCTTTTATTGTTAAAAAACTTCCACCAAGAGAGAGAGGTAGAGCAAATTAGAAAATTGGTACGTAACCCAAAAAAAAAAAGTGTGAGTGGCATGGGGGTCAACAAGATTGATTTTTGATAAATTATATATTCCCAGTTTTCAAAACCAAACAGATTACAGAACAGAGAAAAAGATGGCAAAAAGAAGAGAGAGAGAAAGAGAAAGAGATCCATGACTCACTCGAAATAAAGCGCCCACACATGGCAGCTGTCTCCAGCCCAATCAAACCCCATTCTCTCTCCCCATTATATATCCCATTTCACTCCCCACTCTACCTCACATCACCCCCATCGCTGCCGCTTCCTCCGCAGTCAACCACAAAAATGCCAGCTTTCCGCAGTTTCTTCCTTCTCTTTTTCCTCTCCTACTTTCATCCCCTTGTTGTTTCAGAACCACAGTTTCAAACTCTCAACACCAATGCTCAGTTTTCCAAATTCAACCCCAAGCTTCCACCACTGGCCCTTTCTTCCTCCAAGAGATTCGAGGGCTCGTCCGACCTGGTTCGTCTTCGGTACCACATGGGTCCGGTTCTTTCTTCTCCGATTAATATTTACTTGATCTGGTACGGCAAATGGGCTCAACCCCACAAGCTCCTCATCAAGGACTTCCTCTTATCTATCTCCACTCCCAACGCGCCGTCGCCCTCCGTCGCTGACTGGTGGCGCACTGTCTCGCTCTACACCGACCAGACCGGAGCCAACATCTCCCGGACACTCACCATCGCCGGCGAGTACTCCGATATACGGTACTCCCACGGCACCCAACTCACTCGCTTATCGGTCCAACAAGTCATCGCCACTGCCGTTCAATCTGCTCCGTTTCCGGTGGATCACCGGAAGGGGATCTACCTCATTCTAACATCCCAAGACGTTACGATGCAGGATTTTTGCCGAGCCGTGTGTGGATTCCACTACTTCACATTCCCATCCATGGTGGGATACACTCTTCCCTACGCTTGGGTCGGGAATTCGGGCAAGCAGTGCCCGGAGGTCTGCGCGTACCCGTTCGCGATCCCCGGGTACATGACGGGCGGCGGACCGGGGGCTTTGTCGCCTCCGAATGGTGATGTGGGCGTCGACGGGATGATCAGCGTGATTGGGCATGAATTGGCGGAGCTGTCGTCGAATCCGTTGGTGAATGCGTGGTACGCGGGGGAGGACCCGACTGCTCCGACGGAGATCGGAGATTTGTGTGAGGGATTGTACGGCACAGGCGGCGGCGGAGGTTACATTGGGCAGGTGCTGAAGGATGGGAAGGGAAGAACTTTCAATTTGAATGGACAAAAGGGAAGGAAGTTCTTGGTGCAATGGATTTGGAGTCCTGTGTTGAAAGCTTGTGCTGGTCCTAATGCTTTGGACTAGAAACTTTTTTGTTTTTTAATTCCTTGATCTTGAGTTTTTTCTTTTTTTAAGATTTTTATGTCATTGATTTGTCAAGTCTCAGTTCTCGTGAGCTGCATCGGAGGCGGAGGCGCAGACGGTGGCGATGGCGGTGGGCGGTGGTGATTAGTAGAAGATATTTTTATATTGAGAAGGGAAAAGCAGTAATAGGGGGTAGATATTTTTACTGTTGTAGCGTAATGTATCATATAATGTAATGGAATTTATTTTACCTTTTTTTTTCTTTCCCACTTGAGTCAATTCATCTATAATTTTTAAACACTTACTTATTTTTATTTTTATGTAATTTTGTTATGTGAAATTTTAGATAATATAATTTTTTTGGGCTATAAAAGAAGTGTAAGGCCTTGAAATAGAATTGAAAGAAAAAAGAAAAGCAGTAAAAGAATTAAATTTAAGTATATTAATTTTTTATAAAATTTAAATTTAAGAGAAGTATCATTTGAATTAAAACTTTTGAATAGAGAAATATAAATTCATTTTTATTATCCTAAAATATTTGTAGAATTTGTTTAATTATACTTTCAACTTAGTTTTCAGTTTCAGTTAATACTTTTGAAGTTTTTTTTAAAAGTTAAGTAATATTTTTTATTTTCTTTACAATAGAATGTCTACCGCTAGTAAGAGGCGTGGACCACTAATAACAGAAGGGGGGGGGGGGGATGGAGAATTTTAACCATTTAGTTTAACAATTATTTATTTTAAGATAGGTTTGATTTGATATAATATTAAGTATATAAAAAATAAATGAATGAAAAAATTGATTATTTTATTTTTATTATTTAAAAAGTAAGTAGATAAGATATAAAATAATAAATATTATTAAATAATAATTATAAGAATATAATAAATATTACAAAAAATATTGTACCATGAATTATATTACAAACAGGTTGCCAAATATAAATATACCTTTAATGTTTAAAAGCTAACAAGTTGGATTAAGATCAAGTTGATTTTACATCAACTTTTAAAATTCTTTAAAATTTAAATAGAGATGTTTGAATTGATTTGAAGTTTTATATTCATTTTTTAAAAAAAGTAACATCACAATAAAAATTTCATTCAAGCCCACCTCATTGTATTAATAATAGTATAATATATAAATAATAAAAAGTGTATCATTATTTATACCTTCGTTAAATTTTTAATCAATAAAATGAGTGTCTATCCATTTTAATTTACCCCACTTCACTACATTTTATTAATGACCATTACTCTGATTAAAACTCCCAATCTATGTTTTTTTTTTTCAAAGAACATTTCGAAACTCCGATCAATTCTTAGCACGAGAGAAAAATACTACTTCTATATTACGAATTTTGAGCAAGCTTCAACCAAGAAAAAAAAAAAAGAGTCAAATGCTAGATAGAAGAAATTATCTCCCAAATGTTAGATTTTCTCTAAACTTGATAATACTGTCATCAAATTCTCTATATCTATATTAAAAAAAAACATTTACGAAATTTAATGGCACAACTACCAAATTTTGCAAGATTCCCTTTTCTATTTAGGGACACAAAATGTGCCAAAAACCCCATTTCTAATTTGGGAAACCCACCTCCAAAATATAAAAACAAAACAATTAATAGAAGCATCGCCTCTTTGTTTGGGGCCCTAATAGATGTGTCTTCAAATCTTAAAATAAACTTGGTGACATTACTGTTTGAGTTTCAATCTTGTTGGCCGTGCCATTGAGTTTGACTTTATTTTTTCTTTGGTTAAATTTGGTGATAATATCTCCAAGTTCAACAACAGCATAATACATGGGAGATAACTTTTTACACTGCAGTATTTAGATCATTACTTTTTGGTCTTGTAGCATCTCAATCCAAGAGCCTCTATGTTGTATTGTATGAACAAATTAGATCCTCTATATTTATATATTCGGAGAAAGAATAATACAAAATAGTAAGAATGTCCACTTTTTTTCTTTACACTTATTCTTATTTTTTTTATTCTATATCTCTCTTTAAATGTATTACATATATTTAATTTGTGAATATAGAAAATCCAGACTCATTTATTTAAAGATTTGGTGTTTTTATAATAAAAATTATTATATTAATGTCTAAAAATACAATTTTTTACTGTTAAAAATATGAATTATTTAAAGATCTTTTGTAAATATTAAACATTATAATATTAATATTTTAAATTTTAAAATTTAACCGCCATTATATTTCTATAATACTATTAATCAAATATCATTGTTAATTGAAATCATTCTGAATAAAACTATTAATATTATAATAGCCTGTCTGGCCTAGCCTTTAAGAGGGTAAAAGCTATTTTTTTCAAATAATTAATTTCGAGAAAAATAAGGCATTTTGTCAAAATTTTGTGAATAATCATATACTTTTGAGGGGTAGCAATAACAATTTTTTTACTGTAAAAAAAAAAGCAAAAAATTAGATCTCTTTAAACACAAAAGTAGAAAACAATTTTTTCTTTTTCTTTTTTTAAGAAAGGCACTTGTACTTAAAACTGTTAACTACTATCATTACTCTTATCTATTTTACCTATCCTTTTAAATGCGTGCCCATTTCAGTAATTGAGAAAAGTATATTTTATCCCTGAAGAATAACTCAATTACAATATTAATATATAAACTTTAAAATGTAAACTTTATCCTACTAGACTATTACAAAAAGTGAAACAATTATCTATATGTTAACTTTAACATTTAGTAGCTATATGACCAATAGAAATAAACTTTCAAGCTTCCAAAAGTTAGCTTCTGTTATCTATTTTGGAAAAAAAAAAACTACTAATATTATTTTAAAAAATATTTATTTTTCTCAAAATAAACAATACAAGTTAACTTTTTTTATCACATGACTAGTAGGCATTAAATTTAACATATGGTTAATAATTTTATCTTTTTTTTAATAGTTCAATAGGTAAAGCATTATGTTTTAAAGGTCAAATACCAATACTATAATTATATTATAATTCAAGGTAAAATATACTTTTTCTTAAATAATTTGGCAGTGGAAAGTACATCTTTTAAATTGCCAAATACATAATATCAATAAAAATGCTTATAAAATAATTTTGTCAAACACAAACTATTCTTTTTTTTTATATTACTTTTTATGAAACTTAATTTGAAAAGATAAATTTAAAATAAGCAAAAATTTACAATAATCTCAAATAATAGTATAATTTAAAGTTTGGGGCAAGGTAGTGAGATATTCAGATAAGATATTTGAGCCTGAACAAAAGAAATCTGTGTCGTACCACTAACCAACCCACCGGGATTGAAGGCTTCTCGCAGGAGTGAGGACAGGAGAAATTAGACCACTGCCAACTCAGGCGGGGCCATTCATGATTGGAAAATTTTTGCATATTTCATTCATTAATTTTTAAGAGATAAGTTTAAAAATATACCCAATCAATAAAATGCATGTATTAAATAAATTATAAAGACACATAAAAATACCATATTAATAAAATTTCAGATAGATTTAATTTATAAAAAAATAAGTAAATAAAGTCACTCAATGAAACATGGAAGCATATTTAAAAGTGAATTTTATATGGATAGTTATAATTGATTTGACAAAAATCTCTTATTTTTTAAGTGATTCTATGGATAGTTATATGTCTAAAAAGATGAAGGTTTTTTTTTTAATTGTCAGATGCATTGTAAGACTTTTATTTGACTAATTAAGAAATAAAAGAAACTTATATGTAATTTTTTATATCTTTATTATTAAATTTTTTAACAAAAATATATCAAGTGTATATTTTTTAATAATAACATGACAAGTATATAATTTTGTAGATTAAATTAAACTATATACTTATCATATTTTAATTTAAAAATTCTATATTTATTATATTTTAGTTTAAAAATCTAATAACAAGATATAAAAAATAATCTAATTTTAATCTTTAAAAAATTAGAGTACAAATTTTAAAATACATTTAATGATAAAAAGGCTTAAGTTTTTAAGACATAAAACTTTTCATAAAATTGCTCTTATTTTATTAATAAAATTTATTTTTACAAACATATTTTCTTTTATAATTTACTTGTATATCTTTTCTAAATCAAATTTAGCTTAAAATATCTCATAAATTAATACGTCAGTTTTTAGCATATTAAATCTTATTTTATTGTACTTATAGTCTCATGGTCCATCATCAATATGATTCAACATCATTGCCCTGACCAAAAAGAGAAAATAAAAGCAAAAAGTTAAACTAAATGACCGGCTGACGTACAAATAGCTGACTATTGTTGATCAGTGGACCCCATGCAAGTTCTTGTTCCATGAAGAATATTTAAAAAAAATTATAATTGAAGATTTGAAATTAAAAATATTTATGTTAAAATATTTTAAATTTTAAAATTATTTTTAAAGATTTACAAATAAAAAATTTTAATTTGGAATTCTAAATTGCTTAAATTTTTATTCCTTAGTAGATCTTTAAAAAAATAATTTTAAAATTTAAGATTATTCAATGCAAATATTTTTAATTTAAGATTTTTAACTATAATTTTTTAATATTTCTTCCTATCAAATCATGTATTAATGTTGGATTATAAATAATTAATAACGGTTAAGATGATGATGATGCAAACAGCAAGTCAAGTAATGCAAAAAAGGTTACCAAAAACAGCAGTGCCCACTAACCCACATGGTAATCATGACCATTTAGTGATGTTGTTTGAACTTTTCTGTTCCTTAATGATGATGGGCTTTGGCATGACCACTTTTCGCTTTTTGATTTGGTGTTTCATGGAAGGGACATGGGCAAAGCAAGGCAAGGCAAAGCAAATTCTCATGTCTTTTCTGATTGATTATTGATGGGAAGTGGACCATGGGAGTAAGATGCTGCTTGATTGAATCAAATTAACACCCTTTCTTGGCTTCCTTAGTTATTAAAATAATTGATATCATAATCAATTTAGAATCTTTGCATTTAGAAGAGGATATATTTGATGTGGAATTAGAGAGAGAGAGAGAGAGAGGGGGGTTAATATTGGAATTCAAATTTTTTCATATTAAATATTTTATGTGAGAAAGTAAATAATATTATAAGTGTAAGATCTATATAGATAAGTTTTATTAAACTTTATTTATTATGTCACTCTTTTTTTAATATGAGAATTTTTTAAGTATGAAAAATTTTGTATTATAACATTAGAATTAAGTTTTAACATTAGAAGCTTTTAATATTTTTTTCTTAACAATACTCTATACAATACTACAAAAAGATTTATTTTCCATGATAATATCAATTAAACTAAAATTTCATTTAAATAAATGAAAAATAGCATGCAAATTGTAGAGTGCTATTCAGTTAGATTTGATTATAAGTTAGGCTTGGGTTGGGAATTTAGCTTTTGTTTTTAATATTTTTTAACAATAAAAGTCATGAATTTATGTTTAATTAATTTTTTTATAATATTCATTCCAATTACAATTGTGACTATTATAAATTTTAAATAATAAAAAACATATTAACTAAATTCTAATATCAGTCTTATTATATTGTTATTAGGATTTTTTTATATCGTCAAATACATTTATTTTTTTCATTGCAGTTTCTCGCTTAAACCAAAATACTATCATATTTTTATGCAAAATACTACCAAGCACAGAAGTATTAAATACTTGTTCCTTTCTTCTCTTTAAATTTTTTAGCAATGTAAAATATAATTCTTTAAAGTATAAAGTATAATAATAAGGTTTATTATTGCCATTTTATATCTTTACAGAAACTCTTCAAAATTTGTGCTAAACACCTTATCAATTAAATTCTGCTATTAAGAGTGGTTTTTATAAATTTTTTACTCTTTTTTTGGCCAATTATTATTTTACTCTATTCAAACATGAGTTTGTTTCGTAATATGTATAACAAATCAATTTTTGAAAAGCTAAAACATTCTCAAATAGATAAGTTGCATGTTTAAAATTTGTAAGTTTTAAAAAAATTAAAGTTTAATAAATTATTATAGAGAAAAAGTAACATTTTTGCGCTAAAAGTTTGGAGTGAGATTTAATTATATTCCAAAAATTTATTTGGTGTCAATTTCATTTTATAGTTTTGTCAACATTTTCAATATCTTCGTCAATTTCATTATATCATTCCCGTGGCTTGCAATCAGTCATTAGAAGATAGAAATATAGATATTGCACTACCGACATAAATATTCCACTATTTAATGTTATCACTTAGCTTTTAAATGATGTCATTTTAATTTTTATCCCTAATCCAACAAATTGTAATTATCTGTAATAATGCACAATATATTTATAAAAAAGTAAAAGTATGTGCAAAATTTATTTTTTTTTCTTTTCTATCAACTCTTTATTTTTTTTATTTCTCTTTAAATACACACCATATATTTATTTGATAGATTTAGAAAATTCAAATCCTAATCTAACCTAATAAAGACTCACTTCCTAATTGTATATAAGATAAATTTTGCATAAAATAAATTTTTGAGATGAAAGTGAAATTCACTCTAATAAATTGATGAGAATGGAAAGGTAATTTTACAATTATTGTAATTGAGTAAAATGTAAAACTCATCAAATCATTAGGTCTCCATGTTACTAATCTAGGACACACATCACTTGAATAAAGGGTGATCCACAGCTATTACAGAGGTCCCACCTGTAGTACAAAATCATCTTTTAAAATCAAGGAGTGAAATCATATTCACTTTTTCCTGAAATATTAACATCAATCACTTGCACTGCTGCACCAGATAAAATCGTTATCGTTAATATAGGATAAACTCTTAATTGACCAATCTGACAAGTTAATAATTAAAAAAAATTATGTCAAAATGACCCTATCATATAAAATTTATAATAAAATTTTTTAAAGTTAAAATTATTATTAAATATTATTATCATTAAATTTTAAAAAATTTATTATCAATTTTGACAGATTTATAAAAAAATTTAACACTTTCCAATAATTGATAATAAATTTTTTAAAATTTATAATAAATCTCTTAAAATTGAAGGTAATGATAATCATTGAAATAATTTTAATTTTTAAAATATTTTATTATAAATTTTATATGATATAGGTCTTTAAATATAATTTTTTTAAATAATTATAAGAAAAAAAATTGAAGCTTTAGTTGGGAAGGTTTTTTTTGGAATTTTACCAAAATTTAAGTAAAATATTTTTTAGTATTTGTTATGGAATCTTTTTATAGAAACATCAAATATATAAAAATTTTAAAAAATGATTATATAGTGTTACATTATGTTAAATTTTTATAAAAATTTTGAATAGTAAAAAATTATTTTTTAATTATTTTATTTTAAAAATACTTTTACTTTTAAAATTTTAATTTGAATACATTTAGTTATTATTATTAA
This sequence comes from Erythrophleum ivorense, assembly GCA_026724425.1. NCBI lineage: Eukaryota > Viridiplantae > Streptophyta > Magnoliopsida > Fabales > Fabaceae > Erythrophleum > Erythrophleum ivorense. The sequence continues at coordinate 571,764 of JAIUCV010000369.1, read as the reverse complement.
TAATAATTAAAATTAAAAAAATTAAAATTATGCTGTTGCGTGTTTAAAAATTAATATTAAACTTATAGTTATTGAATCAATACGTGAAGTAATCATCCAAACATTATGGTATTAAATTATTAATATAATCAAAAGGATGAATACGTTCCAATTAAAATGCGAATGATGAAAACCGTTTGATTCCTCAAACTTTTAGGACATTAAAAAGCCAGATTTAATTAATCCGCCAAAAATGAATTATATTTATTTTTTAATAGATGGTTGACCAAACCACAACCAATTGCCTAAGGTGGGCGGTGAGACATACTAAACGACGAGTCGGAGAGAGTTGTTATTTATTGGTGTAAGTCACGTGGTCATGAAACTTAGGTATCTACTAATATTTGTTGTTTTTTTTTTTTAGAAATTCGCTAGGTGAAATCAGGGTGGGGGTGAAAATTTATATTTAATAAAAGTATCAAGAATTATTAAAAATATAATTTTAAATATCAATTAAATTAATATAAAAATAAAATTTATTAAAATTAAAAGTAAAGACAAATAATAATAATAATTAGCAAAATCTAAAACATTAAAATAAACATAACTGTTTTAATAAAGAAAGTATATATTAAAAAATAATAATTACGTATTAGTCATTAAGATTATATTATTTGATTTTTAGTTCAATATAATTTATTTATAATATTTTTTTATAATAAATTTTTACAATTCCTTTTCAATATAAATAACTAAATTATTTGTAAGAAAATTATTTTTGTTTTATTATGAAATCTTTTTTTTTATAATAAGTAGGGAGAAAAAATTTAAAAATTTTTAAAAATAAATAATATTTTATACACACATAATTCATATAATTTTTTTTAAGGAATGACTGCCTCCAAAACTTATAAGGTAATTTTGTCCCTTATAAAACAGTACCAAATAATCAGGCTCTGTAAGGAACTAGGTTCTTTACTTATCTTTTTTCTATTCATCCTCTACTCATCTTGATCTAAATTGTTTAGATTAAATTTGAATAGTCCAAATTTTATATTTTTAATTTTTATATTTTTGATATTTTATTTATCTTAAAAGATACAAAATATAGAATAAAAATAATCTTTTAACTATCAATTTTAAAAATAATAATCATTTAAATTAAAAATATTAAATATTAAAATTGAACCGTTTAAATCAAATTTAAATGATCTAAATTTAAAAAAGCACATGCTCATCTTTATGTGTGTGGCAATAAAATAAATTAAAAAAATAAAAAGAAGAAAATAAAAAAGAAAGAAAGAAATACGTGAGAGAGAGAGAGAGAGAGAGAGAGAGAGAGAGAGACTCTAATTTTAAAATTTGAAATTGAAAGCATAAGATTTTGTGCGGAGCCCACTTCTTTTTCTTTTTTTGATTGTAGTGTGGATCCCACTTCTAGTCACAACAAAAGGCAAAAAAACGCATTTAAAAAATAGGGCAATATGTAAAATTGCAAGGGCAAAAATACGCGGCCGGGCAAAGAAGGAGAGAAGCTAGTTTAGTATGTAAAAAAATAAAAATAAAAATAAAAATAAAATAATAATTTTAAAAATAAAAAATAATTTTAATATTTTTATTTTTAATAATTGAATAATAATTAATAGATAATATTAAATAATAATTATAAGAATAAAAAAATATTATACAAAATTTTATTTTTTTAATTTATTTTCTTTTGTCCAACCAAACAATAAATTAAATTTTTTCTACCGTAGTAATTTTATATCATCAATTCAAACACTAATAACCACTTAATGATTCTATGAAATACAACATACGAGAAATTCAGATATATACACAAATATTCTATCCGTAAACCCTAATAGGCGTAAGCAACCGAAAATTGCATAAAGATATAAAACCTACCTCCAGTGTGATGGTTGTAGAATTGAAAGCAAATAGTAAAACTCAATCAATTAACAAGAAAGATGTCAGAAGCAATTTTCTAATTAATGAACTACAACAGAGTGATAGACACAAGGAGGGTGAAAATTGCCTCAGTCACTCATGAATTTTCACAGATAAATTGTCAAATAAAAAGGTCTCTCTTCCATTAATTGAATAAACCCACTTGTTACCCACAAGGATAATTATTCATACACATATAACTTCCAATAATAATAAAATCGTAATTCAAAAACATCAAGTTCCTTACTTGTATTATCAAGCAGTTATATATATATATATATATATTGTAAGTTGTCATTAATAAAAAAATATAATGAGTTTATTTAATTTTTTATTTTTAAACAGTTTTCTGTTTTTAAGAATAAACAAATAAAAAATTTATTTGATAATATATTTTTAATAAAATATTTTGTAAAACAAAAAAACAGAATTGCGTTTTTGAAAATAGAAAAATCATAACACTTTTTAGACATTTTGTTAATTTTTAGTCTGTATAATAAAAAAATAAAAAATACTAATTTTTTAGAATAATGATTTAAACAGATTTTTAAAATTTTTAATTTTTTAAAGTTGTTTTAAAAAATATATATTTTAAAAATATTAAAACCATAACAGAATTAAATAGACCCAATATTTTTAACCTTTCAAACTTAAATAAGGATTGCAAATGTTGATGTTTATAATCTTTAAAAGTTCAAAACTTCTTGTAATCTTTTTATGTGATATGATGATCTAGTTTCTTTTAATATAGTCCACATATAAACCAAAATAAGTCTAAAGATTTGAGAACCACATTCTTTACCAACTTCCATTCTCTTGATAGAGAAGTTTCCCAACTCTTTATATCACAATCTATAATATTTATCTTTCATGTCATAACATTTAATACTTGTATTACCAATGTATAAAGGACATTAATGCTTGTATGAATTTTATACAAAACACGATCCAGACTCATTTTTATTTTTTAACTGGTGCAGGATTTTTTTGTTAAATTAAAGGTAGGCCCATAAATATTTAATGAAAACCCCAGAAAAACAAATTTAAAAACAAATTAAATTCCTGGAAAACTTGGAGCATGAAGATTTGTTTTGAATCCAATACATCTAGCCTTTCTGGTTTTATTTACACTCTAAAATAATCAAGTGCAAACCCCCATGTTATCCTATTAAAAGAGTTGTTTGTTAGATTATTCTTTCATTTTTAAAGAAATATTTATATTAGATGTTGTTAGGCTTGACAATAATGACTCATATCTATATAACCCAAACATTTATAGCCCAATAAATATATCGATATAATTGTGTTGATCCATTTCATGACCCAACTAAAATTTGAACCTCGTGCATGGTCACCACCTACTCATGAGTTTTCATCAAACATTGGTACAAACCTAAGAAACCAAAAGAAAAGCCCAACAAAGAGAGACATGTAAGGAGAAATTTTTTTCCATGCCAGACCATTCTTATTATATTTTTGTTAAAAATTATATTTTGAAGCATTTTTTAGTTTTAATTTTTATGTTTAAAAATTTTAAATTTTATTTGCTATATCATATAAGGCCTCATACATGATTGGATATGATAGCGTAAATTTTTTTTTTTTTGGTTTTGATAATATGATAGTGTAAGTTAATACAATTCATCCTTATATTATGCTTGTCAGATATGAAGGATTGCAAAAACTAATACAGTTAGAACTTTTTGTATATAATCACCCAATAACGTTATACACTCAAGAGGGAGGGAAGGTAAATGACAATTGGTCATGATAACTTTTTACCTTAAAAAAATTACGATAATTCTGCCAAATCTTAGTTTAAAATTTTATTCTTTAATTTCTATTACTATCTTTCTCCAAGTTAATTTATTATTTTAGTATTCTAAAATTTGATTTTGTATAAATTTTGTCCTCCCAAAAGTACCAAAATGATGCTAAAATAATAAAAAAATTGGAGTACCAAATTAATAATCATATAAATTTTTAAGAACCAGAGGCAACAACCTTTGTTAAAAAAAGGGCTATCCCCAAAACTAGTCTAATCTTCAAAAAGTAAGCCAAGTTGACCAAAAAAATAAAAAACAAATTGCAAATCGGCAAACCTCAAAAACACCAAAGCAGTTGTCCCCCCTCCCCACCCCCCCAACCCCTTGAAAAAAAAAAAAAGTCGCTATAGCAGAACGCGTGAGAGGAACGGACAGTGAGAGAGAGAGAGAGGGAGAGTGATGCAGAAGAGAGAACAGGGCAAGTCGGGTGGAGCCGGTGGTGGCTCGTCGGCGCCACCGGCGAAGAGAGGCCGCCCTTTTGGTACCAGTAACACCAGTGCCGCTGCAGCAGCAGCTGCCGCAGCCGCAGCCGATTCGGCTGCTCCGTCAGCTATGCTCGGTCCATCCCTCCACGTTCATAGCTCCTTCGCCGGTAAGTTTACGAAATTTCATAGCTTTTTCCTCGTTTGAATGTTTGTTCTCGTCCTAGCTCTATTCGATACAGTTCCAAAATGTAAGATTTATAAAAAGAAAAGAAAGAGGTAGTTTCTCGTTGGAAAAAATTGGTTTTCATTCAAGCTCATTGTAAATCTTGATACTCCTTGCTGAGCGCATATTGCATAGAAGATATCAAATATGTTCAGTATAATTCAGAATGGCAACAATATGCTAATAAAACAATTAGTATATATGAAAAACTAAACGCACATTTAAAACCTAACTCATTAAAACTCAATAATCATCCAAAATTTAGCTGTATTGACTGCAAAACCCAACTTCATACCCTTAAATCATAAGTATATCAATGTTAAAAGAGTTAGGAGCCTAAGCATCGTCCTAAGAGATCCAAATCTAATGGCTAACGAAATGCTTCTGTCGGGTCTAAACTCTTAGAACTTATTTTTGCAAAGAATCTGAACTGGCAGCATTACATAAAATAATGTAAAATGCTAATAGGATGTGAAGAAAGCTCATGTTAATAAACAACAACAACAACAATAGGCCTTTTTCCACTAAGTAAAGTTGGCTGTCACATGGATCAACTATGCCACAACTATGCCATAAAGTTCTATCATAAATCATGTCTTTAGTTAAACCATTTAAATCTAAATAAATCTTAAGGAATTCAACAATCATTTCTTTTTTCCTATCTGAAGTTTATGCATTTAGCAATCCGATTATTTTAGCAGAAAAAGTAGAGGAATGTGCTTGCAATAAAACAGGGCTTGTGGGTTTTAACATGTCATCTGCTGCCACCATATCCGTTGCCAGCAATGGAAACCCCTATGGTTATACATGTGAATTGCTTAGCAGGAGGAGAAAGGAAGTAAAAGGAATATACATATTGTTTTCTGTGAATTTTCTCTTATATTTTGAAGGTTCATAATAGAAATCCTTTAATTTGAGTTAGTTTCTTTCTGGAGAACAAAGGAATGGCCTATGGAAGAATGGTATGTCATTAATTAACACCTCTTCCTGCCAACAGAGCAAGTAATTAGACAGGATGTTGATATTAGCTGACATTCAAGGTCTCAGAAATCCTGTGTTTTCTATTATGTAATTATAGAATTGTTGAAAATATAACTGCCTATGCTTTTGTTAAGTTTGTAAATGATGTGTGTATTTGGTCACATGTTGAAAGCCCGATTGTGTTGAACAGAGATCAACCAGTCATACCTTCATCTCATTTTGCATCAGTTACCAATTATAGATAAAGCATCTAAGCCTACCTCTTCCATTTTCCTCCCTTCTAGCACTGTGGGCCTTGTTCTGTGCTCTATAATAAGTGGAGTTTTTAAACAATTCATCTGTTCTTGTTGTTTTCTTTGGTCAAAGTTCAAACGTGATTGGTATCTTCCTTGAGTTGTGGACTATGTGAAATTGTTTGACAATTGACATCAGTTGCTTTGATACGTACGTTATTAATTGGTCTGAACTTTCTCTTTAAGAGGGACAATTGACATAAATGAGCCAAAATTTGACACAAAAAAATATCTTTATATTGCTGAAACGTATACATAAAGGAATAAGGAGGTCAAATTTTGTCATTCTATTTTAACAAGCAATTGATTAATTACTTGATGGGCCACTAACAAAGAAGAGGACTACTGTTTTATGCAGTATCACAAATATTTACTGTCTGTAATTTGGAAGGGATGCTTCATTATAGAAATTAGAAAAACAATACTGTTTTATTACAGTGCTTCAAATGTCATTAGAAATGGCAGGATAACTATAATTCCACATTTGTAGGCTCTTAGTTCTTTCACAAAGTTTGGTCACTGATAAGATTCTTAGATGTTGCGACAGGAAGTTATAATGGATGCTATTTAATTTTTTTTGAAAGAAAATAGGAGGAAAGTTTGCTTTTGTTAATTTTTGGAAGTTATTACATTAACTTACTTTTCTCTTTCCATTTTATTTCTCCTTTTTTTAGACCAAAACAATAAAAGAATTGTTCTGGCTCTTCAAAGTGGCCTGAAGAGTGAGTTGAACTGGGCATTGAATACTCTTACAGTGCTCTCTTTCAAAGAAAAGGATGATATGCGCAGAGATGCAACTCCTCTTGCAAAAATTCCTGGTTTGCTTGATGCACTTCTCCAAGTTGTATGTGCTACGAATCTTTTAATTTTTTTTCACTCTAGTCCTTGCATTGATTTTGTTACATAAAACTTTTTGAAGACAACCTTTCTTTTTTTTTGGGTTGGGGGGGGGGGGTAAAAAAGGAAGACTTATTGAACTTCCTATATTTATTATCATGATTGTCATACCTTTTTGTTTATTCTACAACTATGATGTTGGTTCATTTTCTCTTCATATATTGAAACAGATAGATGATTGGCGAGACATAGCACTCCCAAAGGAACTAATTAAAACACGAAGGGTCAGATCATTAGGTGCAAATTCAGTTGTAACTGGATTTGGGAATGAGTATGAGGCATTGGGTTCAAATAGTACTCTCCCCCACCCAGGGTAACCCTTTTGTACTCTTGTGTCTTATTGTGTTTGAGTTCCCAAATTTTCATTTGATAATATGCTCTTTTGGGGGCAGAAAAGAAAATGAATCTGAATGCAGGATAATGCTTTTAATGCAGCCATGTATCTGGTCCTACTGGTACAGAATCAAGACAGCAGAGTGGCATAACGAAATCTCGTCTTTCAGAGTTGTGGTTTGATGAAGACTCTCTGTTTAATTTAGATGATGAAGGGAGAGCGGAAAAACAGCAGTGTGCTGTTGCTGCTTCAAATATCATCAGGAACTTCTCTTTTATGCCAGACAATGAACTTATCATGGCCCAACATCGGCATTGTTTGGAAACAGTCTTCCAATGCATAGAAGATTACATCATAGGTGAGGATTGTTGTGGGTTGAAGCTTAATTACTTGTTTTTGTTTTTCAATATATAGTATTATGGTACAACTAATATTTTCATTGTTCAAACTAATTACGTTTTTGTTGATTTGCAATATTATTTAAAAATTCAGATATCTTAATTTGGACTTGATTGGGTGAATATGGATGTGATAGATTATGATAACTTTGGAAAAGTAAACCCAATTGAGATACAATATGCTTGCATTGAATTTGCATTGTCGTGGCTGATTAAAATAGGATATTACATCTGTTTGACTGAACTTGTTGATTATTCTGCCAAAAGTCAGCAACCTTTGTGAGCATTTAGCACTGTCTTGATAGCTTCTATAGTTCACTAAAGGCCTTTGGTGTAATAAACTCGAAGAACTTTAGAAAGGAATATATAATAATAATGATAATAATAATAATAATTGACTTGTTTAATTGCTTATTTATTTGTTTAGGAATGCTAAATGGGCTTAATTTATGGAGATCTGGATTGGGCGATAAGATACTTCTCTAAAATACCTCAAGGCAGAAATTGACTTGTTTAATTGTGTATGAGTTTTTAAAATTTTTACAACCTTCAAAATTGTATTGATGAAGACTAAGCAAGTATGGGGAATCCATTCTTAAAAACTGGCTTGTAAATGGGAATAACTATGCCACTTAAGTATCACAAGAATTATTTGTGGCTACCCAATGTGGGACTCCATCATAGCCCCATTCTTGAAGAGCCGACATCCTCGACAATTGCACTTTGTGTTGCTTACTCTGGCCACCATGTTGCATTGTCCATAGGTAGCCTGTTTCGTGGAGGTCGGTCTAGCTTTGATATCAAGTGATGGAGAGGTAAGCAAGTACGAGGAACTTACCTTTAGAGACCAACTTATAAAGAAGAGCCATGCCACTTAAGTATCACAAGAATTATTTATAGCTATTTAATGTGGGACTCCATCATAGCACTACTAACATCGTTGATGGCGGTACTCTGTGGCACTCACTTTAGCCATTAGGTTGCACCCTCTACAGGTAGCCCCTTTTCGTGGAAGTTGGTCTAGCTCTGATACTAATTGATGGAGACCTAAGCAAGTATGGAGAACCCGCCCTTAAAAACTGACTTATAAGGAGGAAGAACCTTGTCACTTAAGTATCATAAGAATTATTTATGGCTACTTGGTGTGGGATTCCATTATGTATGGTTATTAAATGCTTGGGATTTAAATCCTTGAGGAATAAAATTTAAATGGGAGATATAATTAATTGTTGGCGCCTAGTGAGCTTCGATATGGTTTGCAGTCATATATCTGAAACTTCGACATTGTGTGTTGTATTTTGTAGTAGCTGCAACAAGGCCCTAATCTGCTGATGATTTTACTTGGAAACAGAAGAATAAAGGAAAATTTTCATATGCATGCATATGATTTTAAATTTGGACAAGAATTATCAGTTATAATTGGTTCTTATTTTGGGAGTAAAAAACTTATGTATAGTGCAAATTTTCATTTTAATCTTGACTAATAAGAAGTGGCAGGACTAGTCACAAATAGATTATTTAGGATGTAGCAGATTTTTGAGGTTTGGCGTGAATCTGAAAGAACCTATTGCACTAATCTTGAAAATCATCACCTCAAATCAAGGTGGCTTTCATTTATTTCCACTCTCTAATATCATTGTCGGCAGTCATTAGAATTGAAACTATAACTCATCGATGATAGTATGAATATGTGAAGAAGTTTCCTTCCTTTTGAGTTTAAACCCGGTAGGCATCTTTGTAATTGCAAATGATCCAAGGCATCGTAATCCCTTTATTTCTCCTCCTTCTCAGGAAAAGGAAAAATAAAAAAGCTGAGAAGAACTACAATAGAAAGTCGTTTTTAGTTTTTATGGCTTATTGGATGCCTAAAGTTCTGTGATTTTATGTATAATAGTCCAGATTTTTTTTTAAAAAAGACTCCCTACAAAAAGGAAAAAAGAAGGAAAAGAAGTATCTTGTAATATCATGGGACTAATGTGAAAACTTCACCTTTAATGCATCTATGTATTGCTTTATTATAGATCGTCTCTAAAAATTTCATAATGTTGATAGAGGATGAAGAACTTGTCACAAATGCACTAGAGACAATTGTTAACTTGGCTCCACTATTGGACCTTCGAATATTTAGCTCATCCAAGCCATCATTTATCAAAATAACGTAAGTGATTTGATCTACTTTTTATTGTTGCTTTTGCACTCTAATTCTGATTGGTAAATCATTGTTCCTAACGAACAGAGAGAAACGTGCTGTTCAAGCCATCATGGGTATGTTGGAATCTACAGTCAAAGCCTGGCATTGTGCTGCTGCTGAATTACTTGGGCGTTTGATCATTAATCCTGACAATGAGCCTTTCCTGCTTCCTTTCTTTCCACAGGTTAAAAATTCTTTGATGTATGTGACCTATCTTGTTAATATCTTGCATGCACCCAAAAATATAATCGCCACTGATGGGTCACTGCAGATACACAAGCGTTTAGTTGATCTTATTAGCCTACCAGCATTAGATGCACAGGCAGCTGCTGTAGGTGCACTCTATAACCTTGCTGAAGTCAATATGGACTGCAGGTTGAAGATTGCAAGTGAGAGATGGTGATCTCTTCTTTCCCTGTTCGTTTTTCCTTGATATTCAGAGAATCTGTGGTTCTGTCGAAAGATATGCTCATGTTGATGTAATTTTTTTTAAACATCCATAAAGGAATTTGTTAATTCAATGTTATAAAACTAGTAAAAAATCTCTGAACGCAGGGCCATAGATCGGTTGCTTAAAGTGATAAAGACACCACATCCTGTTCCAGAAGTTTGCAGGAAAGCTGCCATGATATTGGAGAGCCTTGTTTCTGAGCCTCAAAACAGAAATTTGTTGCTAGCCTATGAGAATGCTTTTGCAGAGGTTCTTTTCACAGATAGCAGATATTCTGATACATTTGCGAGAATACTGTATGAGCTAACATCCAGACCAAACAACAAAGTAGCATCAGCTCGTGGCATATGGGGTATGTAACTACAAACAGTGGCAATTGTTGATCTGAGGTATGGCTCTGGCTTCCGAAACATGTTTAGATTCTATATGTACAATTTTTCTGTGTCTTTAGTGTAAATTAGTCATCACCCAGCGTAAAAGTTGCCTAAAGACAGATTATCTGCTGTTGGCTGGGGGAAAAAAGTGTTTTTTTTAAATTGTTTAAGAGGACAATTATATCACTATGAACCCTATAATGTCATGTACCTTTAAATTTTTCAGATGTATGTAGAAGAGAACGTAATGTTCTAATATTGTTGCTTAATATTTGTCGACTTGTGTAAAAGATGTGCTCTTCTTTCACTTAAGTGGATATTTTCCCTTTCTTTTTTAGATTGATGATTTGTTTAGGTCTTTCGACTGTAGCCATTGGTGGTATTGACTTGAAATCATTTTACTGGATTGTGGAATATAACTCCAAAAGAAAAAAAATTATGTAAGAGTACAGATATAGAGAGCTCGAGTTCTCCAATTGTAATAAAATGTTACTTTTCGCAAGATTCATGCATAGTAATTAAATGTTACTTATCACAAATTTTGGTACACATTAAATGGCTGAGAGCTCAATCTTTCTGTAGATTTGCTTGTAGTGCAGTTAATCAACAATCTCTCTCTAGCGTTGTGAATTATTATACAAATTTTTTGTTGTGAATAATTTTTGTTTTCATATTCAGCTAAAACATCTCTAACTTCAGAATAATTTTACTACTATATAGACTTCAAAGATTTTGAAAAACAATAGGGAAGTAGTATACAATAAGCTAGAGCCAGCGTTATAACTTCTGCACTGCCATTACCATAAAATTCTGCTTGTAACGCAATCAACTGTCACTGTAAATTTTTTTTTTCTCTTCTATGGGTTCTTCATTTCTAATAGCAATTAACTTAGAATTTCTTGGCGTGCTGTTGTTTTTTCCCCCCTCCCTTTTTGTTTTCTGATTCATGGTGACCTTTGCTAAAAGAAATGCTCATAACCACAACTCCATTGAAATTATGGACCTGGATTTTGTGCACATCAAGGGTACTTTTGATCATTCAAATCTGATTTAGATAGTTTAGATTTTATTTTTTTTGTTTTTTTGTTCCTAATATAGATTATTATTATTTTTAAAGTTAAACAGTGAAAAATTATTTCTTTACATTTTGTTTTTATTAAAATAAAAAAATCAAAATTAAAAAAATAAAAATAAGATATCGACAATTAAGAAGTAACCACCCTTGATGTGCATGGAATCCACGTTCTTGAAATTATATTTCCTAGCACATATCACCACCATCCATAATAATGTGGTACAGTAATGCTATTGGACAAATTATCATTCTCGACTGGACAAATCAGGTGAGGCCGAAAGGAAAAAAGACAGTTGAAAGAGCTTACCAAGCTGAGTTTTAGACCAACCATTTCAGGCCTGACCTAGTTACATGTATTTTTTTTTAAAAAAAGTTTCTTTTTGGGACTTTTATGAAGCTTTTTTTTAGAGAGGCAATATGTAATTTTATAAGAATTTATATAAAAATTTTATTTTTTACAAGGTTATTTGTAATTTTATAGGGGTTTATGCCAACATTTTATTTTTTTTAGAGAACCATTTTTTGATTTTTACCTAAAGAACCTTGATTAATTTCACTTGGTCACTAATTGGGTTAAACTAGACTAGGCTTAGTCACTAAATTAAGTCAAGCCTTGTTAAGCCAAAATCCGATCCAACCTGGGCAAAGTTATGATTCATGATGGACCTGAGTTTATAATATTATCATTCATAATAACAAGACAATACATAGTATTATTAGCTTACCATCATAAAAGGAGAAGATTTGAAGCCTATGTTAGATTAAGAGAAGGCTTGGAAAATGGAAGGATGAAAATAACAAAAATATGGATGAAGTCATTTTTAAAAAGTGGAACCCAAAAAGAAAAGATTATCCTCATTCATTATTATTATTATTATTATTATTATTTGAGTTTGAGAGATAAAAATAATTGATTTATTAGATAATTATTTTCTCTCTCTTAGTCATAAGATGAGAAACTATAGATTGGTGTAAGAGTTCAACTTTGGCGTAAAAATAATTTATAGTCATTGATATTATCAATGTTTTAAAAATTGGACTGGTGAAAACACTAGTTCAATATTTATTGGTTGGATCGTAGTTGAATCAGTAATGAATAAATAAATAAATATATTAATATTAAAATTTTAGTATTATAAATAATAAATAAAAATTAATAAAATTTGAAATATTTTATTATTAATTATGTGTAAAAATAAATTAAATATAACATAATATTTAATTTAATTAACTTTTTAATTTTAAAATTTGAATCTAAAATAACTTATCTATTAATAAATATAATTATTAAATATTAATGTATTGAAACAAGTATTGAAACTAAGATATCATAAAAATTAATTATTTATATATTAATTTTTTGTTATTACTTTTCAATAAATGCCAACAACCCATTAAATAATATTTATAATAAATTAACATGCACTAAAGCACGATGCAAGGCAGCTCAGATGGTGTGTGCGCGTCTTTGAAGTAAAAGTGCGTGGGTTTGAGATGGGACATGGCCATTTTGCTGGAAGCAAAGCAGTGCATTTGATAACTTATTTATATAAAAGTTTACGCACTCAGAATGAAAAAGCATCATGGACTAAATGGCGCAGCAACATTTTGGCAGCAAGCAGGCGTGTGTTGGAAGCCAGCTGCTGGATGTGGAAGGTGTATAAGAAAAACCGGTTCAATTCGATTGGTCTGCGCTAGTTCTGGTTCAATATCGATCGGTCAAACTCAATTATTGACAAAAATTAACTGGTTCTTGAAGATGGGAGCTTAGAAGAGTGTTTTCGGAGGATCAAGGTTTAATTCTCAATCCAACTAGTTGAATCGTCTGGTCCGATTCGATTTTAATTACCTTAAATATTACTATTATTTAATAGTAGATGTATAGTAGAATTTAATTGAAAAAAAGAGTTATAGTATTAAAAAATAATTTATTTGTTGAATTAATTACCTTTATTCTCTTCTCTTTCAACTATATAAATCAATTATCATTCTCTCTTTCATTAATTTTTTTTATTGAATTAATTATCTTTAGACGGATAATTGTTTATCATCCAACATGCTACTTAAAACATCAAATAAATAAGCAAGTTAAGATAACTATGCATCTTGTGCTAAAAAGGTTAGAAGCTTGAAATGTTGGACCTAAGGGTTTATACAATGAATTTTGATGATAACAAATAAGAAACATGTGTATATGCCAAATATGAGACAATTGTGGAATAATTGAGTTGCTAATATAATGTCCCGTTGTGATACAATGTGCATGGCTTATACGAGAAGCTATCTATCAATTGTGCTATAAGCCTTGATGATGAACAATATGGGCAAAAAGTGCATCAATATGAGCTTGTTTGTCTAATCATTAACTTAATGTTTTACACCTAAATCATGTTATATGACTGCTTGCAATATGTTAATAAAAAGTTTCAAAGCTAAAGTATATGGGTTAAACTGGATAAATGAGTGCTTGCAATGTGTTCCATAAAAATCTAATACGTTATAACTTATATTAAACTAAATAAAATTATGACATGCACATTGATATTTGTGGAGTGGTCTAACTATTTGGTATGCAAAATTAAACATCTTTCATAAGAAACTCCAAAATAAGAAGAGTAAGCATTAAAAAAAGAGAAAATAGATTATTAATATCATGCCTTAATAAAGTCAAGGTGTCCAATTAGTCATCAAACATTTTAAAATATGTTGAAATTCACTTAAAATATGCATATTTCAATTAAAATCAACCGACACTATTAGTTTATGATAGGTAAATACACAATTCATTATTATAATTACCATAATCAAATTCTCAAAATCCACACAAAAATTTGAGCTTAAAATTCAATGTCAATGTAATAAAGATTACAAAAGTGCATAAATCATCTATAAATTATTTGATATATCAAAATACATCACCACTAAGAATTTAAAAAAAGATATTATACAAAGATACATGTAGATTATACACAAATTTTTTTTACCCAAAATTCGAACAATACATATCTAAAAAATAAGGTGGAATGAAACTCATATTTTAAGCATTCAAAAAATTAAAAAAATATCATTAAATAGAAGGAAAAAAAAAAAAAGAACGGTGCTTGTGGCCTAAAATTTGAGCCAAGATAGTAGACCCATATGCCCTACTTTGTGGGCCTTAGCTTGATTGATCAAGTTTAACAATGGCGGAAAAGACTCCATTGAAACTTGGCTTTTTGACCTTAGCATAACGGAAGAAATTATAAATTCCTCCCACGCACAATTGTAATTTTTTATTCTTAGAATGCATCATGTATTTTTTTTTTTAAATAAATAAAAGGATCACGGTTCTAAAAGAACCATTACCCATATAAATTAAAAAAAATCAACTATTTACATTTTTCAATTTGAAAAATATAACTTTTTTTATATCATAAATATATTTTTTGAAATGTAATAATTTAATATTTCTTAAAGTGGTTAGTTGTGCTAATTTAATAAATTTAAAAATAAAGGCATTAAAAATTAATTTAAATAACAATTATAAGGTTTAAAATTATAAAAAATGGAAGATATTTTTTTTTTAAAAAGGATAACTATTTTAAAAAATGTGAAAGAATTTAAGTATGATAAAAATATTAAAAAATTTAATTATTTAAGAAAGATGTAGGACTATTATTTGAGAAAAATTAAATACTAATTCTTTTAAATTTGATAAAATGATGAGAGAAAAATAAAATTGCCATTAAAAAGTAAATTTTAATTTCCTTAAAACTTGATAATTAATAAGAGTTTTAAAAAATGTGATGAATAATTAAGTATACTTGTTAAGTATTGTTAAACTCAATATTAAAGTAATATCTTCCATAATGAAATTTTTTGTAATCTCTTGTTCAATAAATACAATCAAATTATTTATAAGAAAGTTATTTTCTATTTTATTACAAAGCTCTCAATGAATAAAGAGTATGAATAAAAGCAAAACAATTTTTTTAAAAGAGTGAATAAAAAGTATATTATTAATCACTTTTTGATAATAGAGATAAGAAACTTCTTATAAAACATTTAATATATTTTATTTGTTTTATAAAATTTACTTTTATGATTAGTATAAGAAAAAACTATATTTTTAAAATTATATGTTTAATACTTTAAACATTAAAAAAGAAATTTTAGGGGAGCAAATTTAATTTTTTTAAAATAATCTTCATCAAAATCTGCAACTACAAATTGGCTCGTTAAGATATATATAGCTCTTTTAGGGCACTGTCATCCTGAAACACAGTGTATGAGCCTGTACTTGGATCTATGATTTTATTTTTGCAGATTTGTGTTTATTCTTTGTGTGTGTGAATACACACACACATATATATAAGTTTTGGGGCATCATACATGTTAAGGTAAAAATACATTATCTATTCACTTTTTTTTTTGGGTCAAGGCATTATCCAATTGTCCAAAGTTATTTTCTTGTTCATATTTAAGTGATATGAAAAATTCAAGCATTTTAGCCCCCCGAAAAAAAAAATCAAAATTTACTTTTTTAAAGACAATTTTATTAAGTTTAAAAAAATTAATATTTAATTTTTATTAAATAATAGTCCTACATTTTTCTTAAATAATTAAAATTTTTAATGTTTTTATCTTACTTAAATTCTTTCACTTTTTTAAAAAATACTTAGTCTTTATTTTTTTTAAAATATCTTTTATTTTTTATAATCTTAAACCTTATAATTGTTATTTAAAGTAATTTTTTATGCTTTTATTTATAAATTTATTAAATTAGCTCAACTAACCGCTTTAAGGAGTATTAAATTATTACATTTCAAAAAATATATTTATGATATAAAAAAGTTATATTTTTCAAATAAAAAATGTAAATAGTTGAAATTAAAAAAAATTATATGAGTCACAATTCTAAAACCACTATGACCCATTGAATTTTTTTTTAAAAAATTTATATGGGTCAAAGTTCTAAAAGAATTCTGACCCTCTTATTATTTTTTTTAAAAAAACGCGATGCATCCTTAAAATAAAAAATTATGGTTGTGAGAATTTATAATTTTTCTCATTGTGCTAGGTCAAAAAGCCATTAAAACTTCTCCAAGTTTCTGAAAAACGCGATTTAAAGAGATTTAGCAACCCTAGAACATCCTAAAGGCATCTATAACCAAGGGTTATGCAACAATTTGAAGGAAAACTTGATTTGTGAAGAAAGACCAAAAACCCCATAAACTAGATCTGAAAATTTCTTCCACTTCGATTTGCCTCAAATTTAACATTTTTAATGTGAGTAAAGGACTCTAATGACAATACAAACATGTGAAGAACATCTCCCACGTAAAAATCAAATAAAAAAAACTTCTAAAAATATAATCATATTAAAAATATGAGACTGTATCTGGTGGTGTAGAAAAATAATGTTTCTCTGTCATGGATACAGTCCAGTTAGGATATGAGAGGCTTAAGAAATATAATCATATTAAATCTCGTAATCAAAGAACAAAAAATTTTAGATCAAATCATCCATCCATATTCAAATGTGAAAGGAAAAAGAATTCCACATAGCGCAGATGAAAAGTAAACTTCTGATACAAATTGTTAGGAAATAAATTGGGAGATAAATTTAAAACAAACTACATCTGATACTATAATCCATTATCATAGCAAAGATGGAAGGAGAAGATTACGATAGTCAGAGAGGAAGAGAGCAAGGGCAAATTATAAATCAGAATACTTTAAGGAGGCAAGAAAGTTTTTAATATCGTAATAGCAAATCTCTAATTAATATAAATAAGATAATTAACATTAAATAAATAGTGAGCTGGAACTAATTTGATAAATAGGTGATAGGATAGTTTAATTTAGTATAAGCTATTTATAATATTCATTTATACAATATTAAGTATAAAATTAATTATTCAATCATATTAAAATAAAAATATTAATTAATTCAATACTTAATTAATATTAATTCACGATTAATTAATATTCTCGACATTCATAACATACCAGTCTCACTTGAATGTGCTTCGAATTAAGGAGAGAATGTGTGTGTGCGTATATATATATATATATATATATATAAAGAGAAAACATCTCATATACAACTTACTACTGTCTGTCACTTAACACTTCAAGTTAGCAGAGTTCATAATGGTTTAGGATTGAAGCAATTTTTATTGCTACTTGAAAAGAACCGTCGAAGTTTCTTCTTAATTGGTGGAGAATTTTGCTGGGGGCAGCAATTATATTTAAGATAAATTTAGACTTACTTTTCTTAGAGTGATGTTTAAATTACATAGTTAACTTTTTGTTTTAAAAATAAACACTGATCTTTTAAAATTAAAATATAACTATAATATTTTCTTAAAACTATAATTTCATAAAAATATATTTTTAAACTTATATTTTAATATCATTTATTTTGTGTTAATATTATAAGTTTATTTATTCCAAAACTTTATTAAATTTATAGGAATACTTATATTTATTATAATATATTTATTATAAATGTTATTGTTGAAATTAAATTAATATATATGAATTAGTTAAATTTATAAAAATTATTTTGTGGATATATTCTTTGTTTTTAATAATTATTTTATAAAATATATATTTAATACTTGTTATATAAATATAGGGATATTTTAGTGGTGAGCATAACAATTTTTTGATTTTAAGAGAAAAGAAGGTATATTTTCAAAACAGCGAGAAAAATAGCATTATTTAGACATCTCTTCAAAAAGAGAGAGTTATCTACTCTTATATTTAATAAATAAGGATAATTGATTTGATACTAGATTTTAATAAGAGAAAATGATGGATGTTTTTTTGGCAGAGAAGAGAAAGTAAAATAATTAATTCAATAAATAAGTTATTTTTTAGAGTAAATTATATTAATCATAAGTTTGGTTAGACTATACTTAATACTTTTTTTTATTTTAAGAATATTATTCAACTCCATCACATTTGATATATATCACAAAAACATAACATTAAATTTATTTTTTTGGTTAATAAAATTAACTTTTTACATAATATGACCCCCATTTTATTTTTAATATGATAGTATAAATAATTAAATTGATATTAAGTTCTAACATGAGATTATCATTTTATTTTTAATATGATAATAAAGATATTTAAATAATCATATTAGGTAAGTTAAATGAGAAATTTTTGTAATATATATATATATATATATATATAATTTAGGTAAGTTAAATGATATTTTTAAAATGAGACAAATATTAAGCATAATTAACCAAATTTAAGTGAGATTAATTTAATTTAACCTATCTTTTTAATGAAACTCTTTTTTCTGGTCACATTCCACTGCACACTTTAAATGAAAATTGGTGAAGGAGTTAAACCCTCACATAAATATCAATTAATCCCCTTTTATATTAGTCTAACGGTACATATATAACTAGGGTAAAATAACCTTTAAATCCCTTAATTTTATATCAAGTGTTATTTTTGTTCTTTAAATTTATTTTATTCTTCTTAACTTTATTTCAAGTTTATTTTCGTCTCCTAATTTTATTTTGTTCCAACATAATTGTTTAATTTTATTTTAAATTTTACTTTTATATCTTAATTTTATTTTATTTTAATTAATTAGTTTTTTTAAATTTCATTATTTTATTTTATTTTATTTTATTTTTTAAAATTTAACTGATGTTCTCATTTTTTTTTCCAATTTTTGTAGATATTGTTATTAAGAAGATAAAGGTCATTGTTCAAATCTTTAGATAATAATATGCTTATATTATTTTGAATTTGTAACATACAATAAGCAGTGATAAAAGGAATATTAGGTAAATCCAAATTGGTAAATAGTTAATTATTAAAGCTAAGTTGGTGATAAATTACACATAATTTGTTAACTATTTTAATTCAATGGTGTAATAGAAAAAAATGTTTGGTACCAAAGATTCCACTTTGATAAAAACAACACGGTCCAAACAAGAAGCAAAAAATATTTATTATATTCTAATTATTACTACATCAATAATATTCATATTTTTTATTATTTTTTAAAAATAAAAATATTATTTTTTATTTCATCCATTTACTTTTATCCTCTTCTCTTCGTTCTCCTGATCTCCTACTGGAACGTCCACTGTGATTTTTTAAAGTTAAGGCCAAACGGACTCCTCGGTAGTGTATCTTTTCTGGAATTTTCCCGGGAAAACAGACTTACGAGGTCCTCTTGGTTGCCAGGTACCGTCTGATCTGTCTTTCTCTTCTCAGGTTCCATGTCACTGAGATGGTCCCGCAAAAACACTGACTTACTCAAGTCCTCTCTGTTGCCAGATATCTTCTGATCAACGGACTCTTTGGTAATGCATCTTTTCTGGAATTTTCCCCGGGAAACAGACTTACTCAGGTCCTCTCTGTTTCCAGGTATCGTCTGATCTGTTTTTCACTTCGAAGCTTCCACGTCAGTGAGTTGGTCCCGTAAAAACATTGACTGACTCGAACCAACCTCTACTGTGCGATGGCATGCTGTTCCACCAAAACCCAAAACAGTTTGAAAGATTTGGGGGAAAAAAAAGTAAGGTTCGAAAAGAAAAACATGCATTTGACTCTTCTTTGGTGCACAAAACCCCCTGGTGTGAACACCTGCTTTGCACTGTGCACGCCAGGGGATCCATGGGCGACTTTTACTCAAGTCTTTCTTCCATGAGCAACTTTTACTCAAGTCCTTCTGTTGCCAGATATCTTCTGATCTGTTTCTCACTTCAGTGAAATGGTGCTTCTAGAAAGGAGAGAGAGAGAGAGAGAGAGAGAGAGAGAGAGAGAGAGAGAGAGGTAAGCTTATTTAATGGAGACTTCGAAATTAAATCATGGCTATCAAGAAGTGTAGGGTACCCAGTAATTCATGTTGAAAATTGTTAGTTTTGGCTTTTACTCTTGTAAGAGAATGGAAGGTGCTCAGCTGAAGCTTTGCAGTTAATAGATCATTTCTTCAGCTCTTTGGATTTCCATTTTAAAGGTTATATAATGTTTCTACTTTTATAATTAAATCATGTTTTGTTTTTCAAGCGTATCTAGCTTTCTTTCCCAATTTTATCCCTCTACTTTGTATTGTCAGAACTAGTGTCCTCTGCATTTTAGAATTTCAGTGGTTGCAGCTTAGATGTGTTTTTTTAGTTTTTTTTTCCTTTCTTTCTTTTGAGAATTTTCAGCTTTCCTTCTAAATAGTCCATAGTTGATTTCTGTTTTCTTATATGGCTCAAAGCTTTAAGCAATCAAAAGTGAGAATCTATATGGGTTAATATTGTGTAAAAAATAGAGACAAATGACAATTATTAGAAATTGATGCTCCCTAGTCCCTACTATAAATGATATAGCTAAGCCAGTTCGGAGTTACTTGTGATCTACGTTTTACAGTCTACTAAAAGATGTATAAAGAATTCATATTTTTGTCATTTTAGGCATGACGGGCTATTTCCAATCAACTTCTGATGCAAAAGTTTCAGTTGAAGATAGTGGTTGCTTTAGAAATTTCCAAGCTGATTGCTCCATCAGGTAACCTCGGCCTCAGTACTACAAGTTAAAATCATAAATATTTGAGTTTGATATATATATATATATATATAGCATGATTTTACTGCATAAAGATCGATCTACTTAGATTGATTGATGTTCTTATCCTTTGTTTGCAAAAAATATCGGGAGGGAAAGAAAATGACGAGAATGAAAAATTTCAATAAATTTAAACATTCATTCCTAATATCCACTCTTCCCATTTTCTTTCACCTCTAATTTTGTTTTCCAAACAAAGTTTTGGTCTTTGTCTTTCTCTTCTTTCAGTAAAATAGTTCAATGGGCTGACGCACAATGTTCTTGATGCTCTATAAGAGGACTGATACAGAGGAATTTCCATTGCAGGGAGAAAGAGATGCATTTTGCCGATTTACTAGTTTCAACCTCTGCCTAATAGACTGGGTCCGGTTTACGGTGTTTGAGTAGGAGAATTTTTTACAGACATTTACCAATGGCCTTGGAACCCATACCTGTGGGTACCTTTCTGGCTATGCTAAGAAACCAAGTTCTGGAAACAGCTAATGCAGCAGCCGAAGTTCCTTTAAAGGTTCTTTCACAATACCTATATGATATTGAACCAGTTCTAGAGGAATTACAGCTTCAGGAATTGAATGGCACTCTGGCTGTAAGGATTGCTCTGGAGTCTGTTGAAAAAGATGTTAAGTGGGCAAATATAGTGGTTGAGAAGTACAGGAACCGTGGTCGTTTTTACTTGTTGGTTAAGTGTAGACAGATAGCTAATGAAGTTGAAGAAGTCACTAGAAGTATTGGAAGGTCCCTAGCTGTATTATCGCTTGCAAATACTGAAGTCCTATCAAGAATCTCCGATCAAGTTGATAGACTGAAAAATGAGATGCTAAGGGTGGAGTTTAAGGCATCACAATACCAGCTTCAAATTCTGGGAAAGTTGAACAAAGGCCTTAGGGAGCTGAAACTAAATCATGTTTTTGCAAATGACACGCTTGAGGAAATAGCAAGGGCAGTTGGTGTGCCGGTGTTCTATGAGATAAGCAAAGAGGTGATCAGCATTAAGAAGGAAAAAGAAGATGCTGCCTATTGGAAAGAAAGATCTGAGAAGTTATCCTTGGAGCAGGTCATTGAGTTACTATTCCAAACCAATGCTGCAAGGGATTATGAAGGAGTCAAGAAGTCTTACTTTGAAACGGTTCAGGTGATAGAGCGATATAATTTGAGGAAAAAATATATACAGCCACTTAATTCCTTCTTTTGTTGTATAACTGGAACCATTATGGTAGATCCAGTTAGCCTTTGCACTGGTACTACATGTGAGAGATCTGCCATTGAAGCTTGGTTTGACAATGGCAAGAGGACTGACCCAGAAACAAAAGAGGTACTCAAAGATACTAAGTTGAGAGCAAATGTTCTTCTCAGACAATCCATAGAAAGTTGGAGAGAACTTAATTACTGCCTCACAATCAGGTCCATCAAGGAAAGCCTGTTATCAAACTCTAACCTGTCTGTGCAAGAATCACTGGGCCAAGTGCAGGATCTCATAAGAGAGAATCCTATTAACAAGGATTGGATCTTTATAGGAGAGCTTACTGACATTATTATCCCTATGCTTGGGAACTCTAATAACAGAGAATTGAAGATCAGGATTTTGAATACTTTGAAGGATGCAGTAACATGGCATACTAGAAACAAGGTGAGCAAGCTTTGATAATCATGTGAGCTGGGAAAATGATTATACACTTGTTCTTATTTACTTAAGTTTTTCCTTCTGCTTGCTTTAGTTGACGACTTTACCTTATTGAGAATTTGGAATTTATGATTTGAAACTTTGTTGCACCATATATGCAAATAATTTCATTAAGGGAAAAATATAGTTGACCTCTCTAATCTAAAGCCTAATTACTACTTTAGTACATCAACTTTAAAATATAACAAACGCCTCCTTGTTCTTTGGAAAAAATTGAAAGGTTAATTCTCAGTCTCATTTAAAGTAGGGTTTTTGTGTTTTTTTCCAAATAACAAATACCGTGCTGGTGTTTTGTTACATTTTAAAAGTTGATGTGCTAAAATTGTAATTCAAGCCTTAGTTCTCACTTTTTTTCTTCTGTTTTGTTTTGTTTTTCTGGGAGGGGGGGGGGGGGGGGGGCGTGTTGGTTGGTAAAATGTAGTTTTCCCTTTCTTTAACATGCTATTCTTTATATCCTCTTGCAGAAAATTTGCTAAAGAATTATGCATCTCTTATTAAGGATCATTGCTTCATTGTACCTTCTGTTTATGATGAAGTTATTTTCCTTTTGTTCATGTACGTAAAGTGGGATATGTCTGTTCCTGAGTCCTTTATTTCTAGTCCTACACCCATAGTCTTGAATACCACCGTTCTAAAATCTTTCATCTGCATACAATTACATAGGAAAAAGTAGCAGAATCTCAAGGATGGGATCACATCATTTGCTGCTTAGGAAGTGACTCTAGCATTTCGAAGGCAGCAATAGATTTGTTGTATGAGTTACTGCATGATGGTTCCTGTTGGAATGTGTCTCTCTGTAGAAAACTCTCTCAGCAGCACAGTGCTCTTTTCTTCCTTGATATCCTTCGAAAGGGTCCAGTGAAGGAGTCAGCTGAGATTGCAGAAAGGATTTTGATGAAGCTTTCTGACACTGACGTGCACAGCATTTCTAGTGCTTGGAGAATTGTGGGTTTTGTGTCAAGCGTAGTTGGACTGGTGGGTTATGCTCAGAGCTCATCTTTCAAACATCTATTCGGGGAATGGAACTTGTTGAAGATCTTTCTTTATGTCATGGTTAGTTTGCTTGTGTCTTGTATGACATTGTTTGTGAGGACACGCCGAATTTCAAGGAGTGCATTTGTTAAAGCCCATGTGGCATTTGTGGTATTGATGCTCACCTCTTTATACTCCTTTTTCTACGATCACTTCGTGAGCGAAAAACCAGATGCCTTAAGCCTGATTTCCAGTGGTGCGTTTGCTTTAATGTCACTGAGTTTGTCAAGGCAGACTAACCTCGGATTTGAAATGGATGTGTTCGGTTTTTGGCTTGGATTTCTGACACTACAGCTGATGAAGATCAGATTGATGCTGGTTTTAGTTGCGGCAGTTGTCTGTTATTTCCTCATACTTGTTCGTTCCTATTCGAATTCCCAGCCAGAGACAGGAACTCTAAGAGTCCAAGACTATGTGATCATAAATGTTGATACAGAAGATGGAGTGGACAGAGGAGCTGACATGAGAATGCAAGTGGAAAAACTTCTTCAAGACATTAAAAACCTATTCACTTTTGACAATTGATGATCATAGAAATCAGAAACATTTCCAACTTTTGCGAATAAATAAATAAATTTTACTTCTTGTTATTGTGTTTTATAGATCTTTAGTTATTGTTGTGTTTTTTTTTGTGTAAAATTAGTAGTATAAACTTTGTTTTAGTGCTTAAATGTAAATAATTTGCTTAAATGTAAACAATAAGTTGTTGAGGTTGTTGTATTTTGCGAATGTTAACTTTGTTACTATCGTGTAAAATTATTAGTATAAATTACTATTTATTTTTAGATAATTGTTTGCTTGAATATTGACAAATAATGATAAAGTGCATGTTGTGCCTACTGGTTAGATATGGCTAGGCACACTCATTGCTTCGGGGTTGTTTGGGAATGATATATGTATGTGTTGATGTCATAGCATGCTTTTAATACTGTTCATAATTAGGTACTCATAATTATAAACAATTGTGCAGATTAGCAATGATTATGACACAGTATGAGAAGGACAAGATTTGGAACTGGAAGCCTTTATATTTAGTCTTTATATTTCGTAATCGAATATACATATATTTATTGTTATAAAAAGAAATATAGATATATTTATTTTTCTCAATATAAGTTTTTTAAACGCTTGAAACCCAAAAGGATTAGGGTTCCTAGATCTTTCCTGAAAGTCTAGGAATTTAAAGTTTAGGATAATCTTACAGAATTAAAAAAAAAAAAGAATTGGGGTACAATTAAATTGAGGAAAAGTAAAAATAAAGAAATAATAAGAATTAGGGTTTGGGTTTAGTTTAAAAGAAAATAATATTATTACGTAACATAAGTCAGCCGTTAGTTACATATATAGCGTATATATGTTTGTTTTAGATTTTAAGAAAAATAATTATGAAACGAAGTTTATAAGAATTATTTATAACACATTGATTTAGTTTTTATATTGTAAGGTAAAATTACTCTCAGAGTGTTAAATTACTCTCAAATACAAAGTAGGTGTATTTGTTTTTTGTAATATGGTTAGGGTGTATTTGCACACTCTTTCCAGAACTCATCGTGAAATCACTAGTTGTGATTAAGTAATGCGGTATTTAGATAATTTACCAAAGATCTTTGAATTAAATTTTTGTGCGCCATCATTTACACAAAAAAAAAATATTGACACTTTATAAATGTGATTCTATGCGTATTTTCGAATTAAAAAGAATGAAAAAAAAGTAATGAAATTTTTTTATTTACATATTTTTTATTTATATTTAAATAAACAATTTTATGTTTTTCTTCTCATATAATTTTCTTAATCCAGA
This sequence comes from Erythrophleum ivorense, assembly GCA_026724425.1. Taxonomy (NCBI): domain Eukaryota; kingdom Viridiplantae; phylum Streptophyta; class Magnoliopsida; order Fabales; family Fabaceae; genus Erythrophleum; species Erythrophleum ivorense. The sequence goes on along the minus strand of JAIUCV010000369.1, from coordinate 546,277 downwards.
GATATTCTAACAAAAGGAAAACTTAGATTTAAATATAAATAAAACATCTCTAAGTGAAACCATACGAGATCTACCGACAATTCCAGAGCATCAAAAGTTGAAGTGCATAAGAAACCTTGTATACAAGAAGCCTACAAAGGACCCAATACAAGTTTGCAAAATTTAGTTCTAAGCTCTAACGCAAAATTCAACTAGCTTTTTAAAGAAGAGTTTTCCATAAACCACCATTGACAGTACACCCAATAGGTGAAACTAACTATCCTAGCATTATACTGAACCCTAATATCACAAAAGAGTGAAAAATAATTCCATCAAACAGGACCATTCACGCTGATGGAGAAGATGGTTCCGCGCAACGTTTGGGGATGTATTATGAGGTTACGAAACGCAATGTTTTTTAATTTTTGAGTGTTAGAGTGACGAGGCATTGGGAGTCTGTTGGATGGAAGGAAGGACACACTTGAGGAAATAACAAGGGCAGTTGGTGTGCCAGTGTTCTATGAGGTAAGCAAAGAGCAAATAAGCATTTGAAGGGAAATAGAAGATGCTGCCTATTGGAAAGAAAGAGTTGATGAGTTATTCTTTTGGCAGGTCATTGACTTGCTATCCCAAACTGAGGCTATAGGAGATAATGAAAGAGTCAAGAAGTTTTACTTTAAAAGAGCTCAGGTGATAGAACTATCATCATTAACATTTAATGGATAATCAAGGGGTTCCACAATAATAACATTTGAATTAATTAAAATATTTTTCTCTGATATTGGGTTCTTGACAATATTCTTCTTTTGCTTTTAGTTCTTCTAGGTTTTTGCCAATAATTTATTTGCAAAGTTGACGGATGACATTTCTAAGTTTATCAAAATGATAGTCCATATTTTTTTGAAATTGCCTATCAGACATTGATGATGATAGTTCCATTATAAGATTTGAAGAATAGTCGAAAGTAAGTTTGAGATGTGGAGAAATCAATTTTGACCAATAATACGAAGTTCAACCAGAAATTATAAAATGTTATATTCAGATTTAACCAATTTAATTGTTTCATTTGATCAATTTTGTCATTCCAAGATGGTTATTTCAATGCTTTTATATTTCCAAACTAGAGGTCGAGTTTCCTCAAACAATTCTTCTACCTTTAGTTCTTACAGATTTTTGCTAATATTTTGTATATAAAGTTGATTGATGACACTCTTAAGTTTATCAAAACAATGGTCCATATTTTTTTTGAAGTTGTCCAAATTTATTTGGATGGCTTGGGTATTTTGTTCCATCATTGACCTTAACGTAGTAATTCAGAAAGCTAAAATTAGTGGTATTACCCTCGTAATACGATCAAATAATGAATTTTGAGATTTAAGGTTGAAAGGGATGAAAAAAAATGGTTGGAAAAATGAAGAAAAAAGAAAAAAAATGAGATTGAAAGGCAACAAAGGAAGCAGTTTGGAATGAAAACTAGACTCTAATACCAAAATTGATGTAAGACAAGAGGAGGAGGAGGGAGGATGTAGAGAGAAAATAAAGGGAAGGAAAAGAAGAGAGAGAGATGCAAATAATAATCAAATGATTTTATTGATGGATATTTAAAAGGTTGATTAATCTTAAGTACTAATGCAGATACTAATCAAATGATTTTATTAATGGGTGTTTAAAAGGTTGATTAATCCTAAGTACTAAGGGTTTTATATAGAGTCTAAAAGATAACTCTTAATACTTTAAAATAAAGATAATATTAAATTTAATTCTAACAAAAGATAATTAAAATATCGAATTATAATAAAAAGATAACTAAAGATAACAAAGTAACTATTAAAACAAAGTAATTTAAATATTAGTTCCTAATTCTAATAAAATATTATTTAATATATTTATTTTTAATCCATAATTTACAAATAATTAATAATAATTTTTTTTCTCAATTTCCATTATTTTCCTTTGGTTGGAGAAAACTCAATTTCGAAGTTTGAAATATGAAAACATTACAATAATCTACTTACAGCCTTAGATGGGATAAGTACTACTATTTTAAGATATGGTAGCTAAGATAGCTTCGGATTCAATAATATATTTGAAATGACAAACTCGATCAAATGAAGCAATTGAACTAGTTGAATTTGAACATAACATTTTACAATTTGTGGTTAAACTTTAGATTATTGGTTAGAATTGATTTCTTCATATCCCAAATTTGCTTCTAACTATTCTTCAAACCCTATAATGGAACCATCATCATCAATATTTGATGGCCAATTAAAAGGTACCATAATAATAATATTGGAGTCGATTAAGATATCTTCCTCTAATACGTTGGACTCTTGACATTCTTCTTTCATCTTTAGTTCTTCTAGGTTTTTGCTAATAATTTGTATACAAAGTTCACCGATGGCACTCTTAAGTTTATCAAAATGATCCATATTTTTCTTTTAAATTGTTCAAATTAGTTTGAATAGATTGGGTATTTTGTTCTATCGTAGACCTCAATATAGCAATTTAGAAAGGAAAAATTAGTGGTGTTACCCTATTAATACTTTCAATTAATGAGATTTGAAATATGAGGTTGAAAGGGATTGAAAAAATGAAAAAAGAAAAAAAAGAAAAGAGATTGAGAGGCAACAAGTGAAGTGGTTTGGAATGGGAACCTTGCTTTGATATGAAAATTGATGTAGGATGAGGAGAGAAGGAAGGAGGATATAGAGAGAAAATAAAGGAGAGAAGAAGAAGCCTACGAGAGATATAGATAATAATCAAATGATTTTATTAATAGATATTCAAAAAGTTGATTAAACTTAAGTACTAAAGGCTTTATATAAAGTCCAAAAGATAACTTTTAATAATTTAAAATAAAGATGATATTAAATTTTAATTCTAACAAAAGATAATTAAAATATCAAATACTAACAAAAAGATAATAATTGAAGTTTAACAAAAAAGATAATTAAGGATAACAGAATAACTACTAAAATAAAATGATTTAAATATTAGTTCCTAATCCTAATAAAATATTATTTCTTATACTTATCTTTAATTCATAATTTATAGATAATTAATAATAACTTTCCTATTCTTTTCCCATTCCTTGTTACCCTCTCAACATCACAATGCATTTATTTTTCCTTGTTACCCTTTGAAAGGGTCTAGTGAAGGAGTCAACTTCGATTGTAGAAAGGATTTTGATGAAACGTTATGGCACTGATGTGCAACATTTTCTACTACTTGAAAAATTGTAGGTTTTGTGTCAAGCATAGTCGGACTAGTGGGTTATGCTCTGAGCTCATCTTTCAAACATAAATTTGGTGAACGGAACTTATTGAAGATCTTTCTTTATGTCATGGTGAGTTTGTTTATGTCTTGTATGATGTTTGCAAAGACATGCCAAATTTCAAGGAGGTCTCATTTGTTAAAGTTCATGTAGTATTTCTAGTATTGATGTTCACCTATTTATATTCCTTTTTCTACGATGAATCTGTAACTAGAAAACTAGATTCCTTAAGCCTGGTTTCCTATGGTGTGTTTGCTTTAATGTTAGAGTATGTCAAGGTAGACTGACCTTGGATTTGAAATGGGTGTGTTCAGTTTTTGGCTTAGATTTCTGACATTATAGCTGATGAAGATCAAATTTATGCTAGTTTTAGTTGTAGCATTTGTCTGTTATTTCCTCATACTTGTTCGTTCCTATTTGGATTCCTAGCCATAGACAGGAACTCTAAGAGTACAAGGCCATGTGATCATAAATGTTGGTACAGAAAATGGAGTAGACATAGGAGCTGACATGAGAATGCAAGTGGAAAAACTTTTTCAAAACATCAAAAACCTATTCACTTTGACAATCAATGATCATAGAGATGAGAAACCTTTCAACTTTTAAGAATAAATAAATAGATTTTACTTCTTATTATTGTGTTTTTAACATATCGTTAGTTATAATTATGTTTCTTGTGCAAAATTAATAGTATAAACTTTGTGTTAGTGCTTAAATGTAAATAGTAAATTGTTGAGGTCATTGTATTTTGTGAATTTTAATTTGTTATTATTATGTAAAATTATTCGTTACTATTTATTTTTAGATAATTGTTCGCTTAAATAATGATAAAGTGCATGTTTTGCTCACTGATTAGATATTGCTCTGAGATGTTTTGAGAGGGATACATGTATGAATTGATCTCATTGCCTTCTTCTAACATTAAATGAAAATTATGAACTCATTGTATGCTTTCAACACCTTTTTCTTCTTTTACTATTCCTTTGGATTAGAGGCTTTGTATTCACTTTTCTTACTGCAATATATGCCCAGAAATATGGCTATTCAAAGTCATCATCTACTTTTATCTTAGGTTTTCTTGAGTAAAATTCTAGGCATAGACAAATTTGACTTTAACTCAGTGCTTGCTTGCTTGCTTTGTTAATTCATTGGGCAATTGTTAATAAACCTACTTATATACATATAATTCAGCTTCTATATCTTAGACATTGGCCAACTGGCTTAAAAAATAACAACTTTACTATGTAGGGCTGTTCATGGATAGGGTCGGGTCGGGTTGGGCATTTAGTAGGTCTGATGCTTGGCCTGATTAAAAAACCTAGTCCAGTCCGAATAAGCCTGATTTTATATTAGATTGGGACGGTTTAGGATCTCCCAGGCTAGTGTTTTTTTCCCTTATAAACTGATATTTGCAATATAAAAATATCTTTTTACAAACTCATAGGTATAGATTTCAAAATAATGGGCTTTTGGAGCCCTCATGTTTTTATTGGTAAAATAATTTTAATGAGAAAATGGCTCAGTATTATTAAGCAAAACACAAGCTACACTAGCATAATTAACTTTAGGTAAACTTGTGTGTTTTCATTGTTCAACAAAAGAAATGTTAGAAGTAATTAAGAAGTAAGAAGGATATGGATAGGTAATGAAAGCTATAGTCTGTAGAGAGAGCTAGACAAAATAAAAATAAATAAAGGTATAAGATGGCAAGATGTTGATAACAAAATAATAATAATAATAACTACTAGGTTGGGTTAGATAAAAAATATTTTCTCTCGTGGCTTGGTCTGACTCGGTATAGTTTTGTTAAAGTTTTACCCATGTATATTTCTAGCTAGGCCCCCCTTTTAGCATAATAGGCTAATAAACATCCTTATTGCTGTGTAAGTTCCTCATGTTACTTGAAGTTTTGACATACCTTTAAATTAGTGATTTGTTTAGCTTATTAAAGAGATAAACATTTCTTTTAACTTACTCCTTTCATTGGATTTCTATAGCATCTTCTAGTAATCATTGAAGAAACTGACATGCTCACATAATGTAGAGGCTTGAAGCTTCCCTCCCTTCATTTAGTTAGGAGAGTGTGCATGTTTTTCTAGCCATGAAAGATTAATTTAGACATTCCTTTTGGTTTAAATCTAAGTGCTCTTCCTATTGGTTTATTCTTATAGCTTGTTTCATGTTTCACCTATCTGATCCTACAAATGAACCTTCACTTTTTGTCTTCAAAATTGATGTTGTATAAGAATTATTAGTCTGAACTTGCAGATGATAACATGCCTTTTAAGAAGGAAAAATGAGATTATTAGATCAGCCAAGACTCAGTATAGGGCATAATCAAAAGGCATTCATGATATGATGTCTGTGCAATAGGTTGCCTAAGAAATAGTTGGACAAATTGACATTAAACCAATGTATTCAAAGGTTGAAATGTGCCTTAGCTAACAATTGATAGAGTTGCTCTAAGTTTAAGGAAATATGTAGTGCCATGTTCAATGAGAAAGAAAAAGTTTGTGAAATTTAGCACTTAATTGGCAACCCCACTTGTATTACTAAATGCCCAAACATAGTGTTTTTTGGTTCATTGGAATTGATGATAAAAAAATTTAGAGGATTCAAATATTCTAACAAGCATTTTTTTTTTTAAAACTAGACCTACCATTAAATGAAGATAAAAAGTGGTTTATGGTTTAATAGTTTAATTGTAGTTAAATTATAGATGAATTATATTTTAAAATATATAAATATATATATGTAAATAACATTTTACCAATAAATTAATACATATATTATAAAATAACATTTAAAACAAATATAAATAATTAAATATAAAAGTTAATTAAAACTAAGTTATGAACTTATGCGATGCATGGATTGGTGTAACAAGTCATAGTTTAATGTTAATTTAACATGTTATAATTTATACACATATCTTATTGGGTAAAAATACTAAAACCACCTTGTATGATAGTATATTATTGAACAATAAATGGTTAAGTATAATTCTCTCTCAACAATTTCATATTTACAATATAGACATAGTAGTGCTCCTGAAAACAATAATATTGACAAAAATTTAGACAGCTGTAGTCATAGAACATTATCAAGGCAAAATTGATACTTTAAAAGTAATAGTCTTATCATGTCAAAATTTAGCATGAAATTATATAGTAAGATAAAATTTAATATCAAATTAACTCACCTTATAAATTGATAAAAACTTCCTTGTACACACGACATTAATAGCATTGCTTGAAATTCTACCTTCATTATCAAGCATTAAAATCTTTAACTCACTTTTATTGCAAACCTTTGAAATTGCTATATATAGTTGCTCAAGTGAAAACTAGTGTGGGAAGATATAATCCAACATTTGACAATGTTTGGCCTTAACTGTTGTTAATCAACATGGTAAAACAAAGTATCAATGGAAATTGACTTTGTTGTAGCTTGACAGATAGTTTTGAATTAGATGGAACTAACATTAACCTAGGAATAAATACCTTATGGCCAATATTATTACTTGAAGTAACATGTGCTACAATCACATGATTTCCTAATTGAATAATAATTAGTCTAGTCCTATTGCATAACCCACTTGATCTATCGATATTTCTCAATAACATAGTTGGAGCACTAACTTTTAACTTTAATATATGATTGGGCATATCTAAAATTTGAATCCCATTTAAAAATTCTATAGTATAAATATTATCCATTGAATTGACATGGCTATCTACCTTGCAAACACTATTAGAACTAAGGTAAGTTTTTTCTTCACTTGGCATTAAGGATAATATGTATTCATTCACAACATTAACATTGCATAATGTTGGTGTTAGAATAGCCTTTTCTTAGAAATCAACATGATTATTAATATTGTTTAAGAAATTAGGATATGTACTTTGAACAATAAAAAAATATTGGGTTATTATCAAAGCTTATAGTAAGATTATCTTGAGTTTCAACAACACTTTCATTGTCGTTATTATTGTTTGACAATCCTTCTCTGATGTTTAAAATCCATTTTGAGAATTTATTCATCTCCTTATTGCTATTATGTACACCACCATATTGCAAAATCTCATGTTTTTTTGTTGGTATCATCACCTTGCAAAAATCCCAAATGTATGAACAATGTATTGTTAAGAAATAATATCTTGTCTGGCAACTTTTGGAATTACAAGAAGAATTTGCTTAAAATCACCATCTAATATGGCAATTTTATCACTAAATAGTTGTAATTGGCTCATTGAGTAAGAAAATCTCAGTATGTCTCTCAACACTTTATCTAAAGCCTAAAAAAAATCATTTGTCATTGGTGCTTTATCCTATATAATCAATCTGTGGTTAAACTTCAATTTAGAAACCTCTATACCTTACTTGTTATTACAAATACATTCCTCATTGATGTCTTGTGGCATTAAAAATGTTGAATAGGCTATTCTCCCACTAGGAAGCAAAAATGATGCAACTTCACTAGAAATGGCATTCAATACAATCATACCTTTTCCACGTAGGCGTGAAGATAATGTCTTTTAAATGAATGTTTTTCCCATTCCACCATATCCATATACAAAATAGACACCTCATATATTAGAAAGCACTACATTTGTAACCTTAGCATAAATATTTCTTTGTTCATCAATAAGTGAATATGTTAGTAACGACAAGTCTTTAGCCGATTTGACCCTAACATAATTAAGTTACTCCATTATAAGTTTATTCAATCGACGTTGACCTTTACTTGTATATGGTTGTGGCATGGATTGAAACTCTATTAATTTTTTACTATTAATATGGAGAATCTTATTTATCTTAATAAGAGTATAATTTTTTAATTCATCATCAAAAAAATGCAATTCCATTTATATTTGTAAATGTGAACTCACTTTAAAGCATGAACACTATGAAATAATAATAAGATATTAAATTAAGAATATACTCAAATCCATTAATAAATATTAGGGTGATTTAGGAAAACACTAACCATGACATTCAAATAATGATTGTTGTTTATACAAAACATCATTAGATAAAAATTTTCAAGTTTTCTCCCAAACAAATTCAAGTCTTGATAGTGAGTTTGAGAACAAACGTGCACAAAATAACTTTCTCAAGCAATCAAGTATGCTCTCTAGACTTGCTTCTTCAATGCCATCAATATACTCTTTATCATCATCTAGTAAACCTAATGCATAACATGCATCTTTATATGAAGTGTAAAGAATTCCTTCAACTATTCTTAGCTCTTTATAAGATGTAGGTTCTTTCACAATATTAAATAATGTGCATAGATAATAAAGCTCACCACTACTAGGTGGGGTGTAATATAGTCTACCAATGGTGAATCTAGATTTTCTAGGAAGCCACACTTTTGAACTTAGCTTGTACACTGTAACATCTTATCTTTTCGTAAATGTGAGAAATGTAATGTTCGGTTTTTCCGTAAACGTCAGAAATGAGCCAAATATAAAAGGAAGTCCTCGAAATAGAAAGAATTGAAACCAACTAAAATTATGATAAAATTTTAAATATTAGAAAATGAGAATTTGAGATTTAAGATGCCCAAAAAATAGAGTCAGAAGAGCTCAAAAAATTTGTCAAAGAAAGTAGGGGCATTTTGTAATTTTTGAAAAATTTGAAAAACTCATAGGGAGGCTTTTTAAACAAAAAATTTGAGTTTTTTTGGGGTTCTCAGAGGCCCTGAATACTATAAGAATCCCTAGGATAGTTGAAACTCCTCCGGTGAGTAATTTCAGCTGTCGGTTGATCAAAACTTTGATCGAATGGTTTGGAATGATTTTAGATTCTTTTTGAGTGATTTCAAAAGTAATTCTTATGATTAAGAGCCTAAGAAATATGATGAAAAAGATAGATTTCAAAAAAGAGTTGAAATGAGCCCAAATGAATAAAACTACGAAGAGAGGCTAAATTGCAAATTTTGAAAATTGCTTAAATGAATCCCTAGACTTATAAAAACATCCCACCTCTGGTCAGATCTCCTCACCAACTCTCCCACACATTAAAATAGGATTGAGAAGGGCTGAGAGTGGTGCACAAGAGGGGAGGCCAAGGAAGGAAGAAGAAGCTTTGAAAAGTGTAAGTTTTAGCCACTTTTTCCTACTCTTTGCCTTGTTAAACTTCTTCTCCTCTTCTTCCTCTTTCTTCTCATAGTTTTGGTATTTAATTTGGTGCTTTTTTTAAGGCAGAACAGAGGTAGAATTTTCGGATTTGGTGAGGGGAGACTAGCCAAGTGAAGAACAAACCAAGAAAATCAAGAATCCAATGTATTTTGCTACTTCCTAAGCTTAGGTCTCCTTGCTCCTTTTCTCTTCAATTCCCCCCATGTAAGACCAGCCATGAGGGGTTAAATTTTTGGCCAAACCAAGAATGAATCACATGAATTAGGGTGTGAGAATTTAGAATATGCAAAGGAAATCAAGTAAAAGCTATTGAATTTCAAGTTAGCAAAGTGTAGGATTCTTGAAGAGTTTGTAAAATCTGTTCTGATTCATGAATTTCGTAGGCTATGTAAGTGTTTACTTGAGCTTCTAAGACCTCTAGGAAGCCTTCCAAGTGACTCTCCCATCACGAAAAAAATTAGAAACCCCTTGAACCCCAAATGTTTCCATAATGTCGGCCTAGGCTAGAAAGAGTACCAAGGGGAAATTTTAATTTGTTTCAAACTTATTTTTGAGTCATGTAGGATGAAAGAGGATGAGAGGAAGTCTTGAAAATATTTTAGAAACCATAGATAGTGAGATGGAAGTGTAAACTCCATAATGTAGCATAATAAAGCAACTCCTAGTTAGGCTCTTTAAAATAATTGTGTGATGACTCCAAAGAGTCTAAATGGAGTCAAGAATCATAGATTAAAGGAGAGAAGGGAGCCAAGATCATGAATTCTTGAAGTTGCTTCATTAAGTGCCTTATGGAAGTATAATGGAGCCATAAACTAAAGTAGCATCATGTAAAGTATGTATAATGTCAAAACTTGTTCCCATGAGTAATTCATGTTTCTTTTGGTATGTCTAGGCCAAGAGAAATGGTCTCCACCTTCTTGGGTCTTTGTCATTATCCATAATCATTTAAGCCATGAAAAATATGCTAGCATGATCTTGTTTGCCATGATTTCATGATGTCATGTTATATTTTTAAGTAAATGTATGATGTTTTTAAAGTTTGCTTGAGTGTGGAGAGGACAAGAACTCTTCACTATGGTGAGTGGTGAGGATGAGCCAATAACTCTTGAGCTTGGTTGAGACAAAGTAAAGAGTCTCCCAAAAAAAAAGTGGGTTCCCAAGAGTATGGTTGAGTCTAAAGTACTCAAAGAATGGGTGAGGTAAGTCCAAAATCCATGAGGAGAAGTGTGAGACCAATCCAAACACTTGGTGAGCTCTTGAATGTCTTGTGTGACTTATTCACATGCTAAGCTTGCTTCTTGAATGCTCATGAATTGTATTATGTCCATGCATGTATTTTTAAGACTTGCTTTACATATATTATGTATGATTAAATGGGAGATGAGTTATTGGGATTCTTTGAATCTCATTCCCTCCTTTCCAATATCCTAACATGCTAGGTAGAGCCAATGAACAAGAAAATGGAAGCCACCAAGTGAGGAGATGAAACCTTGATCATAAAACTTTTAATTTTGTTTATGTTGTAACCAAAGAAGTGACATATGATGTAATCTTTTTAAAATTGATGCACAATGAATGGAACATGTGTAAACATCATAATAGATGATGTATGTATGAAATTTGTGGATAAATAGAATGTATTGCAATTTTTGGATATAGAATGCGAAGACTAGCCTTATGGAAATGTGTGTATGGTATGGGGTGAGAGTGTGAGTTCCTGAATTTTGGGTTTGTGAACCTTTAAGACAAGTTTAAAATGTCACTTTGGTGCAATCTCACATGCTCAAATGGCCACACAAGCTTGGGAAGCAAATTTGGACCCTTTGATACCATTATGGAGCTCAAAAATAACCAAAATAAAACCCCATAGCACGAACTGATCAAATGAAGGAATTCGCTTATGAACTTTTGCAAACATGTAGGGCTCATCAAGAGCTTTTTGTAAAGCTAAAGTGAAAAAAAATTTGAGCTCTATATAATTAATTATAAATTTTCAAAATTCAGATTTTTCTGCTGTCATGAGGCATATACTGTTCATATGGTCAGATTTGTATCCTATGTCATCCGATGGGCAAATGGTGTCTAATACTTGTAAAATTTTACAAGCATAAGCTAAAGGTCATAAGAATTTTGTGGCCACTAAGATCACCTCATTTGGAGGTCTGAGCAAAGAGTTATGTATTTTTGAAATTTGCTGTCAGTAGTAGTGGCACCCCAGGAGTTTAGTCACTATTCTATAGATTTCCAATGGCTAAATGTATCTGTTTTATTTTGGAATTATTTTTACATAAATTTAACATTTGGGGCTTTCTAGAATGACTAAATTTGTATGATTTCTATTTTTATAGAATTAGTTATGAATTTTAGAAGTTTATATTGGTAATCTGAAACAGCAGTCCAGGCAGTAGCGACCTTAATAGCTTTTCGAATGTCAAATGTCTTCCCCTTAATTATTCATGAATTGAACTATTTTTAACATAGGGTAGACATCCAGATATTTCTAGAATGGTAAATTTTATTGGTTTTCAATTTTTGTGGAATTAATTGGACCATTTCAAGGTTTTCTACAGAATTCTATGACAGTTCCAGAATTCAGTCAGACCTTTGGACCATTTTAGATGTCAAGTGTCCTTTGTGATGTATGTTATGATCTGGGCATATTTTTAGTGTGAATCAAACATCCTAAACTTTCCAAAATGACTAAGAACACATGATTTCAATTTTTTTAGATTTAATTATGATTTTCTGAAGTTTGTTTAGAAAAGAGGCCAATTCTGGTCGAGAAGGAACTTCCATTTTCCATGCTCCATTTTGGTTTCCATGAGTTGTGGACATGATTTTATGATGCAAATGAGTTGTAATGATGTAATTAAACGTGAAGATGTATAGTATGAGCTCCCACGATCTATGTGACATCGATTCAAATTTTTAAATATAGCGCAATGCGAAAATACTCCTATTTCCCTTGCTTTTTCTATGGGAATCCTATATGTTTCATGATATTATGTCATTTAAAAGCATAAGATGAGTTAGGATTTATGGTGTTACATACAAAAAATGCAAGGGGAATTCAACATAAGTTAAATTCTTGGCTTCATTATATATCTTATTTGCATCTATCCAAGCAAGAAACATGGTATTTTTATCAGTGTTGAGGTTTACAGTTGAATCAATATCTTCATTGTCTTGAAAGATAATACTTTGCTATCTAGTAACTAAAAAGACAATCGTTCTACAATAGGATTTCTATAGTTTATGTCAAAGGAAAAGATTCTCTATATGGATTCATAATGAGACAAATATCTACAATCATAAAATATTTTTATCTCATTTGTAACTTCATTAGTTTGAGGATTTCTAAATCCACTGAAAAATGTTGTAATCTCCCTATCATAGCCTTTGTTAATGTATTTAAATAAATACTTAATAGATCTAGATTGATTGCATTGTTCAACATTGATATGTGCCTTGTATCTCATTAGTATACTTGGATTATATGGGATTATATACCTATAATCAAGAAAAATCCCGCCTTTCTTGGTTATAGCACCATTATTTGATCACTTATATTATAGGAAGCCATCTTGATCTATAGAAGTGGAAAATTTAAATGATTGAGGAAAATGCTTTGAACTCTTTCCATCTACCATATATGGTGAATTTTGATTTACATCTCCACATGGACCATGCATCATGAATTTACTTATTGCTTCATATAACTTAAGAAACTTAAACTTATTAGGGATTTTATCTAATATAATCTTGTCAATGTTTACTGAGGTAGGGTATTTGTCATGACATGCAAGACATAGAGCAATATGAGTAAGTGGAAGTATTTTTGAAATTCAATTGTATAAATGGCTATCAAAGAAATTAATATGGAGTAGTTAGGCATATAAAATTATGAATAAGCATTGAGATAGAAAAACACGTAAAATGTACATCACTTGCAATCAACAACCAAAATGCTTGTTCTTCTTTAAATTTTTCATCAAATGGTCAAGTTTAATCTTAAAAAATCGACATATGATATCAAGTTTGTCTTTTGGTTTTAACTAATTCATTTCTAGAAAGCTTATAATTTCTGGCCACTTAGGATTACATGCAAAAGTAATGAATAAGCCGGGATAACTTGCCCACTTACAAATAGCCATTGCATCTTAGTAGTTTTGAATAGTATATCATAACCAACCAGTAGATGAAGATGGAAGAATAATACTTTCTCCCTATGATGATGGCTTTATTTCACCTTTAAGGATAGTATTTGCTAACCCTTTATATAACTTTGCTCTTAGGTTTTTTTGGTGAGTCATTATATATAGTAATAATTGTGATTGAGTCATAGTATATTCATCTATGCAATCATCTACAATTTCATATAAATTAATATTGCTAATGTTATTGCTGCTTTACATTGCTAGTTCCTCAGCCCATGTGATGCATGTGATGCTACAGCAAGTTAGGATTTAATATTAATTTAACTCATCTTATAAATTGGTAAAAACTTCCTTGTATGTAACATTAATGATATTGTTTGAACTTCTACTTTCATTATTAAGTATTAAAATCTTTAATTCATTTTTGCTATGAACCCTTGAAATTGCTACATATAGTTACCTATGAGTGAAAGTAAGACTGAAGATATATAATCCAACATTTCACAATGATTGCACTTAACTCATTGGAAAATAAAATGCCAAAGGGAATTGTCTTTGATGCATCTTGAAAGATAGTTTAGAATTAGAAGGGATTAACATTAACCTAGGAACGAATACCTTAAGACCAATCTTATTAACTAAAATAACTTATGCTTTAATCACATGATTTCCCAATTGAGCAACAATTAGCCTAATCTTGTTACATAAGCCATTTAACATGTGAATATTTCTCAATAACATGATTGGAACACCCACTTTTAGCTTTAAGATATGACTGGGCACACCTAAAATTTGAAACCCATTTAAAAATTTTATTGTATAAATATGATCTATTGAATTAGCATTCTTATTTACCTTGTAAACACTACCAAAATTAAGGTACATCTTTTCTTCACTTGATATTAAGGATAACATGTACTCGTTTATAACATCATGCAAAGTTGGCATTAGAATTGCCCCTTCTTGGGAATAAACATGATTGTCAATTTTGTCCAAAAAATTAAGATATGTATTTTAAACAATTACAGATATTGAATCATTATCAAATCTTACAATAAAATCAATCATAATTTCAATAACTCTTTCGCTATCATTATTATTGTTTGACAATCCTTCTCTAATGCTTAAAATCCAATGAGAGAATTCATTTACCTCACTGTTACTATTGTATACACCACAAGATTACAATTTCATGTTTTTTTTGTTAGTGTTATTACCTTGTAAGAATCCTAAATCTATGAAGAATTTATTGTTGAAGAAACAATACCTTATCTTTCAGTTACTTTTAATTAATATTCTGTTTATTTTAAAAATCTAATTTGACCTTCTTTTAATTCATTTTACATGCAATAATGTTGTGGTTACTTTTAATATATGAATTATTAATTGTATTGGCTATAATGTTTTTTTTTCTAGATACAGGTAAGTTATACATAATAATTTAAGTTATATGCTTAAATTACAACTTAAAATTTTGTTTGTATTTTAAAAATTAACTTTTTAATTGCTAAAGTTAACTATGTCTTATGCATAGTGCTTATTAGAATTAACCCTACTTAAGAAATGAAAATATAAATTATAATTTAAGAAAAATAAGTTAAAATATATGTGGAAGATAATGAAAAGTTATTTCATTTTCTATAATTTTTCTTTTTAATTTTTAAAATTTAAAAATATTATAAATTTTTATTTAAAATTACTTAAATTTAACTAAAAAGTATCCATATATCTATAAAGGGAGTTCTGCCAAATGCAATGTATGCAGCAAATCTAAAGTATCACTTTTTTTATCTACTTGTCAGCAGCTTCTATATGTTATAACTTTTTCATTTTGGCTAACTATTTTAAAATGTAGATTAGTAATATATATATGCATTTAATAGTGACAGAGCTCTCCTGTGTCCATTTTTTTCTTTTACTAATTGTTTTAGATAAATTAATTGCAAAATTAAAAGAAAAAAGACAAATAGCTTGAATGCAAGAGACATAAAGAAGAAGTCAATGTGATGTGTGAAAAAGAAATATGCATTTAATGTTTGCAGAATTTTTCACAGTAAATGGATGGAAGGGGAAGGAAAAAGAAGAGTTAAAAATTTTGATTAATATTTATTATGCCTATAATTACAAAAAAAAGTGATAATAATAGTAATAAAAATATAGAAAATTAGAAATAATTTTTTAATACTAAATAAGTTATCTTAGGATAGAAAACATTAACTAATTAATTTGAATTAAATTTTAAAACTTAAAAATTATCTTATAGAGTCATTTCAATATCTGTCTTATACCTATTAGAATTTTTTTATATCTTAATGTTTTCAAATGGATTATTCTTATTAGACCTAAATAATTATAAAACTTTATTTAAATTCTTGGGCTCAAAATTATTTTATTTAGTACTTTTTTCTGAGTTCAATAGTAAAAAATTCGTAGTTCTTTCTCTTTCTCTTATTTTCCCTTTTCCTTTTTCTCCTCTCTTTCTTATTTTCTTTCTCCTTCATAAGTAGTAACATAATGCATGCAGTGTAGCTTTCTCTTTCACCTAGTTGATGCTTGTTACACTCGAAAACGCGACCATGTAGTGCCAGAAAAGAAAAATTTCATTTCAATTTTTAAAAATCGAAAACCGAAATCAAAATTAAAGTAGTAGAGTTGCCACCAAAATTTTATTTTTTTAAAAATGTAAAACTTTAGAAAACCTTTTTATTTGAAAAATGATTTACGAGCCAAATAATGGATTCGAGAGTCGATCGTGAATAAGAAAAGTGTTACGCATCCCATAACACCCATTACTAAAAACAATTACTCTAAATCAGTTGTACAAAATTAATATAACCTTTATTTTATTGTAATTTTTCTTAATGAATCACATGTAAAATCGAAGGAAAAACTTAAGGAAGTAAAAATTAAGAGTAAAAAAGAAAAGGAAATTAAAGGAATAAAATTAAGAGCAAAATAAAAGAAAAAAAATTAAGGAAATGAAAATTGAAAGAAAATATTTATTTACAAGAGTAGACTTGATTTATGATGAGAGCCTAGGGCCTACGTACTTTTTGGAGGGATCAAAATCCACGTAATTTAGCAAAAAGTTTAATAGTTGGTACTTTGTTTTTGTTTTGTTTTTTCTTTTCTTTGTTTTTTTAAATTCACATCTTTGTTCTTTTTTTTTGTTTCTTTTTGTTTTGTTTTGTTTTTGGTGTCTTTGTATTTTTTTTATTTTGTATTTATTTTTGTTTTGTTTTTGTTTTTTCTTTTGTTTTTATTTTCTTTGCTTTTGTTTTTTTTAATTTTGTTCTCATTTGTTTTTATTTTGTGTTTATTTTTATGTTGTTTTCTTCGTTTTTGTTTTTTTCATTTTTATTTTGTGTTTATTTTTTTTTCTTTGTTTTTGTTTTTGTTTGTCTTTATTTTGTGTTTTTTTGGGGTTTCTTTGTTTTTGTTTGTGTTTATTTTTGTTTTGTTTTTGTTTTTCATTTTCTTTGTTTTTTTGTTTTTATTTTATGTTATTTTTGTTTTACTTTGTTTTGTTTGTTTATTTTTGTTTTGTTTTTGGTAACATTAGAAAGGTTCTTTTTCAAAACTCTTTTTCCATTTTTTTTACTTTATCTTTATATGTCCAAAAGACATACTCCAATTAATCTTAAAATTTTAAATTTGTAAAAAAGTCACTTTTAGAAAAGGAGAAAGTTTCTTTTTTTTTATTATAAAAAAGTCTCTTTTAGAAAAGGGGAAAGTTTCTTTTTAAAAAAAAATTAGCAATTTTCATTAAAAAAGTTTCTTTCTTTTTGTGTGTGTGTTCCTCTCTCTTTTATTTTAAAAACTTACTTTATCTTTTCTGAAAAACTATGTATTTTTTAAGAACCTTATTTAATTTTTTGAAAATTTTTAAACTTTATTTTAAATCATATTTTTTAATTTTTTGAAAAATTAATCCTATAAGATCATTGGGACCCAAAATTTGCAAATAAAAAAGATGTTGAATACTAAGAAGACTTTATTGTTCCATATGGTATTCCAATTAAATCTTCTAGATGCTTAAAGGGATATGAAATCCCACACGATTAGTCTAAAAGGTGAGGAAATAAAAAAAAATATGTGCAAGCAAAAGTAATTTGTGAGAGTGGGTGCTTGGTGTTCATTTATAATTCACTATGTCACTCTTAGGCATATTTACAAGATTAGTAAAAAAAAATTTACACATTGCAATTCAATTGTACTCCACTCTTCCCTTCCCCTGATCGGATGAAGTGATCAATCCCCACGTATTGAAAGTCTGAGTTCCTCTCAAACGCGGCTCCCCGTCATGTCCAACATCAAATGAATATGCAAATGAGCAACAATATATTTTTTTTAGGAACCAAAAAAAAAAAGAGAAAAAGGATCACACATTCTGGTTGTAATTGATAAGTTCCACATGAAAACAATCAATGAAGCAAGCATATGGAATGGCTAAGGCATCTTAATCATATATTTTATGCAAGAAGCAGGACATGAATCAAACCATGTTCAGTTCATGTAACAATATAACTAGTAGAACCACATAACAGGATAATAAGTAGTAGCCATCAATCAAGCTATCTATGTTTGCCATGAAGGATTCATCATGCAAATTCATATACAAATAACATATATATATATATATATATATATAATCCACAGAGACAAAAACCTCAAGCTCACGTTCAAGAACTACACAAAGACTTACTCAGAAGTTTTCTCACCAGAGGCTACTTACTTAGCGGGAATCTTAAGCGGTTAGGTAATCCAGCCCCACTACTCTGACCAGATTATTAAACTGAACTCAACTCTCAGTATTTCATAACATAACATATCAACATCTTTTCAGATCAAGGAAACATGATTATACAGAAAAAGGAAAAAATGAAAAAAAGGAAAAAAATCGAATTGGAAATCCAAATAATCAACATTCAGTGACAATTGAATCAAATCATATTCGAAACGCAAAAATTTCAAGATTCAGCACCCAAAATCAGAACACACACACAGTTCCAGAGTTCCAGGGTAACAAAGGGGAAGCATAAGAAGTATACCTTTAGTGTTCAAGAAATCAAATGAGTTTTTTTCTTTGACCAAAAGCCCACTGCTATTGAGCTCTAAATCTACACTTTAAGTCCTATTCTAGTGTAGAACTTAAATGGCACCTATTCTGGTATAGGACTTTTGGGTGCTTGACTTAATGTTGCATATGTGAAAAGCATAATATATAAACAAGGCCTTACGTGGAACATAACCAGTAGACTTGGTGGATGCATGTAATCTTAGAAACATGAAACATGAGACATCCAAATGTTGCCCCTGACATGATTTTTGCCTCTTAGACAAAGTATGAAGAACATGTAGGATGCTTTATTTATTGCTATGTAAATTCTAATTTTTACTTACCTCAATATAAATGTGTGCATGACAGCTATGAACTATTACTTTCATGGTTCATTGTTTTATTATTATTCATTGTTTTTTTTTTGTTTTTTATATTATTATATTTTCTTTGTTTTAATTTCCAATTTTCTTTTTTTTTTTTTTTTTTTCATGAGATGCTAGTTCAAAGGCATTACCAAGTGTTAATCTTTTAATTGACCAACTGTAAAGGAAGGGTGTATTGTCCTTTCGAAATGCGACATCCATTTAACTAGGCCCTTAGTACTTTGGCTTGCATCCAATTAGTAACTCTTGATTCTTCACCAACCTAGGGTTTTGCATGTTGTCTTTGAAACCACAGTTGTCCTTTTTATTTGTTTCTTGGCAAGAAAAATTGCCACAGATATCTTTCATGAATGTCTTGATGACTAAGTTTGAGATAAAAATGACATTTAGTGATTTGGTGTTTAATATTTGGCTCTAGTCTATCTTTTCAGTAATGATTAGGATAATTGATCCAAAGAGTTCATCAATACTGATGCGCCAAGTATTTGTTTTGACAAATGTTATTCCTTAGTTATTAATTTATTTATATGAAGCATGAATACAGTAGTCACAATATGAATGAACAATGAAATGTAACTAAAATAGATGAGAAATTATTAAAAGAATAATCTCCAATAAGAAGTTTTGTCTAATAGAGCACCTAGGGGTTAAGACAATAAGTTATTTGGAACAAAGGAAAGATAAAAGAACTAGGTCCAAAAAGTTCTTTGGAAGAATGTCCCCTACAATTAGCCCTGTATGCCCCCATAAAGTGATTCTTTATGCTATTTGAGATATGAATTTCGCCAAACTTGGTTCGAGATCCATTGTTCCCTTATTTCTACCCAATCTGAACTTCAGATTTTTGCCCTAACTTTTGCCTATGCATTTTCTCATATTACCTAGTGGGCTTTTCTTTTCCTTTCTCTCTTTTTTTTAGCTCTAATTTTTGCTTAGGTCATCCTTACGGGTTTTCAACCTAACAAGCTTTTCTTTATGCTCTAACTTTTGCCTAGGCCACCCTTACTAGTTTTCAACCTAGCGAGCTTTTCTTTTTATGCAAACTACTTTTTAACTGCATCTGTGTTTAGGGGCTTAGTCAATTCACAACCATCCATGTCCATCAAAACTAATGCCCTTTTGAGAAAGCATGCTTTACAATATAAGACCCTCATAGGTAGGAGTCCATTTTCCTCGAGCATCATCTTAGTTTGGCAGGATCCTTTTGAGAACTAGTTTACTAGCTTTGAACTTTTTAGGATGAAGCTTTTTGTTGAAAGCTTTTGCCACCCTCTTTTGATACAACTGTCTATGACATATAGCGTTGAGTCTTCATCCCTTAATCATATTCAACTGCTCATACCGGGCTCTTACCTAATCATTTTCATCTAAATTAGATTTAATTAACACCCGTATGGATGGGATTTCAACCTCAATTGGTGTGACAGCTTCCATTCCATAAACCAAAGAGTATGAAGTTGCCCCAGTCGAGGTACACACAGTTGTGTGGTAACCATGCAATGCGTATGGAAGTATATCGTGCCAATTTTTGTAGGTGATTGTCATTTTAGTAATAATCTTCTTTATGTTCTTATTTGCTGCCTCTACTGTCCTATTCATCTGTGGTCGATACGATACTGAATTATGGTGCTTGATCTTAAACCATTCATAGAGTTTAAAAACTTTTATGCCATTCAAGTTTGCAGTGTTATCTATAATAAACCTTTCAGGTAGCCCATAACGACAAATGATATTTATTTTGAGGAACTTACAGAAAGTTTTTTGAGTGACATTGGTAAAGAAATTAGCTTCTATCCACTTAGTGAAATAATTAATAGCAGCCAGGATGAAATGATGTCCATTTGAAGCTTTAGGATTAATTGGGCTGATTACATTAATGCCCCACATGGAGAATGCCAAAGGTGACACCAGATTGTGTAATGAAACTGGCGGTTTATGTTGATTTTATCTAAGTATACTTGGCATTTATGACATTTTTGAACATATTCAAGGCAGTCTTTCTCCATTATTAACCAAAAATACCCACACCTCTAAATTTGTTTGCCCAAGGTAAGACCATTAACATGTGTACTGCGTACTGCATACTCCTTCATGAACCTCTACGAGTATTTTCTGGGCCTCCTTCACATCTATACACTGCAATGGTGTGCCATCATGACTTCTTTTGTACAAGATCCCATTGCTGATGAAGAAGTCCATGGCTAGGTGCTGAATAGTCTTTTTATCATTCTTAGTAGCTTTAGTCAGGTATTCTCTATTTGTCATGTAAGTTTTAATATCATAATACCAAGGTTGGCCATCATGCTCTCCTTTTATATTTAAACAATATGTCGGCACATCTTTGGCTTCAACTTGAAGGGGTTGGACTTGGACTCTATAATCGAGTCAGGTAATTACTATTAAAGTGGCCAAAGCATCAGTAAATTAGTTCTTGTCTTGAGTCATATGATGAAAATTGATTTCTTCAAATTGTTTGATTAATTGAGCCAGAAATTTCTGATATGGAATTAGTTTTGAATCCTTAGTCTGCCATTCTCTGGTCACTTGATGAATTATAAGAGTTGAGTCACCAAAAACTTATAAGCTTTTTATACCAAGAGTTACAGCCGCATTTAGCCCATTGATGCAGGCTTCATATTCAGCTATATTATTAGTGTATTTAAACTCCAATTTAATAGCCACTGGAAATTGTTTTCCTTTAGGGGATATAATTACACAACACCCATTACACAACATCCAGTGAAAATTGAATCAAATCATATTCGAGATGCAAAAATTTCAAGATTTAGCACCTAAAATCAGAACACACATACAGTTCCAGAGTTCCAAGGTAACAAAGGGGAAGCATAGGAAGTATACATTCAGTGTTTAAGAAATCGAATGAGTTTTTTTCTTTGACCAAAACCTTGTTGTTATTGAGCTCTAAATCTGCACTCGACTCAGTTCAGCTTCTTCCATCAGTCTCCTTTTGCTCTTCTCGTGCTTTTGCCTCCTTTCCCTGATGCTCTTCCTCAGGTCTCCTTTACAACTGGCCTTTCTCTTCAATCCAAAAATCCTTAATTTCTCACCCTTCCAGAAAGCCTCTTCTCTCTATCTCCTTTTCTTGATTTTAATTCGAATCATCTTCTTCTCTTTCACTCTCATTTTTTTTCGGTCCCTCGAAAGCCAAATCCACCCTCGCTGAATTTCTCTCGACTTCGCTAACTTGAAACCAATTCTGAAAGGCCCCCTTGAATCTCTTTCTCCTCTCAGTTCTCTCTCTTCAATTCGAAAATCCTCTTCTGATTTTTGGCCTCCTCCGAATATATAGAGAATCAAAGAGTGATTTTTATTCTCAGCCTTTGTGCATTTTCCTCTTCTTTTTGTACCAAAACGTGCCTCTCTACTCCACTAATTTGTAGCACTGTCTAGGAGTTCAATTCATGCCTCCCCTCCACTTTTGTATTTTGCCTCTCCACTTTTGTCTACTTCAAGGATACGAGAGAGGGAGCTAGAACAAAGGGGGGGGGGACCAAATATGAAACGGGTAGGGTTTGATAAAATGGATTTGAACGTGGGCTCCTGACTTGAATTAGAGGGGCTGAGGGTTTTAGGCTATGGGCTTTCGTTTTTTGCCATTCTTTTTTTTTCTTTTGATCCATTTTTCTTTTCAATTGGTTCTGGGTTGGGCTTTTCTCTTTTTTTGGTATTGGGTTCTTATAATTTTTTTGATGTTTTTGGGCTTTTTTGTTAGGGCTTTAGATTGGACCTTTCTTCCTCTTTTCTCCTCTTTCTTGTTTTGTTTTATTTTGTTTGGGTTTCTAGCATTAGGTTAATGGGTTCTTTTGTTTGGTCTTTATTTCCCTTTTCATATTTTTTTAATTTGATTTTTGAAAATTTAAAACTCATGGAGCTTTGGGCATTGGGCTTCAAAATCTGTTATTAGGCCTTAAACCCTATTTTTTTCTTTTTTTTTTAAGGTCATTTTATATTTTCTTTGATTTCCTTTTTTCTAATTTTGTATTTTAATTGTTATTATTATTTTTGGGTTATTTTAGCTTGTGAATTTTGGAGAAAAGAAATAATCTATTTTTTGGTTTTTGTTTGTACTTTTGGTTTTTGAAAGTTTTTCCTTTGTTTCTTCTTTTTTTTAATATTTTTTGGCCAATTTAATTTTGTTATTATTTTTTAAGCTTGTCTGGACAAAATATGATATTCACAATGCTATCTCCTTAAGCTGTGTAATCTCCACAAGTTGCAGCATTCCACCTTCAACCTATTGTCTAACCATTGCTCTAATGCCAGTGAAGTTTCATCACACCTTTACCATGAAACACCCTAAAGAAGGAGACCAAGATGGTGATTTTTGCTCCTCTTTCATTTTTTTCTCTTTTCTTTTTGTTCAGGTGGCTTCTTTCTCTCATTCTTCTTCCATTATCATTGCATCTTGACTCCATTAATGTTTTCCTAAATGTCTATCTCTCCTTCCTTCAAGATTAGTAGTAGGTTAGCTTTGAAGATTAGGGTTTTTGTTAGTGAGCCTTCACAGTTAACAATAATAATAGTAAACTTAGATTAAATTTGAGGCTTTAGTTATTATAATTTGCATTTAGTTAAATTAATATTATAGGTTATCAGTAGAATAGTTGTTAATAAATTTATACTTAATGTAATTTTAAGCATTATTGAGGATATCCTATTAACTAAGTTTGTGACTTGAATGGACTCTAGTATTAATCATTAATGATGAGTATATAAATAGCAAAGTGATAGTTTTCATTTGCATCTTAATTATGTTTTTTTTATTTAAACATCATTTTAAATAATTCATATTTTGCTACTAAAGGAAAGCAAATCTTAAATTTATGAAAATTTTTAGTTCCAAAATATATAATAAGAGTGAAATTTATAAATGCGTGATATGAGAATGTTCTCATAAATGCAAAGTGTAAATGATGGTAAAACTCTATATATTATTATTTTTTATATAGTGAACTTTTATTTAAATTATCTTCTTTAGTTATTTTATATAATATTTTTAATCCTAATTTTTTCTTATATTTGATATATTCTTAATTAACTAGAATATATATATATATATATATATTATCTATCTTATTCTAATTTTTCTTATATAAATTTCTTAAAGTTAATTTGTTTCTAATTAATTGGTAATTATAATATATATATTTTAATTATTTTTATTTTTAATATCATTTATTATTATTATTTATTTGTTTATGGTATAGTATTTACTTACACTATTTTAAAAAGTAATGATATTTTTATAAGTAAAGTGATAAGAATGGAGAATCATTAATTTGTTATTTTATATTTATATTAAATTATCTCTATTTCTATAATGAGATTTATTTACATAAATTAAATTTTTTTAGTTTAATACATTTTTAAATCACTTCTTTAATTAAATTTGGATTTCTTCAATAATTCCTTTAAATTATTTATGTTTAGTGTGGCACTTAAGGAGAGTATTTTTTCTTCTTGACTACACTATGAAAACTTAAGTATCATATTAACTAGTGTGGGATGATTAATGTGTTACTTATGAAATTTGAAAATTTAAGTTCTCCATCGAATAGTAAGGGATGCTTGTGGCAGTATTTATGGAGACAAATTTTTTTTCATTGATAGCGCTTTTAAAGATAGATTATCAACGCTTTCTTAGGTCTTATTATTAAGTTATACTTTATATTTAGAAAAGTAATGGATAAGATATAGTTTGAACTTTGTAGCCGTTAATGAGGATAATGGTTTGGATGTATTTAATTAAATTAAAATGTGATGAAAAGAACAAAGGTATTATAAGATGTGGCAAATAAGGAACAATTTAATCCAAACTCAAATAAAAAGATAAAAATTGTATTTTTTAAAGAAATGTAAATATAAATTATAATTTAAAAAAAGAGTAACAATACATGTGGAAGATAATGAAAAGTTATTTCTTTTTTTTTTTAACAATTTTTCTTTTTAATTTTTTAAACTTAAAAATATTTAAATTTAATTAAAATTTTTTTATATCTATAAAAAGATTTCAACCAATTGCAATAAATGTTATTGACATGGAGTATCACCTTTCCTATCTATCTACCTGTCATCTATCAGCAGCTTTCATGAATCATGATTTTTCATTTTCACTAATTATTTTAAAATGTAGAATAGTAAAAAGAAAATAATATTAAAAAAATATGCATTTACCAGTGACAGAGCTCTGCTATGTCCACTTAATTTTCTTTTACTCATTGTTTTAGATAAATTAATTCAAAGATCCAAGAAAAAAATACTAATAGCCTCAATGCATGGAAATGTAGAAGAGAAGTCGATGTACGAAAAGAAATATGCCCTTAATATTCCCAAAATTCTTCACAACTTTGTAATTTTTTACATAGAAACGTAGAAGACAAATAGACTTGAATGGAATTTTGTACTATTAAGGGCAATTAGCAACTTGGCATTCGCTTCCTCTATTCCTCTCTTTCGGTTTTGTCTCTACTTTGAGTAATTCTTGAATTTGGCCTGATTGGGTTCACTTTCAATTTTTTTTTTAATGCTTGCGCCTCTTTTGTTTTAAATTATTCCTAGTCTCATCATTTTTAGTTGTCATGAGATCTGCTGCCGATGCTGACTTTGATAAAATAGGTGGGTCTCCCTATATCATGTTAAGACATTATTCATTTTAAAATGAAGATGGCTTCGTAATTTTGCTAAGACTATGAAGACTGGCTATTAGCAGATGCATGTGGATACCATCACTATGTCTACACATATATGGGAATCAATTTGTGATGGCTTCAAGTCTTTAACAGTGTATTGTAATCACAGTAACTGTCCACAATAGTATGTTTTCCTTATCATCTAAGTTTTGTTTTTTTTTTTCTTTTTAAAAAAATTAACTTGATTGTGAATGTAGCAATTTATTAAACAGAAGGACTAAGGATAGGAATGAGCAATGTGTGTACACCATTAAAAAATATTTATGGCATAAAAAGATATTGCTTAGTAAAAATTAAAAATGATTAAATTAAAACTTATTTTGTGTGTGTATGCTTTTTGATACTACCATGAAAATTTTGTTATTATTTAATTTAAAAATATTGGTTCCATAAAAATTTAAGCATTAGGCAAGTTAACTTATTTATGTCAACCATTTAACCAGAATTTTGGAACTATAATATTATTAAACTAAATTCTTTTCTGTATATACATAGAAAAAGCACAGGACGTTATTCATATATATTTTGCCTTCAACACAATGCACATAAATAATATGACTTCAGAGTAAGTGAAAAGTCCACACTAAACTTTTAATGAATTTTTATATTCAGTTATGTATATAGTCACACTTTTTTATGGTAAATGCATAAGCTTTAACTCACCTCTTGCAGTTACGTGATTTAAAGCATTACCAAGGGAAAGAATGGCCTCTCTAATTCTTTTCAATTTAACAGAAATCCTTATCTGATATGGAAGAAAAAAATTTATTACAAAAGCACTCGAGTTAAGGACTACAGAATATTGAGAAAATACAGAAATATGACTTGCCTCTTCAAACACAGAATCTACAATATTCAAGTCTCTTCATTGCTATTGATTCTACTGTATACAGCTTCAACAGATACACACTTTTACACAATAATCAAGATGATTTCTTTCAAACACATTTCTTCTTCAATATGATGAAGGGAAGAGTTAAATTATTGCTAAAATCATCTCTACTTGCACATGAAAACAAAATTACGAAAGAAGAGCCCAATCCCATATAGCTTCCATGGGAGATGGCAAGAACTTATGTTAAGAACCAACGACCTCGGGTCACAGGAAACCTCGTTAAAATAAATAAATAAAGAATAGTGATATGTCTTCAGATCCATCAGATGCACATCTAAGTTACAACTTACAAATCATCAATTAAATAAGACCAATACTGCAGTGTAGAGCAATATGAATCTATGAGAAAGCATTAATCTTCTAGCTAGAAAAGAAGATACCTCAGGTTTATGGCTCTGAAATTCAGTTTTGTATTGAAACTCAGGATGTCGATTGATCAAATAAAAGGGTAAATTAATTAGAGGCAAGGACTCGATGCTGGATCTTGGAAACAAAGAGGATAAAATGGATGGGGGCAAAATTGACTTCTCTCTCTGCTCTCCAAAGATCAACTTCTTTACATCTGCTTCAGTCAGAGAATTCTGATGAGACTCCCAACAACGAAACGCACGAAATCAACTGCTCCTTTGGGACTTCAGGCTAAGGCTGGAAGTAACGCTGCTCTACGTTGTGGGAGGTACTGTGAATGGCTTTGTTCTTTAAGCACTTAAATAGAATTGCGAGGCAACACAAGGCCCTGGAATATAGTCTCGGTTTTTTAACGTAAATATATTCTCAAAAAAAATAAAAAAAAATATGTAACGATCCTAAAATATATTTTAGATATATATAATTTTTTTTTAAAAAAATAATAATAATGGAATGCGAAGTCTATAGCTTCGCGTCCCAAATAAAATATTTAAAAAAAAAAAAATTAAAGGACACAAAATATAAAGTTTTATATCCTTTTTTTAAAAATAAAAACTGACCCTACGTGGGTCAGCTAACCCACGTAGGGTCAGCTTGACTGACCCAACGGGTCAGTCATTGACCCGTTGGGTCAGTTAAATAGATTCACGGGTCATATTGATCCGTGAATTTTTTTAAATTATTATTTTAATTAATTTATTTTAAAAAAATATAAATATAAATTTTAAAAAATAAAAATTTATTGTAATAAATAATTTTAATTTATTTATTATTTAAATATATATTAATTTTTTTATATTAAAAATGTTTAAAATTTTTATAATTTTATTAATTTTACAAGTGTAAAAATTTATGTTTTGAAAAAATTTAAATAATTTTATTGAAATTTATAAAAGGTGAAATTTAAATAACTAAAAACAAATTTTAATATAAATTTAAATTTTTTCAAAATATAAATTCTTAACACTTACAAAATTAATAAAATTATAAAAAAATTTAAAGATATTGTGTTTTTTAATATACAAAAAAATTAATATAAATTTAAATAATAAATAAATTAAACTATTGTCTTTTCAATATATAGATTACAATTTTTTCTCCATTTAAAAAAGTCTCATATAAATGTAATTTTAGAAATACTATTATTAATTTATTTAAATTTTTGTTTACTTTTTAGTTATCTAAATTTCACCTTTTACAAATTTCGATAAAATTATTTAAATTTTCTCAAAACATAAATTCTTGACACTTCTAAAATTAATAAAATTATAAAAATTTTAAAGATTTCTTATTTTTTATTATTAAAAAAGAATTAATATAAATTTAAATAATAAATAAATTAAACCATTGTCTTCTTCAATATATAAATTAAAATTTTTTTTATTTAAAAAAGTCCCATATTAATGTAATTTTAGAAATAATTTTATTTACTTATTTAAATTCTTTTTGTTTTTAGTTATCTAAATTTTACCTTTTATAAATTTCAATAAAATTATTTAAATTTTCTCAAAACATAAATTTTTACACTTGCAAAATTAATAAAATTATAAAAATTTTAAACATTTTTAATATAAAAAAAATTAATATACATTTAAATAATAAATAAATTAAAATTATTTATTACAATAAATTTTTATTTTTTAAAATTTATATTTATATTTTTTTAAAATTAATTAATTAAAATAATAATTTAAAAAAACTCACGGGTCAATATGACCCGTGGATCCATTTGACTGACCCAACAGGTCAGTCACATCAAGCTGACCCCTTGAGGGTCAGTTTACTGACCCTCAAGGGGTCAGTTTTTATTAAAAAAAAATTAAAAAAATTAAAAAAAAAAGGACGCGAAGCTTCATATTCTGCGTTTTTTAATATTTTTTTTAAAAATATTTTATTTGGGACGCAGAGCTACAGGCTCTGCGTCCTATTATTATTATTATTTTAAAAAAAATTATATATATTTAAAATATATTTTAAGATTGTTACATATCTTTTTTTATTTTTTTTTAGAGTATATTTACGTTAAAAAATCATACAGTCCCTCTCAAATCTCAATTAATGCCCCTCTGAAGTTCGCCTGAAGTAGGTGGGTCATGGCCGTTGGATCGAGTTGTTGAAGCAGATGGCGACGCGTGGCACAGGAGATTGGAGGCTTCAGGACATGCCAGACAATACGGTGCGCTTCAATTAGTTATGGATGACGTGGCAGATCTCGAGGTGTCGATAGCTTTAACGGTGGAGATGAAGCCTAAGAGAAAATGAAAATTCTCCTTGAAACGCTGCGTACCTATGCTGACTTAAAGCGAAAACAGGGACGGAAATTTTTGCGGGAAACGTGCTCTGCATTCTCCGTTTATCTTTCAGATTTTCTGCTTCCTTTTGGCGCCATTTTTTACTGCGAGTTGCAAGTAGAATCTAAAGAATTGCAAGCTTTCTCTCTCCCACAGATTCCTTCTCAGTTTGGATATCTATTTAGTGTATAAATTTTTTATTTTTGGTTCTTATATGATAAGAGAATTGTTAGAATCTAAAGAATTGCAAGCTTTCTCTCTCCCACAGATTCCTTCTCAGTTTGGATATCTATTTAGTGTATAAATTTTTTATTTTTGGTTCTTATATGATAAGAGAATTGTGAATGTAAATTTTATATGTTAAAATTTTTTCATTTTCTTCTCTTACTTTGTTCAAAGAGTAATAACAAGTTGATAATCATTTATAGTTATATTAAAATACATTGCATATTAAAATACCTTGAAATATAATTTTGTTGCAGCAAGTGCTTCTAAGTCATATTCATTTGAAATGTGACAATGATTATAAAAAAAAACCTTGTATTAAGCTGTTAGGCCATATTCATTTCCTTATACAGTATATTAAGTTGCTTGACTCTATCTATCATTGACACATGATAGAGTAGGGCATGTAATATCTAAAATTAGTGTCACATTTAAGAGAAACAAAAAGTGAAGAACCAAGATCTTTAGCTCATCAACAAAGAAACTATTTTGACATGTAAAGTGAAAGTGGACACTTTTCTTTTTCTTTTTTTAATTAGCACTATTTTTTAATTAAGATTCTCTTACAATAGGAATTTACTAAGATGAAAATAAATTATTAAAAGGAAAATTTTCTTGCAGTAATGTGAACTTTTTAATGAATAACTTATGTATTGTTTGATTTTTTTTTCATTATAGTAAAGTTATAAATATAGATTAAAAGAGAACATTATTAATAAAAACTTCTTTTAAATTAGATTTTTTTCTTCAAGATTACTTGAAAGACTTGTAGAAGAACTTTGGAGATCACTAGTGAATTATAGTACTTCTTCCACAATGTAAGTGTTAGGCACTTTTTATATAAGCATGCTTTAAAATCATCTACATTGTTCTAAAAAAATATTGTAATTTGATTTTCAGGGAATTAGGTGCAGCTATTAGTCCATCAGTCCAAAATGCTAATTTTGATGTCAACTTGAAGCCTAAGGTAAGGATGATATTTGATACCATACAGGCAACTTGGAAGTTCTAGATTGATTATGTGGGTGAGATTTGGATTTGGCGTTAGAAAACTATACACCAATAAAAGCAAAGAAAGATGGATCCATCTTGACATGCTGATTGTTTGTTGCAAACAAGGAGTTCAATGTAAAGATAAAAGAGATTATCTAATTGTCAATCCTCAACTAGAGACCAAAACTAATTGCTTAGCAAAGATGAGACTCACATAGATAGGTGGCAAATTTAGAGTACTTGAGTTCGTAGAAGAACATAATCATGGACTTCATCTCCCAGAAACCACCTACATGTTGGCATGTCAGCATAAGGTATTTGAGGTTCACGTTTATTAGATTTAGTTGGCAGATGATTTTGAGCTTCAACAAAGATCCTTGTTTGAGTTGATGAGTCGACAAGCAATGGAAAGAACTAATTTGGGCTATACTTACTTGCATCAAAAGAATTATCTTTGCATAAAAAGGTAGATGAGCTTAGTATACAGGGAAGTAAGTTGTTTGTTGTAATACTTCCAACAACAACTATTGAAAAATTTATCATTTTATACTAGGCTAATGCAAGGATGCTTATTGATTATGCCTACTTTGGTGATATTATTTGTCTTGACATAATATATTGTACAAACTGTCAATATAGACTACTTGCTTTATTTTGCAGATTCAATCAATATAGAGGAATGATGATCTCTAGGGTAGTGTTGTTGTATGACAAGATGATTGAGTTATTCAAATAGTTGTTTAAAACTTTCTTAGAAGCCCACCCTAAAAAAAAATAAAAAATTATTTTTACTTATCAGGATTAGGCAATGGCTAGAACAATATACAAGGTGATCCCCAACACTTGGGCATTTCCTTTGTATATGGTATTTGATACAAAATGGTATCAAACACCTTGGCAATTTAATGAAGGATGGATCTCACTTCTTGTGTGACTTCAACGCTTGCATGTATGAATATGAGGGCAAAACATAGTTTGAGATGGCTTGGAGTGACTTGCTTTCTACATATGAGATACATGATAACGCATGATTGAGATCAGTTTATAACAAAAAGGAAAAATGAGCCGCTTGTCACATGAAGAAAGCATTTACACGTGGCATTCAGAGTACACAACTAAGTGAAAGTTTGAATTTAGACATCAAAAGTTGGATGAAACCAAACTTGAGTATCAATCAATTCTTTAATTATTTTGAGTAAGTGTTAGAAGACAAGAGATACAATAAATTGAAGTGTGAATTTGATTCACATAAAAAATTATCTAAGTTGAAAAGTTAGCATTTGCCTATGTTGCACCAACTTACACAAATTTACACTTACAAATTTTAACTTCTTCCAAGAAGCGTGGGACAAATATTTAGCTGCATGTGTGAAGTATTGGAATGAGACTTTGCCATTGTTTCAATATATTATTACTTTGGTTGGTCATAAAAGAGAATGAACAGTTTCATTTTACTTGTGTGATAAGTCAATTTGTTGTAGTTGCAAAAAGTTTGAGATCTTCGATATACTATGTTGTCATGCTTTTAAGGTTTTTGATGTAATGAATATTAAACTAATGCCTGATCAATATATTTTGAAGAAGTGGACGAAATAAGTCAGAAGTGGTATTACACATGATATTAGAGGCTATGAGATTGAAGGATATGCTAAGTTGGCTACTACTTAGTGATATAGATAAATTTGTCCCTGACTTATAAAGCAAGCAACCAAAGCATCTAGTAGCCAAGAAGCATTCTTGTTTCTAAATAAATCTATTGATGAGTTAAGCAAATAGATAATGGAGATTTGTAATGGGCAAAGAAGTGTCGATAATGACATGGAGGATACCATAATGAATGCTAGTGAGGGTGAAAGAGTACTACAAGTGAAAGGATTCAAGAAAAGAAAGGGTAGAAAAGGTAAGAAACACCTAAAAGATTGGGTTGAGAAGCAACCAAAGCGAAGAAGGACATTTCCAAGTATCGATGTTTACTAAAGTCAACTATTTATGGTTTGTCATCTAAGGCCAACTACAAACAGAAAGCTCTAAAATTTTCTTCTTCTTTTTTCATTTAATAATTTAAAATTTGTCATTCGCTTTATAAAATTGATCACCATTTAAAAAATTATTACTTTATTGCTTTCATTTAAAAATTTAAAATTCATTTTTCACTTTGTAAAGGTATGAGGCTACTTTAAGCCAAGATCAGCTTGAATCATCTCATTCAACATCTCTAAATTTTGGTGCCTACCTTTAACTATTCATGGTTTGTAAAATTAATCAAGCTTTAAATGATCACTACTTCTATTTTTTCATTACAAAATTTAAGATTTGGTGTTCACTTTATAGGGAAATGAAGTTACTCAAAACCAAGTGTAGCTTGAACCATCTCATTCAACAGCTCTAAATTTTAGTACCTTCTCTCAATCATATATGATTTGTAAAATTGATAAGGTTACCATTCAAAAAATTACTATTTTTTTATTTCATTTCAAATATCATTATTTTCTGTTCATTTTGTAGGGATACGATGCTATTCAAAGCCAAGTGCACATTATACTATCTTATTCATCAGCTAGTGCCTACCTTCAACCATCTATGGTTATTAAAAAATCACTACTTCCTTGCTTTCATTTAAAAATTCAAAATTTTTCCTTTACTTTGTAGGAATATGAAACTACTATAAACCAAATGCAAGCTAAACCATTTCACTCAACAGCTCCACCTATCAGTGCTAGCCCTCAAATGACTTGTAATGAATTTGGTTTACTAGTTTTACTAGTTTTTTTATGGTAAGTGTTACTAAAAATTAATTTTGTGCTTGACACATAATTTTGATGTTTTAATTTTTTTTTGGAATATCAGCACCATTTAATCATCTTGTATAGTCTTTTATAATGTCAGGCCTTTGTGATGATGTCACAAATCTTAGCGATCAATAGATATTTTGTAATGTTATACTTGTTACAAACAAGTGTTTTGTAAGGTAACCTATCTAAAGATCATTGTAATATCCATATATATATATATATGTATATATGTATATATATTCCAAATGCAAGAAAAAAGAAGTACACTTTTATTGAAAGATAAATAGAACACTTTTATTATAAGAGAAATGTACAACTTTATTATAGTTTGTCATGGTAATGTACAAGATGTTTCCTATTTTAAATTCCTATATACTACTTCATTACACCATAACAGACTCCTAAAAGAATTAGCATAAACTGCTTGGTTCTATACGCGTTGCAACATGTAATGGTCTAATGTAGGGATGTATGAAGTTTGATGCAGCAAGGATTCATGAATAGGAAGTTGATGTGAGACCCTCTAAAGGCTTGCTCTAGGAATCTTACACAATTTGAATCTTATCTTGGTACTGGCTAGCAGTAAACAAAAAAATGAAATACCAAAAGAAATATGGTTAGAAGATGTTGGTCAAAGGAGGAACCCTAAGAGAACTTGTCTTTTAGAATCATAGCCTCAGGATGCTACAAAAGAAGACCACTTCTTTAATAAGTCAAGAATCCTCACAAGAACACAAGGAATGCAAGAGAAATTCTTACAAAGTAATAAAATTCATATGTTTTATTCATCTCCTCCTTTTGAGTACATATGAGGCCTTTTTATAGGCAATTGGACCCTAAAAACTTTTTAAACTACTATCCTAATGATGGCATCATCTTTCACAAGAAATTGGAAACAATATGAGCTAAGAATGATGCCATTGAAACAGCAATAAAATCTAACTAAAATTTCTTAGAAGATAATAACTTAATTTGTAAGTTTTAAGTAACTAGATAAAAGGAAGGAAACTAACTTATTTTTCAAACATAACTTTTAGACCATCTAGTTTTATTCAAATCACTAAAATAGAAACTAATTAAAGGCAAAAAAATGTGCAAAAATCTGTTCATCAAGGACATCCATTTTAAGTGGTCACATACAAGTCATATGAGACTTTAAGTGAGCTCTTCTAATAGGACTCCCTTTGGGCCTTCAACTTCAGCTAAATCTTGGGCTACTTGGGAGCATATTAACACACTATTTAGAGCTCTTTAGGCAGCCACCTAATTCTCATAAATGGGCTCTAAGTCTTGCAATTCATAAATCAAACAATTAAGAGCTTCTTTCATTGCTTTGGACCTTACTCTTGTCATTTGGCCTCTAACACCTTGCAATGGATCTTTAGGCACATTGGGCTTGAATTCTTAGACTTTAATAGATGAATTTTGTTCAACTCCTTGGCCTCCATGTTTAGACTGTATTTCAACTTTAATATCATGCTCTATATCATGTCCCACATTGTCCAAGCTTTCCTTCATGGTCACGCCATGCATTGTCTTCTTGAAGGTGGTCATATGAGCTCCAAGGTACTCCATCATTCCCTCCCTCCTCAGAAGGATTCGTCCTCGAATTTGCAGCATCAAAGAGGGACAAATCAGACACATTGAATGTAGCAATAACATTACCATAGGAAGAACGCAAATCAATTTTATAGGTATTGTCCTTAATCCTTTCTAAAATTTGAAAGGGCTTATCTCCTTTTAGTTGTAGTTTAGATTTCCTTTACTCTGGAAACCTCTCATTGCTCAAGTGCACCCAAACCCAATCTCCAGGCTCGAATACAACACGCCTTCGGCCCTTGTTGGCTTACTTGGCATATTATTCATTCCTTCTTTTAATGTTGGCTCTTACTTTATCATGTAACTCTTGCACAAAATTGGCTTTTTTCTCGCCATCAAAATTAGCAAACTCATTAGAAGGTAATGGAAGAATATCTAAAGTTGTTAAAGGATTAAAGATATAGACAATTTCAAATGGGAAAAATTAAGTAGTAGAATGAACAACCCTGTTGTAAGCAAATTCAATATGAGGGAGACACTTTTCCCAATTCTTCAGATTTCTTTAGATCGTATGCAACAAGGTAGTCAAAGTTCTATTTACCACTTCTATTTGACCATCCGTTTGAGGATATGCAACAGTAGAGAATAAGAGTTTTGTGCCAAGTTTATTCCATAAAGTCCTCTAAAAGTGATTAAGAAATTTTACATTCCTATCACTTATAATAGTTTTTGGCAATCCATGCAATCTCACAACTTCTTTAAAGAACACATCAGCAATATGAATAGTGTCATTGGTTTTGGAACAAGCAATAAAGTGAGCCATTTTACTAAAATGATCAAGCACAACAAAAATGTTATCCTTTCCACTAGGTGATCTAGGCAATCTAAGCACAAAATCTATAGAGATATCAACCCAAGGATGAGAGGAGACAGGTAAAGGGGAATATAAGCCATGTGATTGGACCTTAGACTTTGCATTCCTAAAAGTGATGCATCTATCACAAACAGCAACAACATCCTTTCTCATGTTAGGCCAATAAAATTGTTCATACAAAAGAGCTAAAATTTTCTAAACACCAAAGTGACCCATCAAACCACCACCATGAGTCTCTTTAACAAGCAATTCACGCATAGAATAACATGGAATGCAAAGTTTATCTTTCTTGAAAAGAAATCCATCAAATCTATAGCAATCAACAATGTCATGTTTTTCACAAGATTTCCATATTTCAACAAAATCACAATCAGATTCATACATTCATTTCAACATCTCAAAACCAAGTAATCTAGCACGCAAAGAAGTAAGAAGAAAATATCTCTTAGAAAGAGCATCGGCCACAATATTTCCCTTGTTTATGTTTAATCACATAAGGAAAAGTTTCAATAAATTCCAACCACTTAACATGTCTCTTGTTCAATTTACCTTGAGACTTTAAAACTTTAAAATTTTCATGATCAGAATAAATAATAAATTCTCTTGGTCATGAGTAATATTGCCAAATTTCTAAAGTTTTTTTCAAAGCATACTATTCCTTATCATAAGTGAAATAATTTAAAGCAGCATTGCTCAATTTTTCACTAAAATAAGCAATGGGTTTAGAATCTTACCTTAAAATAGCACTAATGCCTATACTAGAAGCATCACACTCAATTTCAAATACTTTAGAAAAATCAAGAAGAATAAGAAGAGGAGCATAGTCAATTTATCTTTAAAGGTATTAAAAGCAACCTCTTATGGTTCATCCCATTTAAAAATCACATTCTTTTTTACCAACTCATTCAAGGGGGCAGCAATTGTAGAGAAATCCTTCACAAATCTTTTATAGAAGCTTGCTAAACCGTGGAAACTTTTAACTTCATTTGCATTCTTAGGTGTTGGCCATTCTTTAATTGCCTTGACTTTCTCTTCATCAACTTGAATCCCTTTTGCATCTACAACAAAACTAAGAAACACAACAGTATCTATGCAAAAAGTGCATTTCTTTAAATTTGCAAAAAATCTATTTTCTCTCAAAGCAACAAACACTTTATGCAACTGTTTCACATGATCATTTAAATCCTTAGAACAAATAAGTATATCATCAAAGTAAACAATAAAAAATTTTCCAATAAAAGGGCGAAACATATGATTCATCAAACTTATAAAAGTGCTTGGTGTATTAGTCAAGCCAAAAGGCATAACTAACCACTCATATAAACTAAACTTAGTTTTGAAAATTATTTTTCATTCATCCCCTTCTTTCATTCTAATTTGATGGTACCCACTTCTGAGATCAATTTTTGAAAAGATACAAGTACCATGCAATTCATCTAACATATCATCCAAATAAGGGATAGGATAATGATATTTCACCATGATTTTATTGATGGCTCTATAATCCATACACATTTTCTATTTGCCATCTTTCTTTGGAATAAGTATGACTGGCATGGCACATGAGCTCAAGCTCTCTCTCACAAAGCCCTTTTTCATCAATTCTTCAACTTGTCTTTGGAACTCCTTCAACTCTCCTGAATGGACTTTATAAGTAAGCCTATTCGAAATGGAAGCTCCGAGAAGGAAATCAATGCGGTGCTCAATGCCTCTTAAAGGGGACAAGCCATCAGGGATCTCTTCTAAAAATAAATCACCAAAATCCTATAGCAAAGACAAAATACTAGAGGGCAAAGATTGATCAAATTCATTATTAGTTAGAAGTATACAAAAATATATAAGACTTCTCATCCTTTAAAGCTCTCTTGATCTCACTTTTTCTAGCAAATAAAGTCACTTTTTTTTCTTCATTTTTCTCGCTCACTTTCTTTTCACTCAATTCTTTTTCTCTTGCTTTCTTTTTTTCTCTTTTGCTCTTATTTTGCACTCTTGCTTAATCCTCACTTGATCCTTATAAGCTTGAAGGAGCCTAAGAGGCTTAAGCACAATATTTTTGCCATTGAAAAGAAAAGAATAACAATTTTTATAACTAACATGCCTAACTTTTCTATCAAATTGCCATGGCTTACCAAGTAAGACATGTCCAGCATACATAGGTGCTACATCACACACAACCTTATCATGATATTTTCTAATAGAAAAGACAACCATAACCTATTTGATGACTTTAACCTTACCATAATCATTTAGCCATTGCAATTTATATGGTCTAAGAAGTTTTAAAGTAGGCAAATTAAGTTTTTTCAACAAGTAAAGTACTAGTTACATTGGTACAACTACCACTATTAATTATCATACTGCACACTTTACCATTTATGAGACACTTGTATGAAAGATGTGCTCACGTTGCTTTTCTTCAAAATCTTCTCTTGGTTGGATATTAAGAGCATGCCTAGCCACTAGGGCTTTACCAATTTCAGCTTCATAATCTTCATCTGAGGCATCAACCAAAGGGGCATGTCATCATAATCCTTGTCATCACTAGTTACATCATTATTTTGAAGAACAACTATAGTTCTTTTGTTAGGACATTGAGAAGCAATATGACCAAAATCTTGACATTTAAAGCATTTAACTTTAGAAAAAGTAGAAGAAAAAGATTTAGAGTCATTTTTATCTTTAGGAGGTGGAGTAGAAGTTTTTACCCTCCTCCTTTGACTTGCCGTCACCCTTGGATTTGAAGAAACTTTTAGAATCCTTCAATCTTTGCTTCCATGAACTCGAACCAGCTACCATCTTTTGCTTTTGTTGTCTTTCAACCTTGATAGCGTTATGCAAAACCTCATTCATATCAAGGTAGTTTTGGAGGTCAATAGTTTTAGCAATCTCAGGATGCAATTCGTCAATGAATCTCACCATTCTAGCCTTTATATCTTCTTTAATGTGTTGCTCGAATCATCAAGATCTCTATCTCTTAATAGTACTTTTCAATACTCATGAATCCTTGCCTTAGTCTTTGGAGTCACTTGAATGAGTCTCGATAATAGTGGTTTGGGACAAAGCGCTTCCTCATGATGGCCTTCATCTCTTGCCATGTACGTATAGGTCTTTCACCATTCCGCCTTCTATCTATCTACAATTGATCCCAGCATATACTAACATAATCAAAAAATTCAACAGCAGCAAGTTTTATCTTTTTTTCTTTACTATATGTATGATACTCAAATGCATGTTCCATTTTCCTCTCCCACTCTAAATACAAATTAGGATAATTTTTTCTTTGAAAAGAGGAAAATTTTCAATTTAATGTTCCTAATCTCATTATGGGAAGGAGCTTGCTTTCCTCTTCTAACAACAAACTCTTCAAAGTCAAATTCATCATCTTCACTTTCTCTTTCAGCAACATGAGCCTTACTCTTGCATTGTCTAGAGCTTGATGGGGATTAGAGGGCATCAAGCTTGTCATTCAATAACTTCTCCACCTTACTTTCTATAGCTTGCATAAAATCCTTTGGATCAAAGTGGGGCTCACTAGTTTGAGATATACCTTCCAAACAAGGTTAGTACAAATAAAGCAAATAGGACTTTACCACTTTTTCTCTCGTGTTTACACTCAAAAGATGTCAATCATTCGTGTTTCACTCTTATATTGGCTTTTTCTTTGATATTAAATCACTCTTGCCTTTTACCACTTAAACTTGCCTCCTATAATGTTCTTATTCAAATCAAGATAACAATTACAAGGAACAATCAATTGAAAGTGGCAATCATAAAACTAGAATCCCAACATCCAAATTCCAAAGGATCAAACAAAAAGGATAGGGGTGTGTGTATTAAAAAGGGGAAATATGAAGAATATGATGAGTAGAAGGAAGAAAAAGAAAGGGATGAAAATTCTAGACAAGATAGGAAAACGAAAACCTGGACTTGGGAGGAAAGGAGTTGGACGACTTGAGAGAAGAAAATGGAGGAGAAGGCTCAAGCAAATTTGGAAAATAGTAAAAGGAAAGGTTAGAACAAAGAGAAGTTACAAAAGACACAAAATAGGAAAGTAAAAACTTAGAAACTAAGTAAATACAGAAAAGGAAAGAATTTGAAGAAAGGAAAGTGATTACCTTAATAAAGAGAATAGAAAAGTCATAAACTTGAAACTCAAGAAAGATGGATTAGGAAAGAAAAATCTTACCACCTAAGTTTATAAATTAGGTAACCTCTTATAACTTGTAGTGTAAGTTCTTCACTTTAGGAAATTTCCTACAACCAACATAATAGTGGAAACTTATAAAATAATTTGCAACCTTAAATGTTCAACATTGAAATTTTTTATTTATTTTTGTTTTTTTTTTAATTTTGAATTTTTTTTGTTTTCAAACCTGTAGACTCTGGAAAAATGTTAAAATCTCAACCTAATGTAACTTAACATAGAACTCTTTGATTGGAGTATTTCCAAATCAAGGTAAAAGAAGAGACTTTGACTTATAAAAATAACTTATTGAACATAAAAAAGCTCAAAGAAAAGGCATGACAAATTGGCATGAGAATATCAGGATGAACAGACATAAGCAAGTCACAAAGAGATGAATCGATGGATGGTAAGAAGGAGAAGATGGAAACAAGCACAACAACACAATGATCAGAAAGAAGAGATGAACAAGAAGGACAAACAAGAGGGAGAAGGAAGAATAAAGATATACCTTGAAGTATAGTAAACCATAGCTCTGATACCAAATGATGTGAGACCCTCTAGAGGCTTGCTCTAGGAACCTTACACAATCTGAATCTTACCTCGAGACTGGCTAGCAACAAACAAAAAAATGAAACACTAGAAGAAATGTGGTTAGAAGATGTTGGTTGAAGGTTGATCCCTAAGAGAACTTGTCTCTTAGAATCCTAACCTCAGAATGCCACAAAGAAAGACCACTCCTTTGATAAGTCAAGAATCCTCACAAGAATATAAGGAATACAAGAGAAATTCTCACAAAGTAATAAAATTCGTATGTTTTATTCATCTCCCCCTTCTGAGTACATATGAGGCCTTTTTATAGGCAGTTGAACTCTAAAAACTTTCTAAATTACTATGCTAATGATGGCATCATCTTTCACAAGAAATTGAAAATAATATGAGCTAAAAATGATAGAATTCAAACAGTAATAAAATCTAACTAAAACTTGCTAAAAGATAATAACTTAATTTATAAGTTTTAAGCAACTAGATAAAGAAAGGAAACTAACTTAATCATCAAGTATAAGTTTTTGACCATATGGCCTTATTCAAATAATTAAAATAGAAACTAATTAAAGGCAAAAAATGTGAAAAAATCTAATAAGCAAGGACGTCTCTTTTAAGTGGTCACATGCAAGTCACATGAGGCTTTAAGTGAGCTCTTCTAATAAGACTCCTTTTGGGCCTTCAACTTTAGCTAAATCTTGGGCTACTTGGGATCATATTAACACACTATTTAGAGCTCCTTGGGCAGCCACTTGATTTTCATAAATGGACTCTAAGTCTTGCAATTCATGGATCAAACAATTAAGAGCTCTTTTCATTACTTTGGACCTTGCTCTTGTTATTGAGCTTTTAATACCTTATAATGGATCTTTAGACATATTGGGCTTGAATTCTTAGACTTTAATAGATGATTTTTGTTTAGCTCCTTGGCCTCCATCTTTAGACTTTATTTTAGCTTTAATATCATGCTTTACATCATGTCCCATATGTTCAGCAACTTGTCCAAGTTTTCCTTCATGGTCATGCCATGCATTGTCTCCTTGAAGGTGGTTATATGAGCTCCATGGTACTCCATCAGAAGTGCTTGTGATATAAGGAGCTTGAATGGCAACTGCAAGAAGTACTTGGACCATATTTGGAATGGGTGCAAAATATGACAGTGAGAAGCTTATACTATATCCTGGACCATTTCTTGGACTATATTTGGAATGGGTGCAAAATATGATAGTGGGGAGCTTGGACCATATCCTAAACCATTTCTTGAATGGTGTAGTAAGCAAAAGAACCATTGCAGGAGGAAGGAATTTAGACACCATATCAATCCTTATCCAAAAAATCACTACATATAATGAATTTTCACCATAACGAAATCTTAAGTCTATTTTAGTTACTAAAGGTTTCAATAGCACTTACCAATTCTTAAGTTTAAACAAACATGACTAGTTCATATTGTTATTATCACCATCCCTATCTATAAAACATAGTATAACCAAATATAAAAGATTTGATACATCAAAGTAATCAAAACTATGATTGCACATGTATACTTCTTGTTTGGACCATATTTCCATCAAAGCAATTTGAGCTTTACTAGGTTAAACAAAAGACATCAACAAATATTAAACTTTAGCCATATTTAATGTACTAAAAGTGGCAACTCGATTTACAAGAAGGCCTTATATATCTCATCTCTCACCTAATAACATGTCAAATCATGATTCATGCTCAATTTTACAGCATAGTAAGCTATTTCATGTGATATATTAAGCTAGGAATTACTTTCAATTCATACTACAACTTAAATATTAATTGGCATTAGAGCATATATAAGATTTGTAGCATCAAACTTCAAGTTTCAATGTCAAAATGTCATATAATAAGTCATTACAAAAAAAGACCAATATTTACAAAAAGCAAAAGGTAAAATTTTCTCACCATTAAGTAAATTCTTAAATGTTATGGAAACTTGCACTTGAAAAGGTTGCATAAATACATGCAAAACTTTCAAGTTTGATAAGGAACTTAACATCATAGTAGGCAACCATATTATGATGTTTGCAATCCTGCCACTCACAATTCATAATTAGAATATAAAACAGCTTAGCTCTAATTATTTTGTATTTATAATTATTTAGTAGATAGAGTAAACAAGTGAAAACAAGTACCCTAAACTTGATTTGAAATCCAAGATTTTGGATAATTCGAATGCTCAAAACTGAAAATTCATGTCAATTTGGCATGATTTCAAATATGCTACATAAACTGTATTTCATTGTCAACCATGGCAACAATGGAAATAAATAAGTCAACTTAATTATTTAATTACAATCGAAATGACCAATTTTGTAACAATTAATTTGGTAGTCCATAAAAATTGAAACTGAAGCAATAAAAATACTTTAAGATTCTACCATTGAAAATGTGAAGGTGTTGGGTTAACATGCAAAATTAAGGACATACTTGTTCATATTGTTATTGGCAACTTTGATAGGTATTTCCTATCAATTTTATTTATGCCAACCTAAAGTTTATCTTTCAAACCCAAACAAATTTGAAGTGGGAAAGGGCAAAACAACAACAACACATTACAAACAAATTTGATAGAGGTAAAGGCAAAACGATGGCTTTCTTGTAGACAATATAAATCCCTACTTCCCATCAACATTCGTGTTAAGGCCACGACAAAGCCTTTGCCAACCAGATGCGTCAATGAGTGAGATAGTGCGAGATAGAGACTTATGTTCTCTTAGATTTTTGCCTTATAATGCATCAGGAGGCATTGGATATCACAGGCTT
This sequence comes from Erythrophleum ivorense, assembly GCA_026724425.1. NCBI lineage: Eukaryota > Viridiplantae > Streptophyta > Magnoliopsida > Fabales > Fabaceae > Erythrophleum > Erythrophleum ivorense. The sequence continues at coordinate 503,021 of JAIUCV010000369.1, read as the reverse complement.
TTTTCATTCAATATAAAAAAGCATTGTTTTAATTATTTTAGCTAATGTGTTTTGATCTAAATAGTCTGCTAGATTGAACAACTACAAATCTTCTATTTTAGATGCACTTTAGAGAGCCTCTAATTCAAAGGATCTATATTCCAAGGCCATGATGAACATGTCAAATGGAGATGAACCTAGACCATGCACACAAATGAAAACAAGGTTTTGCTAAATCATGCCCTTAACTACTCCCCTAACATTCTTCTTAGGCTTAGCTTATTGTTACACCCGTTCACCCACATAACCATCCCATCAATTTGATTTGCAATTTCATTGTTTCCGTATTCCTTTCACCTTTGTCCCTCACATGCCCTACATTCAAATTCTTCCCTCCATGCCATGCATTAAATGCATGAACAATGCATCTAGTGGAGCTCTTTTTATATATTATATAGATATTTTATATATCATAATAAATATATATAACATGACTTGAATAAAGTTTAATAAATATTATAAATCTAAAAAAATTGATTTAAAAAAATCAAAAATTAATTTTCACTAGTTAAATGCCAAATTGATAAGTTTTTGACTAATTTTTTTTCCAATCAATTTTTATGATCAATTAAATCAAAATCACAGTTGGTTTATTAATATTGTGATATGACCAACCAATTTGATCCCTTTTTTTAACCCATGCTAACAAGTTTTTCTAGGGTTCAGAAGTATGAGAACTAAAAAACACATTTTCCAAGGGTAAGTAAGGCCCAATAATAGAGGAGGTAAAAGGAAAGTATTATAAAGATGAAGATTAACTACCATTTAACATATAAATAATGTACTATGAAGATGGAAGATAATGACTCACAATAATAAAATGGAGTTCAAATTTAATCTTTTATATATAAATCTGCAGGATCTTACTATTTATTTATATTGTTTATATATTGTTCATAATGTCCTATTATGGTATTGTTCACTTGCATTGTTTCCTTTTTTATCTCCTCTACCGCTATGGGACTCATTATTTTTTTTCACTGTGTGGAGCCTACAACAAAAATTCGACCCAGTGCACTGCATATTTTCCCTGTTCATAATGCCTTGTCAATACACTGTTCACTCATCTTATTTTTTTCTCCCTTTTTCTTTTGTGGGATCCACAGCAAAATTTTTAAATCCCCTAAAGTGATACAAAAATACACAAATTTTTTACATAAACTCTTTGCACAATCAATTAATGCAAGAGGCTAATAAAATTCATCAATATATCGGCAGACTTCATTATTTGGAGTTTGAATCACCTGAAGTATTTTAGGGGATGAAATGAGGAGGGAGATAGAGAGAGAAAAAAATGGGATCCACCCACATGATAGGGGTGGATCCCATCTTTTTCTCTCTCTGTCTCTCTCCTCACTTCATCTCTTAAAATATTTTAGGGGATCCAAATCCCATTATTTGAAAAACTCATCTTGACATTGAAGGCAATAAATCGGTTGCTTAAAGTGGGATAACACATCACATCCTGGTCAAGAAGTTTCCACGAAAGCTGCCATAATATTGGAGAGCCCTGTTTCTTCCGTTTAAGACAAAAATTATATTATGAGAAGCACTACATAGTGATGTACTTTTTATTCTTTTAGATGTATTTAGAAGAGTGCCTAATGTTCTAATGTTGATTAATATGTGTCGACTTGTGTAAAAGATGTGTTCTTCTTTCAGTCAAGTGGATATTTTCCATTTTTTTTAGATTGATGATTTATGTAGCCAGTGATGGTACTTAAGAACGTTTTATTGGGTCGTGGAGTATGATTATATATATATATATATATTGTGTGATGATAAAGATATTGGAAGTTCTTATTTTTCAATCCTTTGATTCGTCCTGAGATTCATGCATGGTAATAACATGTTCGTTATCACATATTTATTGCTTGTTTTTATTCCATTCACTTTCATTCTTCCTAATTTCTAATATTAAGAAAAAAATGAATGATAAGATAAAATGAACTCAAATCATCCAAAATTTAAGAGAAGTTTGAAATTTGGGGGTGTGAGATATTTAAACCATTCGACTTCATTACTTTTTATCCAGTTAAATAATAATTTTGGCATTTTTCCTACCTACACCATCCCACAAAGCCTTAAGCTAAGCTTGGCCTGGGCTAGATTAATAATAAAATTCATTATTTTTTTTTCACTCATTAAATGTTGTACTATATTTATTGTTTGTTTTTATTCTATATTTTTTCTGAGATGAAAATAAACATAGATGAAGTTAAATTTTAACCATATAAACATTAACTAGTACCCAGTAATCAGCTTTACATGGTTTCCAAGGGAAATTTTTCGTAGATTAAATAAATTTTTCATTTGACAGACTAATTATATTATGCATATGAAAAAACAAAACAAAACATGCAGTTCTGTCATGAGAATCAAAAGAAAAACAAAACTTAATGTTGGGTAATTGTGAGCATCTTAAGTTTTAAAGTAATTTAAAATTTATATGAAAAATATGAATATAAAATATTATAAAAAAAGTTTATCTTTATCGTGTATAGAACATACATAGTATGAAAAATTAAAAACGTGGAATATTTCATATGTTACTATACTTAAATATCTTAAAATATATTCTTAAAAAGAGTATAGAAAAAAATTAAATGCACTCATATCAAAATTAGTCTATTGATTTCTATTAAAAAAAACAAATTTATAGATTTTATTGATTAGAAAAGGTTGTTAATATTACACAATATATCATCCTTTTTCCTTAATTATTGGGGAGGAGCTAGGGACCAGATTAAGTTTCATCACTTCTTCTACACTGAAGTAATTGGATAAAATCTAAAAAATTATGTAGTGATGATATATTTAATTGGGTGTGATGCATGTTGGGAAATGGTGTGCAAGTGGAATAATAATGAATAAAATTAATTTTTTTTGCTTCAAAAAATATGTGAGACGTTAATACCAACTAGGAAAATATTCTAAATAGTAAATATGTCAAGAATATATAGGAGAATATACAATTTTTAACACAAAAAAGTGAAAACCTTCTTCATTTGGGATTTAAAAATCATGGGAGCTAGTTCAGAAAAATTTCATTATCAATAAATTAATGAGTATACTAAATAGCTTTTGATAATTGCCAAGAACTTAACTCAATTTCTACTCACTATCAATAAAGTGAAAAATACCACAATGGGAGTATACAAAAACCCAAAACATAGATATAGCAACTCAACTAATAGAGAAAAAAAAAAAAAGAAAAACAAATATGATTACACAGATAGAAAGCTAACACTGCTAAGAATATTATACTGAAATTTCATAGAAACCAATCTACAAAGAAAGCATGCGTGTGACATATATAATTGCTCATTATCCATTTTTAACCTAACTAATTAAGCAGAGTTATTTATAAACCATTCTTAGAGGGCTATAATTTTCCAATGCAGGACTTGCACATATATAATATTCAAACCACCAAAGACAAAGCTTGCGACACCTAAATTGTACGCAGTCCCCTTCATTGCCTCTTATCATTTATTAATTACTTATTTTACTTTTCCACGGCATGCATCTAACCTTAGAACATAAGAAATCCATTTATTTCTTGAAGTGCTTAAGCATTTATATATGCTGTTTCCATCGTTATGGTTAGACAGCAATCTAACAACTGCAATCTATATAGAAAAATTGACATCATAAAGAATTATAATTTGTAAGAGCTAAAACGAGAAACAAATATCTTAGGCATCCCGATGGCATATACTTCTTGTACTTGTACAATAAATTAATTAAAAAAATTAATGGGTAAATCAAAATTAAATTTCATGTGATTTGGTTTAAAATTAGTTTGTCTTATATGGTTTAATTAAATTATCTCATGTAATTCTTTTTTGGATTTTTTTTTCATTATCACTCAATCACCAATTTTTAGTCTTATTTTAAATAAATATATTTACAAAAAGGTCGTCAAGATCGAGATCTTATTTAAGATGAAGGAAGATCTTATCTCTAAATAATATAATAAATAAAAATATACATAAGTATAAGCGAAAATAACAAATAAGCATAATATTATTAAAATTATGTAAAAATATTCAAACAATGTACAATTTTAATAAAATAATAAAGAAGGCACTTTGCGGCAACAAGATTGTTGTAAGCAGTGAAAAAAATGCTATTAATTTAAAATGTCACAAAATTGGTGAGATAAAAAAGAATCTTAAGATTTAATCGAGATTATATTAAAATCTTAGAAGATTTAGATATTACATAGGATCATGATCATTGTGGTTAGTTTTGAACATAACATTGTAAGATCTTAAGATTTAGTTTGAGATCTTGACAACCTTTCAAGAATGTTAAAATGATGAACAATTATATTGTTAAAAGTATTGTTGTCAAACTTGCAAATCAACTCGTCAAGTTTATCAAGTAGGCATTTCTACTTCAAGAAAGTGTATTAACTTGTATATATATTCAAATTCAGTGCAAACTCAGACTACTCACATTTGACTCTTGATTAACTCGCTTAAATCAGCATTTTCTGGGGTGAGTCAAGCATTTTTGGAACGAGTAGGATTTTGCTCTTATAAATGGCGAAAATCGAAATGTGCAGAATCAAAACATTGACCATGAGGGAGTGTGACAACATCAGCCAAAAGAATTAAACGTGAGTCCTTGAAAATATTTGTTAAGGTCTTTTTTCACAAGTCATCACATGTTGTTGTAATAATAGATGCAAAGCTTTAATATAATACTGTAAAAAAATAACGATAAAATTTGTATAAAACTTCTATTAAAATTTTATGTATAAATTTTATTAGAATTTCTATGTTAAATACTATGAATTATGGAACATGGATAAATTTCTATTGAATTAGTATAAATTGAATTGTATTTAAATAAATTTCTTATTACATATTATAATTTAATTATGTAATTGTATATTCCAATAGTTATTTATTAATAGAGGTAAACTCATAAGTTTACATTACAAATCTATGTTATAAGTTTACCTTTTTTCTATGAACTTGTCTAAACTTATTAGTTTGGCAACCTTAATTAAAAGTACATTTCACTAATATATTCAATAGTTTCATGGTTATAAGCCGTATACATATTAAGACTAAATTAATATTTCAAAATTAAAACTATCCACATAATTAATTCTATTAATAACCTTAATACTAGGGATGAATTTAGGAGTTAAAGGGGTGAAAATTTTAAAACATTAACACATTTTATATATAAAAATTTTAGACTAAAAATATATATGTAACATATTTTTTTCATAACTCATTGAAGTAGAGTATGAAAATTTTTTATATCATTAAATTTATTAATAATTGAGTCATTTTGTAAAACAAGATGAAAAATTGAGAGGAAAATTATACTTTTGTTCCTTAAATATTCGCTTAATTTTAGCTTGGTTCCTATTCTTTAAAACTGTGAAATCGAATCATTATAATTTAAATAATTTTTAATTTAATTTATGTTGTTATACTTTTGTTAATATTTTGTCAAATTTTATTAACATGACTAATTATATACCATTTTATTAGTTTGAATATACATGATTTAAATTAATTCCATTAAGTTACTTAATATAAATTGCATCAAATTTCATATATAAGATAATTTTACTTAATTAGATGCTAAAGGAACTAAATTAAAAAAATAATTATAAGGATTCAATTATAAAATTTTAAATTATAGAAATTAAATTAAAGTATAAAGAGCAAAAAGATAATTTAACCAAATTTTAGCAAGAGTCGCCAGTTGAATCATCTTCTTTTTTTTTTGGGAAAAAAAAAAACGCCTGAACCTGAAGTATTGCTTAGAAGTAGCTAATGGCAATTTGGGTTGGCCATTAGATTAGTGAGTCATCAGTGGCACCAACATTATGCAATGCAAGAAATGATCCCCTGTGCATCATTGCTTAGAATATTGTGATAGTGTTGTAGATAAAAGTGAAATAGATATATCAACGAAATTAAATATAATTTCAACAATTATGTAATTATTTTTATAAAAATTTCATGCATGTAAAACATCATGAAATTGATGAGTGACAATCCAACAAACTACAAAATTATTAAATTAGGATATTGTAAACCATAAGAGAATATGCTAATTTTGAACCTATTCTCAAGAATAAACTGTTATTTTGTTTAAATCTACCATATGGGTGTCTTATCAATAAATCTAATGAACCACCTAACTTTACCACTTTCGTTCGTAAAATTTTATTAGCCTTTTACATACATGTTTGGAAAGCAATAAGTGTAAGTACGAAATTTTTAGGCGCCCCCTCTTTCCCACCACTGCTTAACCAATAATTGAGAAATTATAATATACCTAATGTACTAATTTTGGGTAGATTAAATTATTAAAGAGCATGAAATGCATATGTCATTTAAATTGTTTAGTGGATTCCACAGCATATATGATCTAACTGCTTTTAGTGGACTTAATTAATCCACCAATTTTGACACATTAAATTAATACAGACATTCCACATAAGTAATAATCCTTTTCTATGTCGATATTTTGGTCTTGGCTAGCTTCACATCACTTTCCCTTTCTAAACATATTTAGTCGTCAGCTTAATTAACAAGCATGCAACTTGAAAACCATTTTGCAGGCACATTAGAAAGGCACAACAAGAACATATTAATTAAAATCAAATCTTTATTATAAAAAATCATGTAATAAATCATTTTCAATTGGAACAATAATTAATTATATACACACTCCTTAAGAAAACTTCAACAAAGCAGCACTAAAGAAAAACAGATAAAATTGGGAGTAAATCTTCCATTTTCATACACTGCCTAAGATCATCATCATATATCTATAACAACTTTACTAAGTAGATTCCCTCCCCTTAAAAACAAAAGCGAGGTTAAATTAAATTAAATTATCTTTAACTCATGAGCCATTATTAATGGCTGCCACTTTAGGCACATGAACAGGAAACTCATGAATCTCGTCCATCCAAGGGTTCTTCTCTTTCTTAGGATCGACGGTCCTCAGCGCACGCCACACAGCACTGTTACACTTAAACCCAGACCCAAATGCAATCTGCCATGTCCGATCACCCTTCCTAATCCTCCCTTTAGCCTCTGTGTACGCCAATTCATACCACAAAGAGCTACTAGAAGTGTTCCCAAACCTATAAAGCGTCATTCTAGAAGGTTCCATATGCCATTCAGAAAGTTCTAGATTCTTCTCCAACTCGTCCAGAACAGCCCTACCTCCTGCATGGATACAAAAGTGCTCAAAAGCTAACTTGAAGTCTGGAATATAAGGCTTTATCTTCATCTTCAATACTTTTCTAGCCACCAGTGTGGCGAAGAATAGGAGTTGTTCGGACATGGGGAGGACGAGAGGGCCGAGTGTGGTTATGTTGGTCTTAAGTGCTTCGCCTGCGACAGCCATGAGGTCTTTTGAGAGGGAGACGCCAATGCGTTTGGTGTCATCCTCTTCTTGGAATACGCAGCCGTAGGACTTGTCGTCCGCGCCCTTGTGGGTCCGGACCGTGTGGACAAGCTGGTACTTGGCGCGGCGACGGTCGGAGGACCGGTTCGAGAGGAGGATCGCAGCGCCGCCCATCCGGAAGAGGCAGTTTGAGACCAGCATGGAGCGGTTGTTGCCGAAGTACCAGTTGAGAGTGATGTTCTCCATGCTCACTACTAGGGCATAAGAATTGGGATGCACCTGTATGTATGTATCATAGAATGGTGAAAGATTAGCCTTTTTACATTTTTCGAAGTGTAACATCTTAATATCTACAAAGAATGGATATTAATCCAAACACATGACGCTGATAAAGATATGATAAAAATTAAAATATTTATATGTAATTTAAAAAGTCACATAGTGTAATGTCATGTGTACAAATGTTCAATACATATCAAATATAAATAGGATTTTTTTTTAATGTTCATATTTTACAACTTAGAATAAATCACGTATATAGAATATTGAGGCACACAAATATTTAAGTAGTACAAAAGATAAACTAAACTAATCACAGAAGAGAGTGCGCGCGCACATATATATATATATATATATATATATTAAGGATATGTTGGGTAATTCTACTTAGAATTATACATCTCAAAATATATCTTAACGATTAAAAAGCTTACTTAACCTACTCAAAAGACAAGTTTTTTTTGTTATACTTACATGTTTATATATAATTAACTTAATCTGTTGTATTTTATAGACTAAATAAATCTAACAATTTCTCACGTAGATTTTTGCCTATATCACTATATTAGGGATCTTCGAGAACTATGAATTATAAATAGATTGTTTCTTGGAAAACAACTTAATTTTAAATAATATTGGTCTATAAAAAGTATATAGAAAAAATTAATTATAAACATATTAAATATTTTTTTGAAATAAAATTTATTTTTAAAATATTTATATATTTATTCATGATAATTTAATTAATTTATTTTTAATGAACAAAATATACTTAAAATTTAGATACAGGTCATAAGGGAGCATGGATCACCTATTGTGGGGATCCATGCTTTGAGGCTGCAGTGCCTCCTACAGAACTTTTTTTTTTTGGTCATTTTCAAACTTTTTTAAAAACTTTTCATAAAGGAAGCACAGCAAGTTGGATCCACCATGAAGGATCTAACTTCGTCTTAAGGAAAATGATATCTTTCTCTCTTTTTTTTTTTTTTTTTTTCTCTATTTAAGGCACAAGACGGAAAACGATCCACATCTATGTAAAGAGAGGCTTTAACTAGAGGTTTGGGAAAACTTGGAGGCTTGGGACTTCTGGGAAGGATATTAATTGGGGTGGCTAACCTAACCAACCTGCCATCAACCTGGGTTTTGAATATGGGCTAGCTAGCTGGACTGACATGTGGACAACTGGTGCTGCATGTACCAAAATATATAACCACGTTCTCAGTGGACCCACACCATGTCTGAACCCCACCACAACTAGTGGCCACACTGCCATGTACACAGATCCTATGGGGTCCATGCTTTGACATCATCACGCCTTATTGTGGGAACAAGTAATAAATATTCACAACTATTTGCTAGTTCATATATGTAAACGCTTTATGGGATAGCATGCTTCATTACTACTAACTTGAAAATATCCTTGACTAGAGTACCAAAAATATATACAAACATATTGAATGGTAAATATGATAGCATAACACAGACAAAATTTATTTCATGTTAAATGTTATACTACAACTTAATAGACGAAGTTAACGGTTTATGATAAATATGACATAAATTAAGAATTAGTACAAAACAAATTTGAAAGACCAAAATATTGTGGTGGTAAATCCAAGAGCTAGTATAACTCAATTGTGCAGTCAAAATTAGATCAAACTATCATTTAGCTCTCAAATATATATATATATATATATATATTATCAATTTAGTCTTTAAAAAATAATATCATCATTTAACTCTTAATATTTTAAAATTTTCATCAATATGATCCGACCATGAGTTCTATTGGCCTATTATTTAGTCCATTTTCAAAATTTTTAGAATGAAATGATTGAAGGAGACTCAAAAGGATAATTAATAAAGAGATCTAAAAAGAGATTGAAAAACCTGTAAGAGCTGTTTGGCGAGGTCGATAGAGATAAGGCCAGCACTACAACCCATACCACCAAGATTGAAGCTCAAAATATTGCCTCTCAGCTTATAGTGGTTCACAATCATAGCAGACAAAGAAGGCGTAGGATTAAACAAGCTACAATTCACCACCAAAATCCCAATATCCTTCGCCTTCACGCCCGTCTTCTCCAAAAGACCATCAATGGCCCCAAACATCACCTCCTCCGCCTCCTTCCTCGCCTCCGCCATGCAAGGATTCGGCGGTACCCTCAAAACCGCCGGCGGCAAATACGTCCTCTGCCCTAACCCCGACCTCTCCAGAATCTTCTTCTGAAACCCCAAATTCTCCTCCGTAAACGTCCCTGTAAGGCAGGATCTCCCCATGAAGATCTCCCTCGTGCACATCCGAGCCGCCTCTGGCTTGTAACAGTTGAAGTCCACTAAGTACACGGCTCGCGGTCGGCTCATGAAGTAGAGAGTTACGAGAAAGACTATGAGGCTCGAGCATAGCATGACGGAGACGAGGTTGAACTTGAGATTCTCCCATAGTTGCATAAAGTCTCGGAGGGAGAGGGCAGATAGGTGAGCCGACGCCCCGGCGAGGATCGGGATGAGGACAAGGTACAAAGCGTTGGAGATGAGGTAGTGGTACCCGAGCTTCACGTACTTGAGGCGTACGGACAGAAGAAAGTTTGGAAGCTTGTTCTTCGTTCTGATCGGAGCTTCGACTGAAATGGTTCCAGAATCTGGGGTTTGGTGATTCCTCTGAGGATCTGCCATGTTGAAAGTGAGTACGAGAATTATACACTGATTGATTGATATAATGAAATTGAAAGAAGTTTAGTTTTGTGAGAGAATTTGAAGAAAGAGAATGGACTATGGAGAGGAACAATGGGATGGGAAAATATGAGAGAACGGAGGGATTTAAAGATTGTGAGGGAGGGAGGGAGGGATTGAGGGAGAAGGAAAGTGGATACAACCACCCCAACGAACTTTTTAAATGCTGGGACGAACAAGAGGGTCTGCTACGGAAAAGCAAGAAAGAAGTAAGTATATAAATTAATGTGAATTATCATTCGTTAATATAAATATGAGTTATTTATACCAAATATTTCACTGCAATTAATTTAATTTTTTAACTTTATGATCATTGATTTAGTTTTAATATTTTAATAAATATATTTTACTTTTATCCTAATTCTTCTAGATCAATTAAAAATAAATTAATGATAATAAACTTTGGATAAGTTTGAATTTAGAATACATTATCCAGAATTTCTTTAAATTTTGTTAAAATTACATAGACTTTTATTATATTTTTAAAATATGCATAAATTTTTTTAAAATAAAATTTGTACTATATTTTATTTTAATTTTAAAATTTTTGATTAAAATATCTTCTATTAATTTAAATATATATATTTGGATTAAATTTAATGAAAAAAATATATTTTTATTTTTATTTGTCCATATTTAAATATAATACATATTTTATTTGTATATTTAGGATAATATAGATATTTTAGTCAAAATATTTAAAATTAGATTAAAGTATATATTTTTAAAATAGAGAAAAGATCTATATCATTTCAATAAAATTCAATAAAAGTTCGTGTAATTTATTCTTAAATTTATGATATTAGAACTAAAATAATAATAATAATAATAAATTTTTAAAGACTAAATTGATAATAACAATATCTTTCAAACATCAATAGGATAGTTTATACATAAATTTATTTGTCTAAAATGAGATAAATCCTAATTAAATGAATATCTTAATATTTGAATTAAGATATTAAATAATTAGTTATTATAGAAATTTGAAATAATTAAATATCTAATAATTAATATTTGATTTTTTAAATGAAAGTTATATCTTATTGGTTGAATATATCTTATTAGTTGATTAAAAATTTTATCTTATTAAGATTTTACTTAAGATGTTTATAAAAAAGACGCTAGGATGAAATCCTAAGAACTTTTGAGAAACATTAGACTTACAAGGAGCTGAGAGAAGGGGTTAAGGCCTCAAGGTAACAAGTTTTGTATTTCCGCTACAATTATTATTCTCTTAATTAGAGAATTTTTATGTTGGCCACCGGAAAATAGTGGCATTATTAATTTAACATGTAGTAAATATTTTTTATTATTTGAATATATGAGAGTATGACTTTCTTTAACTCTATATTAAAATATTTTGTCAACGATAGAAAGAATTTATTAAAAAAGTGAAAATTGGAAAGGATCCCATATTATATTTGATATTTAAAAAATTGTATAGTAATATATTAATATCTTTGAAGTGATAAATTAAAAAAAAAATCTTATTTTCGAGTACTAAAATAAAAAAAAGAATTTAAGATATCAAAGAAACATATGATCCTTTTCCGAGGATAAAAATAAAATTCGTGTCAAATGTAATTTATTAATAAATGGACATGAGCTGAAGTGCTTAATGCATGTCAATTCTTACTGTACTTTATTTTTAAATAAATTTTTAAAATGAATTTATATTGTAATCTTTTTATTCAAAAACAATAAATTATAAAATTGAATAAAAGGAGTAGTCATTTTCCTCTCTGCGGCTAGTTAACCTAAGTATCTGTGTTTATGTTATGAATTAAAATGGAAAAGTCTCCACTCTCTCTAGTCTGAGCTTGTAATTTTCTTTTCTTTTATGTTTTCTTGTGGTTTATTTAATATTTAATTTAACCTAAATTATTTTAATGCAATTCTTATATACTTTTAGAATATCCCTTTTCTTTTGGGTTGCAAGACTGTACTTAAATGACCGAAATTAATTTGCAAGCAAACGGCATAAAATATAACTATCAAATTAATTTTAATTTTACATAATTAAGAATCTGTTACTCAATATATATATATGTGTGTGTGTGTGTGTGTGTGGGGTATACCAAAAAAAATAAAAAGAAGTCTTTGCAAATCCATTTATTGCTGCACACTTTGTTATTCACAGGGCATTTCTCATTCCTAATAAGCACAGCACATGCATGCATGTTAGATCGACCGATAAATTCACTTTTTGGATTAATGTCACATGTTGGCACTGTCTGGTGAACGATTTATAGCAGTATTAGACTATTAGTATCTACCATATCTTTTGGTCAACTCCCTCTTTTTTTTTTCCCCCAAACTTTATTTTGTTCACAAATTTAAGTTGGTTAAAAGAAGTTTGTAAGTAACTTTACAAATTTTTTAACTTAGTATGTAAAATTTTTTTAAAAATATTTTTTCTTATTAAAATTTTTAATTAAAATATAATAAATATATAATTTTTAATTAAAATATGATAATTGTATAATTTAATTAAGGAATTGTACATTTATTTACAAAAGTTATATATTTGTTATATTATTAATAAAAAACTATATAATTCTTATATTTTGATGAGAAAATTTGATAATAAAGATATAAGAAATTATATATAATTTTTTTATTTTTTAAAGCTTTGATCTTTATAATGGTTCTAATACCATATTAAAAATTTGAATAAATTATATGAATTTCTTATAAATTTTGTTGAAATTACATAAATATCTCTTCTATTTTTAAAATATGTATTTTAGTCTAATTTTAATTTTTTTTTACTATAATATCCTCCATTAACTTAAGTACATATTAGATTTTCTTTTTGGCAAAAATTAGAGATAGTGCTTTTTGTTAATTTTCATCATTATTTTTCATTTAATTACATCCTAATATGCATAAACAAAAATAAAAGAGTAGATTTTGTTTTAGTAAAAAGATTTAAAATTGAATTAGAGTGTAATGCACTTTTTATTTTTGTATAATTTTAGTAAAACTAAAAAAAATTTCGTATAATTCATTTTAATTTTTTTTCCAATTGCAGCTTTCAATAAAAAAAATGTTTTATCATAAAAAAGACAAAAAGTTATCGTGTCAATTTAATTATAATGGGGCATGGAGTCGTTTATCTTTAAGTTTTGTCCTGTTTTTTGGGTAGGTCATAAATTTTGCCCTTAATATGCCTTTGCTTTCACATGTTATTTTAGGAATTAAGTTGATAAGCCTCTTCTATCAACTTTTTGTCTAAACTAATAATAACTAAAATTGTGTCAGCTAAATAATTTGAACTTAAGGTCGACGGATTGTTTGTAATCTTTTGTGTTGAAACCTTTCTAATTTATCTAATTAATTATCACTTTCCATATGGAGCCTTTACTTAAGAATTTTATTGCAACAACTTCTTGTTGTTCATAAAATTTAAAACTCACCATTTATTTAACATTAGTGGCTTGAATATATATATATATATATATCATTAATTAATTTTATAGTTAATTTTAAGAAAATTACTAATTACGGGATCTATTTGACTAGTTACCAAAAAAGTCTGTGGGGTTACCATTTTAATTGAAATTTTAATGAGTACGGTTATGTATTATTTTAGTGATCATATACAAGTGGGTTGAATTCAAATAAGGTATTTGCACAATTTAACCAAAAGCCCAACTTCAATTAAATTTTGTGCACAAAAAGTAATTCTACTTGCATAACTTTATTGAGGAATTTTGATTTAGGAAATTCTTATTTTTGGTTAGGGAAGATGTTCATTTTATATATTAGAAAAAATGTAATTAATTTATGAAAATATTTATATTGCATTATTCTTTAGATAATTTTAAATTCAGAACCATGATGTTGGGCCTAGACTTGATCATGGGCCGAGATGCCCGCCCGGCCCGATAGGCCTGCCTCGAAAAAAATAGATATGAGCCTGAAAAAATGCTAGAAAAAAAATGAGCCCGTTTTAAAAAAGTCAAAATATAAAAAGGACCAGGTTTAGGCTTTTTTTAAAATCCGACCCGAACCCGAGCCCGCCCGTATTATAATTATTTTTTATATATTGTTAATAAATAATATTATTAGAACATTTATTTATAACTATAGATATAAGTAAAAAAGAATTATATAACATATATGATTATTATTTTTACTTTTACTTATTGTATAATATATTATTAGGAATAAATTATAATTCAAATAAAATAAATTATTAATAGTAATATTATTAAAAAAATTATTATTTTGAGAGGTTTTACTATCTTATATATATATATTTATTTATTTCAAGTTATTTAAACTTTTTATAATTTTTTTATGAGTTATTTAGAAATTAAAATAAGAATAAAAGTATGCCTAACAAGTAATGAAATATATATATATATATATATATATGATATTTAAAACTAAAAAAAATGATTAAAATGTAAAAAAAATTTACAAAATGGGTCGCCCCGTTTTTACCAGGCTTGAGCCTTGCTCGACATTGTTCAAATAGTACCAGACTAGGTCCGAACTCAAAAATATTTGTAAATTTGTTTATGAGCCTAACCCGTAATCAGGTCTGGTTTGGCCCCAAAAAAATCATGAAATGATGTGAAATAATATGATACAATGTGGTGTCACGTAAAATTGTCATCCCTTGTACTTTGTTATGTACGGAAGGTATAATTTGGCTATACTTTAATGTGTATGGATGCATTACCCAAAAAAAAAAAGTTTTGATGTGGTTATTTTTTGTTTTAATAACCACTTTTATTGTTGTTAATAGGCTTAATTGTGGTACAAAAAATCATAATACAACCAACTATTACAATTGGTTTAATCATGGTTTTACAAAACTAATTATCTTATGGTTTAACCACAATTTTATAATTATAGTTAAACACTTTGGTTTGACGATGTTTTGTAAGATTGTAGTTAATCAGTTGTTTTAACAATTGTTTGAACTACTATTAAATTAATTTTTTTTTATTTTCCTACATGTTTTACAAGGCTTTTTGACTCACGTGCTACAAACCAAAAAACCTATAATACGCTGCCGCAAAAACCATTTCCCTACATACTTAAAAAAAAAATTTTATTCATGGAGATGCCACGACCCATTTTTTTCCATTGAGGGTCGCGGCATCAATAAAAAAAATTAATTTTTGTTATTTTGAGCTGCACGCTGCAGTGAGTTCTATTTTGTTATTGTTGAGTTGAGTTTGAAAAAACAAAGAAGGGTTAAAGACCTTCGACATAAAAGTGGATATAACTTAATTCAAAACCAACCTAATCACTCTTCATGGACTCACTACATTTTATTTCAAAATATTCTATTCCCCACGTTTCATTCTTCAATTTATTTATTTTTTCTATTCTATTTTTCCCTGTGATTGTAACTATAAAGTAGTTGGTTATTGGTTTTCACAGTGACCCACATGCAATGTGCCCAGGGGCCTGGATGACACCTGGTTCACTGTATTTCCCAAGGGTACAATCCCCATTCATGCATGTGGTTCCCTTTCTAGTGGATCAACATCTCGCAAATTAAATGCAATTAAAAACATGAATTATTCTATGTCTTGAAGGGCTTCATTAATGAATTGCATGAAATCTTATCATTTTGCAAAATAATGTTTCTTACTTTGTCAATGATGAGTTATACATACACAAATTGTGATGTTATACAATTAATTAGGAAGGCAAGTAAGTGAGGACCTTCATATACACCTTTAAGCAAAATAAATAAACCAAAAAGCAACCCCCTTTTTTCGTGAAAGTCAAAACTTGAAAACAGCCTTATATGCAGCGTGCAGCTCAAAAAAAGAGAAATCAAATTTTTTTTATTGAAGAGGGTCGCGGCATCCCTGATACCGCGACCCTTATGGGGAAAAAATGAGTCATGGTATCTTTGATGTCGCGACCTATTAATAAAATTAAAAAAAAAGTAAGTATATAGAGAAATGATTTTTGCGGCGGAGCATTACAGTTATTTGTTTTCTTTTCCTAAGCACGAGAGTCAAAAAGCCTGTTTTACAACTTATCGAGAGTTTTTTTTTTAAATCTCTACATCAGTCCCTATAACTTTTACAATCAACATAGTAACTAAATCACAAATGATCATTCATATTTAATGACTAATAGTTTCATAGACATTCAATCACAATTTATAATTGAAATTTAAACAGAGTTGATTAGTTTCAAAATTTAAATACAATACATTTAAAATTCACGCACAAGTCAAGATACTAATCATTCGTATTGGCGGCGCTTGGAGTTTAAGTTAGTGCTCTTAGATGTCCACTCTCTTGATTACTTGATATCTAAATATAAAAGTAAAATTAATAAATAACAAACTAAAAATTGTGCAAAATAAATATTTACTATATAATTCAAATCAAATGAAAAAAGTTATAATGCTACCCTAAGACTATCAAGACTAACTAGTTCAAGGAGCAATTGACCTTGAAAACTCCAGAGGGCAAACGCCAAAGCTGTATTAGTTTATTGTTGGTGTCTTTTTAATTCGTACACCTCCTACTACAACTCTGCATAATTTGGCCTATGAGTTAGGGTCCCTTCGCGGGAGTGAGTAGACTAGCCAAACACTTAGGAAAGAGAAGCACTTAATCCCAAATCTTAAACTTGACCAAGGTGCTCTTGGCTTCCTAAAGCAATCACCAACAAATCTTGACTCAAGATTACCTAAGAATAAGATTCTTAAGTTTGAATCTCTGCTATCTTATCCTGTAAGTTCAAGCAAAATAAAAAACAATCTCACATCTTAGCAATTCATCAATTGAACAACACTAGGAGTAAATACTTTATTCATATGTAGCTCATATACTTACAATAACTGCTCTAACCTTGACATTCATCGGACTTCCATTCTTATGCTTATGCATGGCAATCCACACATCTCCTCGTGTGATTAGGCCACCACACTTAGCCTCATATAAGTATAAGAAAAATACTGTAATATATCTCATATTAGAAAAAAAAATTCAAATATATTGCTTACCATCTTAACCTTTTTTTTGGCAAGGCTCTTTGATCTACCAGTATGGTGAATTGTCAACTTCTTCCTATTTGCTTTATTTCTCTCTACCATTGCCTAGTGATTAACAAAAACTCAATACGTATATATATATATATATATAAAGAACACTGGAAATATGGAAACAAAATTGTTAAGCCAATAGTCAATGAATGCCTCTCGTTCTTCTCTAGGCATCTTATTGGGGACCATTTGTAGCTTTTTTTTTCTTGTTCCATTGCTTCTATTGTTAAACAAATCCTTTCTCTTTTGCCTCCACCTATCACCCATCATACGGATATGTAACTGCTTTTGTCTATCATTAACCACAAAGTGTGTTTGTAACATTAAATAAAATTGTTAATTAATAAAGATGGACATGGACAAGCCATGAAATGAAAATAATCAATATACTACTTGTACTTGAGTCCTGTAACAGTCTTCCTTCAAATGGCTTGAAACCTTTGTCTAGGTTGAGTAGCTACTAAGAAAATTTGTGAAGTTTGTCGCAACATGCCCTAATATCACACATGACAAGATACCTCTTTCTCTAATTGATTGAACACACTTATTCTAGTCTACAAGGACTCTATGGCCTTTAAGTAATGTCAAGAGCCCCCAAGAAGTCAAGCTTGTGCTTTTAACATCTCCTTTCTCATATGTAGAAGTAAAGTTAATTGAGTTAAACTTAGATTAATTGAATTCAATTAAACTAAAGGATTTTGTCTTAATTACTTGCGTTATCAATGGACTAATATCTTCTTTTTTTATGCAGGCTGATCGCCTTATTCCTTTAGCTTTTTCATTGGTAAAAAAATTCTTAAATATTCTTAAGGTAGTGTTTGGTGGGTAAAACCTTAGTATTGGAACCTATGTACCTTGGCTAGCTGCTAGCACTAGTGGCTGGACTCGACAGGGATCTAAAGTGTTAGGGCTAAAAGTACCTTTAATGCCAATGTGAGATTGGCTTAAACTATTTTTTTTCTTGAAGAACTTTCTCATCGTCAATGTTCTTGCAAAAAGAAGAAAGCACAAATAATTTTAGGACATTTAATAGACATAAACATAAGCCATTAAGCATAAAAAAGATATAGTTCATCAAATATAAGCATAAGAAGAAGATGTAAGATGCCCAACCTAGAGAAGTTTAAATTTCCTTCTTTGTTTGGAAATAGCATTTCCAAGTGTTGAGGTTGGAATGACTCGCTTTTGTAGATAGTATCATAATCTTCTTCTCCCACATAATACAAGTCTCATGGCTTTAGATGCACAACTATACTCTAATTTTTTCCTAATTCATATTATGCATAATATACTTGCTACACTTTCAAAGCTTGGATATATGGTTTGTCATCTTCATTGTCATTAATGTGTATCAATCATAAAAAATTAATAGATGTGAATCCAAATTCATTAGTTGTAATTCCTTTAGGATTGGTCATATTGGCCTATATATATTTAAATAATATTATCATAAATCGACTATGATACTTTAGTTCAATTATGTCGAACAATTTCCTATCATATGACACACATTTAAAGTGTGTATGGCCATTACTGCTTCTCACATAACTTCTTGTTTCGAAAGTCCTATAGACTTCACAGTTTTGGGTTTTCGGCCCTTGGTCTCATTCCATACTATGAAATTTGAAATCATTGACATTGTATGTAGTATATCTTCTTGCTTAATCAATTGGACCCAAGGCAAGTAACTTCATATCATTCAAATGGGAGCCTATGATATTGTTTCTTATCTACATGTATAGAAAGTGATATTCTTGTTATGGCAATGCTTTAGCAGTAAATAAGCTATTGACCATAAAACATGCATTTATGCAATGATTAAACCATTTAACAAACTCTCTATAAACCTTTTTATCTACCTTTAAAGCTGATCATGTATGATTTCTTAATTGTTGCTTCACTATATTCTTGAATTACATGTACAAAATATATCAAGTAAGTATGTAGTTCCAGTGATTATGGGAGTTTTAGCTTAGAAACTTTAGTATACTCATTGAGGAAAGACATAAGAACCATTGGCTAGATGGTTTAACTTATGCTTAAAGTGCCAAATGGATTGAAATCATTAATTGTTAACTTTAGGTGTACATTTTAACGATCTGAAGTGAATTGAGGATTCATCATGTTAAATGTCCTCCATGCATTCAAATCTCTCAAATGCCTCATCATGCCATCGGTATTCCTATTTATGGCATGCCACCTCATGTGCTTCTCAATCTTGGAAGATATAAATAATTTTTGCAATTGTAACTTCAATGAAAAGTATATTAAGGATTTTTGTAGGCTTCGTTTGTCACTTTTCACCCTTGCTCTTTGATTTCCATCTAGATGTGTTACCCTTTTTACACATGTCTTTATTCTTTTTCTCACCCCAATATAGCATATGGTCATTCAAACATGCATTAATTTTTTTTGTAATGAAGCCCTAATTTGTTAATGGATTTTTTGGCTTTATAAGAAGGTGGAATCTTTGCATCTTCAAAATCATTTGTCAATAACTCAAGTGTTATGGATATAGCCTTGTTACTTAATCCACACATGCACTTAATGTGATACAATCTTACTAAAAAAGACAATTTTGAGTATTTCTTGCACCCTTCATATAGATTCTTATGCCTATCCCTTATTAACTTAAAAAAATTTCTAGTATCTTCATTCATCTCTTTGTAAAAAGGTGGAGCCAGACCATCCATTTCACCAACACTTTTAGTTTCATGATAAACCTTGAATGCATCACGGACCATGTTATTCACAGGATCATCCCTATAAATCCACTGTTCTCTCACCTGTGGCTTTGTTGGAGATCTTGTAAGAGGTTTTTCTCTATCACATTTCTCCTTGTGTATGACCTAAATAGCATACCCTTGTAAGAATAGTTTAATAATCAAGTGGTCATGCACATCCTTTCTAGTTTGCATTTTCCTAAAGCTGTACTAAAGATATGGACATATTATTTTACCCTCCACACTTCTGTTAGCAAATGCAAAGTTTAAAAATTCACTAGCTCTCTCTAAATATTTTCGGGTATTTCAAGCTTTAATTATCCAAGATTTATCTATTTCTAAAAGACAATAAACTAAAAAGATTTAAAATTTGTATATATTGATCCCAATAAAAATTAGTGACTAGTCTTTATTGGTGTGTCACATTCTTGCAATTAAAACCAAGGCCAACCTAAGCAAACAAATCAATAAAAATTCTCAAGTCCCACATTTAACAAACATGGTTTGTGTGAATAGCTTTCATGAAAAGTGATTTTATCTTTCTTAGAAAGATCACTATCAAGATAGAAGCAATTTAGCTAGTTGAATATATACTTGCATTATGCCAAGTACCAAGTCAATGCTTATCTAACTAATTGTGTTAAAGATCAATATGGTGTTAAACTTGTACGTAGTATAAAAAAACATCAATATAAACTTGAGTTTTTAAATATATATATATATATATATATTTGTTTCAATGAAGTGTTTCTTTGACAAATGAAAAAACTCTTCTAACAAAACAACTCAACAAGCAAAAACCCAAAAACTAAGTATGATCAGTAAAACAAAGATGAAAAGTTAGATCCACATGGAGAGATATATTCTACAAACCTAATTTCCCAACATCCAACAATTTGCAATGAATACATAATTGCATACTCAAGATTTTTTTTTCTTATTCTTGTTACAATTACATAAATTTTAATGGGATTCAACTACTATAGAAGAAGATGCTAGCATTTTGAGCAACAAAAACTTAATATAGAGTTAGAATAGTTTAATTTCTGCCATTAAACTAGTAAAACAAGCCAATGCAATCACAAGCATCACAACTAGAGAATCATTTAGGAATTAAGATTATATCAAATCAGTACCATGCTTCTTGCAATACAACAAATCGGAACAAAATGCATCAAACATGAAAATAAAGGAAAGCTCATGATAATTACCCTTCAAATTCTCTAAATCATACTATATTCCTTAGCTATTTCTTCAAGAAGATAGTGAGTTAGAAAGAAGAGGCAACCTACAATTTTATATGCTAACAAGGAAAGAATAAGATAAAATGGGAGGAAGGAAAAAGGAAGAGAGGAGGAAAACAAAAAATGGTTCTCTTAAATGTCACCACTCTCACTCTCTTAAACTATTTACAAAAATGAGTTGTCATTATTGTATAGGTGGAGCTTGTAGATCTCATCTTTTGTTTAGTGGGAGGGTGGTCAGGAGTTTGCCATTTATAGGGAGGGAGGTTTGTTAGGTTAGGGGGCCATATCGTTTAATTTTTAGGGGGGGTGTTTGATTATAAGGGTGGGGGTAGTAGAAGTTAAATTTAGGGTAGTTAGCAACTAAAACAATGTCTTAGCTGTGATTTTTGGAAACCTATAATTAGGACAATTATGGTCTAGCTATAGGTTTAACAACCTACAACTAGGTCATTTTTCAAAAATCACATCTAGGATGTTAGGCCTAACTATGGTTGTGAAAATTACAGTTAGGTCCTGTCTTAGCTAGGTTCTTATAACCACAACTAAGACACCATAGCTAAATACCTATTTTTAAGTAGTGAGGATATGATCTGATTGTATTTTGGTGTGCATGGAAGGTATGATCTTGTTGTACTTTGATGTGTTTGGATGGTATTATTTGGTGTGTAGGAAGGGAATTATGTTGTGGATTTTGCAATCTTGCTTGATTTAATAAATGCCAAGCCTTGAGCTCCCATTTTAATTTAATTATGATTAGTAATTTTCCCATTTTAACAAGTGAAGGAACAATTATTTGATCTTATTATATGTATAATTGGTTTTGGAATATTGATTTAATTATGAATGATAATCTTAGACCAATATATTTATTTATATATATAAATCATGTAGAAGTTTGCATTCAAATGAATATGATATCATAAAATACCATTTTAATTTCAAACATGTGTTAAATTTTTAAGTAAGTTCATAAATAATTTTATTATAATATTTAAATTTTCTTTTTACGAAAATCTTTTACGTTTAAAGTATATATAAAGCTTACATTCACAAAATTTTTGTATTATCATAGTAAGGCAAAAAATTATTTTATTGTAATAAAACTTAATATATAATAAAATTATTATTATAATTTCAAACGTTGACATTTAACTTAAAGATATTATAAAAAAAATAAAAAATGCCTGGCTGAAAATGATATACTAAATTCCTCCATAAATATATACCTAATTTTGGAGTTGGGGGTTCTATGGTTCAAGATATTTCAGCTTCATTATTTAGGCTTCGTACTCTGTGCTCCAAAGCGTTGTCTCTTTCAAATTGAGGAAGCGATAACTTCCATTGAATTGCATTGCAAATTACGAGCTCATCTCTCTCTTGTACACATTGATGGCATCCAAAACGAGACGCCTCACTACTTAGCTCTCGAAACTTCTAATAACCTATCACTCAATTTAGTACAGCCAATTTAAGATGAAGCTTAAACTACGAAGATATTATAATTATAATACTTGAAATAAGTTTATTTAATGAGAGAAATTTAGGAAGCATTTTCCAAAATTTTCTTTATATCAATGAATTTTTTAACAGAAATTTATTAAAAATCAAACAACTAACTTGCATTTGGAAAAAAAAATTGACACATGTTGCTCACAAAAAGTTTTAGGGCAAATTATAGTTTGACTGTGTGCTTTGTTCAAAATAAATTTGGCCTCATGCAATTTAAAATATTTAATTTAACTCTTCTCTAATTTTTCTACTACTTAAACATCTTAGCTATAATATTTTGTCTTGATTTTAACAAAATCAATCATATAAATGTTAAAATAAATGATTTTATTATTGAAAATATACTTCACTTATATACCTTGAATAATTGTATAATCTTTTCAGAATTATTTGAATTAAGATGACATTTTGAAAATAATTTTATTTTTGTACTTAATCTTAGCAATGGCTGAAAAATGTTGTAAAGATATGCAGGATATAAGTAAAAAATAACATTTAATGATAAAATTATTTGTATCGTTTTTAACATTTACATTATCAATTTCTATAAAATTTGAATGTAAATAATAATTGAATAAACCACTAGGTTATTAAATGACAAATTTGGCAACCCGTTTAGATGACAAACTATAATTTACCCAAAATATTAATCACTTTTATTTGTGAAAGTAATATTTCTATTTGTGAATTGATGATAATTGAATAAAACAATCCATTTTTTTTATCGTACCTTAAATTGTTCTTAGCATCATCTTATTTATCAACAAATGATAATTTAGTGGTACATCTTTACTTCTTGATAATTCAAAGAAAACTTAAGAGGTTTAAGTTGAATATGACTCTCCAGTTAAGATTATTATTATTATTATTGTTGTTGTTGTTGTTGTTGTTGTTGTTGTTGTTGTTTGTGTACTCTTAAAATATTATATTAGTAGCTCTTACCATCACGTTGAACTATATATACAAACTTGAATTAACACCGTGAAAATATAATCAAATTTTTATAGAAATCATCTTACATTAATTGGATCTGTGCAAACTTCTTACACACCGCGTGACGCTGGCATGTAGTAAAAAACACAAACGCCATTCCTTTTGGATTTTTCATCATGCATGATTGGGGAATCAACATTCTCAACCAACCCGGCATGCATTAATAAAATCAAAAAGTTGAAGGAAATTCAATCTATAAAATAATTAAAATATTAAATCAATTATCTATATATATATGTCAAATGTTTTTTTTATTAGAATTCATATCTAACATAATTGCATATTTGTTTACAATTAATTAATTAAATTGGCTTATTCTTAATCTTTTCAATTAATTTAAATTAAAAAAATAATTTAATTTTATTTCAATTAGAGCAACATTATTAGTTGATCTATTAGAGAAATTTTTTCTTTTCGGGTATTGGGTCTATTAGAGCAATTTAGTCCTTCTATATTGTTAATTGAGCAATATTATCTTTCTAATTATCAAATTAAAACACTTTCAAACATTAATTAAATACTATATATACTGGTTGAATTTGATTAAGTCACAAAAAATATAATTATAATTTTCATTGAATTATTTTTTAAATAATCAGATGTAGAAAGATGATCTAGTAATTAAAGTTAATTAAGGACTAAAATGTTTTAATAAATACATTAGCGGGATAAATTTACTTTAATTAAAATATTCCGGAGAGTTCGAGCTTTAAAAACTGAAACGCTTTATTATATGACTATTTTTTAAAAATTTATATTATAATAATAAGATATTCTTTAAAATAGTGAAGGAATTAAGAGACGTGAGAAATTTGTGTTAATTAATATATAGCAATATGGGTGAGTGTCAGCGACTCAGTGAAAGTGAAGGACGAAGAAGATGACAAGTGTAAGGCCATGACCCTTTTGACCATAAAACAAGTCACCCTATTGCGTGGCCAACTTCATCCACCAAACTCATTACTCTTCATCTCCTTAAATGCTCAAACTTCCCACCAAACACCCACCCATGGCTGCCACCCCCGTTTCACATTCTGCGGCTAAACCCAAAGTCTATTTAGACTGCAAATTTAATTCTGGGAGTTCAAGTTAGGGTTAGAATTGTTTGACAAGAAAGTCTATGCTTCACACGAAACAACCTACCCTTCACTTTCTCTCTATATCATATTGCAATATTTGGCCTTTCATGTTTCATTCTTCTTAAAGGATATTCAATTCAAGTGCAATTTTGCTTTTCTTCAGCTTGGTTGATCCACTTTTTGTTTTTTGATTTTTGAAAAACCATGTCAATGTTTTGTCTTTTTGGTGAGAGTGAGAAATGTCCTTTTCTTATTCTTACTTTCCTTTCTCTATAGGAGGTAACTTGCTTAGATTGGATGAAATGTTGATAGAATTAGTAATTAATACAAAATTTTTGTTACCATCGAAAATAGTGTAGTTATTAATTAAATATTCTATGAGCCGAGTTGCAACAAAATCATGCTCTTAGACATTAAAGTGATATAAATAAATTTTATCTATTTTCTAAAGATCAAAATAGACTTGGTGTCTAAATAAGCTTGTTTTTGAATTATAATTTTTTTAATAAAATTTGAAGTACTAGAGAATTGAATTACTTCAATTCAATGTCTTTTTCATTTCATTTTATTTTATTTAGATAGATAATATCTTTATAATAGAATTTATTCTTTGTATTTATTTCTTTATAATTGTTGGAGCATGATGTATGGGACTATGATCTATAGGCTCAGTCTAGCATGGTGAAATTTGGGTCCATTTATTATAGAATTAAAAGAAAAAAAATTCACTAAAAAATGAATTATTTAAAATTTTTATTTTTGATAAAACAATTCTATAATTAAATCACTTAGAATTTGTTAAAAAAAATTCATTAGTTGTCTAAACAATGTATTATGTTAGAGTTTTAAGTACTCTCTAATTTTTTTCTCTTGCTAAGTTACTTCATCCATACACTTGCTAAATATTTTAACATCTTCATAAAAGCACACATTAAATGGTAGCAGCGTGATAGTAAATATTTGGTGCTTATTATATTTTATAGCATCAATCAATTGATTCAAAAAAAGAATATCATGCCCCTTTTGAGATGAGTTATTGAATTAAGTGGTTCTTTGAAAAAAAAAACTTATTTGAATAACATCTTGTGCTAAATAATTTGTCATGAAAAGTTGCATTTTTATGGCTTATTTTTTGTGCTAAAAATTTATGCTTGTAGGTGGTCTGCCAAGTCGGCGACTTAAACACTATTCATTTCATACCATATAAATTATAAAACTAAAAAAAATGAAGAACAAAGTTATTTGGTGATCTGGGCCATTTTTTGTCGGTCATTTAGCATATAAAAAGCTTAAAAAATAAAATTAAAAATTAAAATAATTTTATAAATAAAAAATAATTTTTAAATTCTTACTTTAAATAAATAATAAAAAATAATTATTATAAAAATATAATAAACGTTACCTTTCCCTTCCTCTTTTCAAATGGCAAACCAAACAATCAAAGAGCATTGAGATGGCTCATCAAATACAGTTTATATATTTGGAAAATGTAAGTACTTTGGAAATCGAGTTCGCTCCTCATCTCTCATAAACTAAAACAATCAATTTTAATGAATTTATGAATATAAATTTTAATTTGTTTACTATTGTTTAATCAATTTATATATGTCAAAATAAATACAATATACCAGTGATTTAATAGACATTAAAGTGTACGTCAATATTTTTTTAATTTATTTTTAAATATAGATTAAATTAAAAATTAATTTTTAAAAAATAATTAAAAAAAGATAACAAAAAATTGAATAAGTTCCAACTCTTCTATTATATATATATATATAACATACTTTTGAAAAAAAATTAAGGTTCATAATTTTAAATAGAAGATATTTATATTGAAAAAATTTAAATTTTAAAATTATTCTAAAAAATCTTAAGATTAAAAATTTAAACTGCAGTAGGAAAATTATACTTTAAAATTCTAAGTTAAAATTGTTAGTCCTAAAGTTCTTCAAAAATAAAATTTGAGGTTTTTCAATACAAATATCTATAATTTAAGATCTAAACGGTAATTTTCTCTTTTTTTTTTTTATAATTTAATCTAATTGACTAAAGTTAGTCAAACCCTCTAAACGTTAAATGCGATCCATCTTGCAATTTCTAGGTGAGAAGATTTATTGGATCTTGATCCTCCAGTGGTCTACTCGCTCAACAATAAAAATTAGTCAATTGTTTTATTTATTTATTTATTTACAGGAAGCTTCCGAATAGAGAATAGGGACTAAGAATATGACACAAGTAAGGATTTACCTCTTAACATTAAATTTACTTTGATCTCAAAAGTTATGGTGCTAAATGAGCTATTAGCTCATTCCCTTGGACAGATTTCAAACCAAGTGTTTACAAATACATTTCAATCTAGCTAAATAAGGTTTTAATCATTATGAATTTGCATAATAATTTAAGTTACTTGAATTTGCATAAAATTTAAATATCCTCAAATTTTATTTAAATTATTTAGGTTTTTGTTTTTGTTTTTATTAAAGACGTACTTTCTCACGATGGTGAATTTAAGGTTTTAATTTCAAGGTGTGTTTCAGAATAATTAATCAAAACTAAATTATTAAAAAATGTTGTCTCTTGTTGATTAACTTGTATATAATTACTTCAAGAAAGAAGTCATGGGTGGGTGAAGATTGAGGTTTTCTTTATTTTGGATTTTCTGTTGGATCGGTGGCGTAATCAATGGAAAGAAAGATCTTTTTCCTCCTTGGGAAATCAATTTTTATCTTAAAAATACGTCAAACTAATTTTTCAAAGCCAAGCATTGTAAATTTTCTTTAAAATGATCATTAATTGAATATATTATATCAAATTCACAACATAAGTTTATATCAACAAACCAATTAATTTTAGATATCACCTAACTTGACTAACACTTTTCAATCTCCTACCAACATATTATTAATGCTTATTTACCATTTTTTAAAAAGTTACTCTAATAAAAAGTTTGATAATTAAATGCCACGTGATACTCTTAATATTATTGAATTGACAATGTTTTGTCAAGTGCTGAAGAAAAAATCACCTAATGCAGGTGGTACCAAAATAATACCCACACGCATATTTAATACTTTTTTCTTTTCCTTTTCAAAAGATAGTAACAACACATGCAAGATACTTATGTACTATAATATACCTACATTAACATCGTATAAAAATTTATCCCTTTTTACGAAAATATTGTTTGACATTTGAACAGGATCGTTCTACCTATCATAATCAACATGTTAAACTTCCTAATATTAAAACAAAAAAAAAATCCCAATTTTACAGGACAATGGAGAAAAGAAGCTGTATGGCAAAAAGCTTGAAATTTTATAATGGCCTAAAGCTTGCGTGGAAGCAAATATATGCACATGAAAGATAGCTTTGATTTCTCTCTGCTTTGCCACTGTTAATTTCTATGTCATTGCTTATTGCACAGATAGACGATTTCGCCCAAAATTATATTTTAACATTTTAGATATCTAGGAAAATATGTAAAACTTACTCTTTTTTATTTTTATTGTATTAGTTCAAGTGTTGTTGTCTAGGTCATCTTGTGCACATGTCAACTTATTCACTTCCAAGTTTGGTCAAAATCAAAATTTTCATGTCAATATTAAAGGATTCATAAGAGAATTCTTTGCAATTTGAACTTAAACATGTAACAATGCTCCTAACCACATGTTGAATGCTCACTTCAATCATTAAACCTATTCTTTCAAGTTAAGAATATAAGATATTAATTAGCGTTACAAATGAAAAAATAATACACACCAAGCAACTTCAAAGTCAAAATATAGTAAGGGGATTGTAACACCATATATTTTTAGCTTATTTTATAACATTCTTATATTTGACAATATAGATTCCATGAAAGAAGTAAAAAAATTCATTAAAATAATACATTATTTGACATTGTGTCGTGTATAAAAATTTCATTCGGTGTCATGTGAACCATATGAGCTCATACAACATATTCTCATATTTAATTACATGAATACAATTCATTTGTATCATCAAAAGTGGCGCACTTCTCAAGAAATTCGAAGGGAAGCATGAAATATTCATATCCATTTTCGGTCAGATTTGGCTTTTTTCTAACCAAATTTTAAAAAATTATAACTAATTTTAAAAAAATCAAAATTATGCATTCTTAATCATTCTGAAAAGCTACACATGTCTACTTTAGGCTAAAAATATGTCCAAACCATAACATCTAACATAGAGGACATTTGACATGCGAAATGGTTTAGAGGTCAAACTATCCACTGCTGCTGTCACAAATTCTACAGCAAACTTAAAAAATGTCCAATTAATTCCAAAAAAATCCAATCTATGCAAATGATACTAATTTGAAAAATATGTGGATGTAAGATAGAGGAAAAAAATAACTCCAGACCGATTCAGGCATGTCCAGATCTTGAAATCCAATTAAACAGTAACTGAGATCAAGTGAAGTTCTTGATACTGGACAGATTCTTTGAAAATTCATATTTCCCTCTCTAGATATCCAAATGAGGTGCTTTTAGTTGCTACAAGTCACTAAAAATGTCTAATTTCTCTATATAAAATTTCATGATAATTGGATATCATTTGGACCTTGTGTGACAGATTTCATTTTCAGACTAAGTGAACAGTGTATCAGATCAAAATTAGAAAATTTGCCAACTTTAAAAATTTATCAAATATTCTATAGACCTCCAAAAATTATGTTCTTTAACTTTTCAAAAAGCTCTCAACAAGCTCTAATTTCATGTAAAATCTTAGATCAAGAAGAGCTCATTTGGATAAAAAGTGACATAGGGTTCCATTATGGTCAATTTTAGCTCCATATAGGATACCAAAATGTCCAAATAGCTTTCCTTGGGGTTTGGCACCTCTTGAGTAAGTCTAAAAGTATAAATAGGACTTGTATGAGCTACCCAAATGGTCCCTACCCTCATGCATCTCATTTTGGTTATGCCACTTGCAATTATATACAATCACATAAACTCATTCAAGAAACTACATTGTCATAACATACTTAAATTACACTCTAATGGTTTTATAATGCTTTCTCTAATCTATATATGACATATTAACATATTTATACATGTTCATGACTTCATAAGACATATAAAACCATGAATTTCAACATATGCTATTCTTATGGCCTTAAAGTAACAAAATTTTCACATTTTAATGTCATTCCTTCATCTCTCATGTGGTTGACTCCCATTGCCTTGCTTCTTAGGTCCACCTAGCATATTGGAGCATTGGAGAGGAGGGAATGAGATTCAAAGAATCCCAATAGCTCATCTCTTATTCAATCATACATAAAGATGCAAACAAGTCTCATAAATGTATGTATGGTCATGTTGACATGTGCAAACATTCAAGAGACATTTTTATTATTTGAAAAAGTCATACATAACATACAAAGGCTTGCCAAGCAAGTGAATTGACTTCACCCATTTATTTGTGAATTTTGGACTTGCCTTACTTATTTTTTAAGAGGATTTTGGACTCAACCATGCTCTTGCGAGTCAACCTCACTTTTGGAAGACTCTTTACTTTGTCTCAACTAATCTCAAGGGTTCTTGACTCATCCTCACCATGGCTAACGGTTCTTGGCCTCATCACACTCAAGCAAAACCAATCACACATCATAAACATCATATGAAAGCATATTGTGACATCATGGCACCTTGAAATTAAAGTCATGCTAGAATACTTTTCATGGCTTAAAAATATACATACATACATTTAAAGACAAGTAAAGCAAATAATTATGCATGAGAGAAGGAGGAGTGAGCTACCTTGCTTATATTTACACACTTTTTCCTTAAGTTTTAAGTCTTCTCCTTTGACCTCACACACCTAAGAAGGTGAAGATCATTTCTCTTAGCCTAGACACACCAAAAGAAACATGAATTACTCATGGGAACAAGTCTTGGCATTACACATTTTACATGATGCTACTTTGGTTTATGGCTCCATTATACTTCCATAAGGCATTTAATGAAGCAACTTGCAAAAATTCATGATATTGGCTCCCTTCTCTCCTTTAATCTATAATTCTTGACTCTATTTAGACCCTTTGAAGTCATCACACAATTATTTTAAGAAGCCTAACTAGGAGTTGCTTCGTTATGCTACATTATGGAGTCTACACTTCCATCTCACTATCTATGACTTCTAAAACTTTTTTCAAAACTTTCTCGTACTCTCCCATCATATATGATACAAAACCAAGCTTGGAAGCAACTAAAACACTCATTAAGTATTACTTCTGCCCTAGGTCGAGGCAAGGCTTCCTTAAGAAGTCCATAGAGTTTCTTTGCTTTCTTGGATGGGAGGTGCATGTGGGAAGCTCTCTAGGGGTCTTAGGAACTCATACAAATATTCACATAGGTTTGGGAACTCTTAGATAAAATCAGATTTTTGGCTATGTTCACAAACGCCTAGCTTTTCTATCTTATAAATTCATGGTTCTTTCTTTGTTCTTTTTGCATATTCTTATTTCTCATACTTGAATATTCTTGTCTCTACCTTGTTTTGGCTTGAATTCCTTTTCCTATCTAGTTTCTCTCTCTAGACCTAATATGGAAGCAATTGAAATTCAAAGAAAACAAGTTTTTCTATTGCATCTCATACCTTATTTAAAAGCTTGCTAAATAATGATTCTCTTGCTCTATTTGGTTGCTCCAAACCTACACTTTTTCTCATGAGGGCAACCACCAAAATTATCCTTTCATGAAGTTGAAACCACCATTAGAAAATAGCATGAAGAGTGGAGTAAGATTACTAACTACCATAACATGAGATTTTACATATATGCTTACCTATTTAGCTTTCTTTCCTTTCTCTCTCCTCCCTCCTTTCATCACGCCATAGCTACTAGTATTTAGCAGAATTTAAGTCGGCAATTCCAATAGAGAAGGTGTGGATGACATAAAGAAAAGGTAGGGGGAATAGTTTTGACTTTTTCCATAATTACCATTCTTGCCACTACACTTTGACTATGCCGTTTGAGCTCGTTTTAGATTCTTTTTTAGAACCGTCTTTTTAATCATAAAATTTAGGTTCTCTAATTTATAAAATGCCTTTAAAATCACCCAATTTGGATTTAAAACCATTCCGAATTATTCGGTCAAAATTTTAGTCAACTAACGGCTGAAATTGTTCACCGGAAAGGTTTCAACTGTCTCAAGGATTCTCATATTTTTAGGGCCTCTGAGAATCCTGGAAAACTCAAAAATTTCATTAAAAAACCCTCCAGTGAGTTTTTCAAAAAGTACCCATATTTACGAAAATGCTACTAATCTTTCGACAAATTTTTTAAATTATTTCGGCCTTGGTTTTTGGGCAACTTAAGACTCAAATTCTCATTTTCTATTATTTAAAATTTTATCCTAATTTTAGTTGGCTCCAAATCCTTCTATTTTGGGGACTTCCTTTTATATTTGGCTCATTTTTTATGTTTACGGAGAAATCGAACATTACATTTCTCACATTTACAGAAAGATCAGATGTTACAAGGATGACTAAAGAAAAAGATTGCTTTGGCTAAAATTTTTCTTCCATCATATGGCCATCCTAATGTTTTTAGTTTTTGCCTGCTTCAAATGATGTATGATCGAGTAAATAATAGGAAATTATAAACATAATTATATGACCTCTTAGGGCTTATAAGCATAACTGAAGAGGTGAAAAAAAAAAGTTTTGGCTAAAAGGACTACACATGCAAAACTATGCTAATGAGAATGAGAATATTGAGAATACAGGCCTACTATACTGTCCTTATAAAAAGAGGAAAAACCAAAGGCAACACACATTCAAATCTTCTTTATAGAAGAATTCAAAGTAAATTAATCATCAAGTCATTAAAAGATTATCTCCTTTTAATTTAGTCTTCAAAAGGTAAAAAAACTAAACTTGTTTAATGTAGTTCTCTAATAATTTTTTTTTTCAATCAAAATGATTTATATATTAAGCAAAGTCACAATTACTTAATAAACTAGTTGATATGATATAAAATAGAAATTTACATGGGTGCTAATCGATGATTTGAATTTGCTCAATTGTCATTATCCCTCGAGTGGTATTATTGTGTCTGCTTTTTCAAAACCTAACTTGTCTAGTAAGATGATGGAAATCAAGCATAACAGTATCATTTAAGAGAAAATGATGCTTGAATAAAATCAGATTGTTAACCAACAACCACGTACATGGGCTTCCATTTTAGAGCATATCAATTAGTTTGTTAAATAACTGTGATTTAAACTAACAAAAAGATGCATTTAATTGAGAGATTTAATTACTAAACTTTATTTTTAAAAAACTAAATTGATAAAAAAAATCCTCATAAACTAAATCATTAATTTAGTCAAACATTTAAGTTGGGCACGTTAAAAGGGCCCATTTCCCTTAGAAAGAAGAAATACAGAGAATGGGTCCAAGAACTGGAAGATGAAACAAAGCAGAAGAGACGCTTATTTGGTTTTTGTCAGTACTTCTATTAGCTCAAGAAA
Organism: Erythrophleum ivorense; assembly: GCA_026724425.1. Lineage (NCBI taxonomy): Eukaryota > Viridiplantae > Streptophyta > Magnoliopsida > Fabales > Fabaceae > Erythrophleum > Erythrophleum ivorense. Next base: position 469,484 of record JAIUCV010000369.1, on the reverse strand, counting down.
AGTCCACTAATAGAAGAACACTACACGTTGTTGGGAGAGCCCCTAACCCTAACTGCTATTGATGGTAACATATTAGACTTGGTGATTATCTTATCCTTTGCTCCTGTTTTGACTCCTGAGGCATACAACTATCTAATTGCATGCTAGCCGTCTCGGTGAGGATCATAAATTTGAGGGCTGTCTCACTGTTTTTAATTGGAAATTTTAGGGATAAACTTGCCCAGGTCAAAAAATCTACTCGCCCAAGTCAAAAAATATGAATATGAGTAAAAAGAATTTGGCAAAAACGAACTTGTTTAAAAAAAATCTATTTTTAAAATAAGATGATCTCGAGCTTTTTTAAAGCTTGACCTAATTTGATAAAATTGTTTTTTATGTAAATATTAATATTATTAAGTTTTATTCATTTCTCTTCTTTTACTAAGTGCTTAATTAGTTTAGCACAATGAGTTTTTTTTTTTTATCAAAACATAGATTTTATGTTTTTGTAAGTTGAGTTGTTGTTTGAATTGATAAAAAGATTTATCAAGGATTTGGATAGAATAACTTTAGATAAAGTCATTTTGAATATGTTCAGTTTTGTTTAACTCTAATTTAAATATTTATTTCTTCTCATGAGTAGTTTGATGAAGGAGATTTTAATAAAAATAAAGTTTTGTTGCCCATTTCATACATATGCTTCACAATGATAAACCAGAGAAAATGATAAAAATATGTATTATTGTGTATAAAGTCAATTTTATTTAAATTTTTTAAAAATTCTTTTTAGATATAATAATGTTATAATAAAATTACATAAATTGAATTTTTTTAATATTTAAGTATATGTTGAAGTCTAGAAATTTGACCCAAAAAAAAGTAATTGGAATATGCTTTTATTTTGAAAATTTTTAATATATATGTGTGTGTGTGTGTGTGTGTGTGTGTGTGATGTATTACTTAATTGTGTAAACATCGATAAAAATTTATCAAAACAAGTGCTTTAGATAGTGAAATATACAGATATAATTATCTTTAATAACTTTTTATTAACTTCTTGCATTGAAGTGTATGTAAAAAATTAAAAATGGTTCGTGCGTTTTGTATGATTATGTGAAATTTCTCTTCATTTAACATTTGAAATCCTTTTTTTTTTTTGGGGTCATTATCTTCTATCTTAATTTTATGGTACATTATTTGTATGCTAAATAATAGTTATTCTTCATCTCCACGACATTTTTCTTTTACCTCCCCGATTTTGCACCTCCTGGTACTGAAGGGATTTGTTCATGGATTTGAATTCTTTAAATTTTTTTGAGTGCCAATTTTATAGAGCAAAATATAATCAAATGTTAAATTTCACATGCCTTATCTTTTTTCATGCACATTTGATCCTTTAAATGCGTTGGTTTAGAGTCAATTTGTCCCACTATCATGAATACCTTTTGCTTGTTCCCTATACTGAGTCTTGCTTATCCAGTAATCCCATTTGTCCTTCTAATTAGCTAGCTGGCAAACACTCATATATAGATAATTAGGTGCGGCCCATGTGCCAGCAACACTAGGACCGTGCCCCACCATTCAAATTTATAAAGGATTGTCAATTAAAAAAAAATTGCTGAAAGTAATTCAATGCATGAGCGTTATTGTTTATAACTTATGAATAGTGTGCTTCCCTTTTACTTATATATATATATATATATAATGATTTTCATTCAACTTCAACTTAGAATATTTTAAGAGTGAATTGTGTAGGATTAAATAGTTGAAATTGGTAAAAAAATCTTCTAAGAATCTTTGATAGAACCATGTCCTAAAAGTTAGTTATGAGGTTGGAGACCCTAAAATTCATATAAATCTTATATTGGAATTGCTTACTTCCAATGTGAGACTAAAGTTCTATACACCTAGGCATGAATGTGAGGAAGATAGGTGAGATTGTTGAGTGTTGGTGGAGAGAAACATGCACACTCTGCTTATTTAATGGAGGGAAGCTACAAGCCACAGCATTATGTGATCATGTCAGTGTCTTTAATGTCTATTGGAATATGCCAGAGAAACCGGAGAATGAGAGGGAATGAGAATTGCTAGCAAAAGGTTGGCTAAGAAATCCAATGAAAGATATAAGTTAAATTTTGTTTTAAATCTTTTTAACAAGTGGATCAGATCTTTAAATTAAAGGTATGTTGAAACTTCAAGTAACATAAGTAATATAGTGATTGTCTGACAATGTAGCAAGGAAAATCCGTCCATCTTTCTGACTAAAGAGGATGCAATGAACTCAAAATTCGTAAGATACCATTTATGAATGTCAACTAAGTATCGCAAATAAATTGCTCCTGGCCTGGTTGTTCTATCAAGATCAACCCAGAGAACAGATTTAAATTACAAGAGGAACTTACAAAGCAGAGTTGTTAAGCCATTTGACCAACATCCAAGATATGTAGAAGCAGAGTAATATGTATATATAACTATGCTTATTAACAATTACCTAGTGAATTAACAAAGCATGCAAGTACTGAGTTCAAGCCATATTTGTTGAGTCCTAGAATTTCACTCCAGAACTCCTGAGACAGCAGCAGATGATGATTTTGAATAGCGTTCGAGCAATGATAATACCTTGGCAGCCTTTCTCCTGAGGTGGCCATCCCCATATATATTCATCCCTGTTAAACCAACAAGAGGCAATCTAGCTGTTGTGCCATAGTATTCCACCATTTCCTTTGATACAAACACCTTCTCCAAGAGTCCTAGAGCCTCAGCCTTCAAAGAATCAGTCCCCCATGTCAAAATCTCTAAAAGGGGTCTTATAGCATTAGATTCGTGCAAAACACGGGCTCCCCTTTGAGGATAATCTTCCAAAACCAATGTGGAAAGTGTCTGTATTGCTTCGTAAGCAGCTACATCAACCTCCCCATCTAAGAGCTTTACCAAACCAGGCAAAGCGTGTGCTTTCAAGAGACAAAATGTGTTACTCACACTGCATACACTACCGTGTGCTGGGCATAAAGGAACTCGCGATGATCCGAAACACCAACAAGCATTTGATTTGGCAACAACTGCGAGCTTTGGAGTGCTCATAGAAAGATCTCCAATGAAGGCTGCTGCTCTAGCCTTTGCCGTTATTGAACCAGTATTGAGAAAATTCACGAGCAAAGGATATATTCCACGTTTAACCAAGTCACGCTGTGATTCGATGTTTGTGGGATCTGTGAACCTGAAGAGTGCACTAAGAGCATTTTCTTTTGCTTCCATGGTTCCAGCTTTCAAAATGCATATGATTGCATCAAGTCCACCCAATTCAATCAGCTTCATAGTGAGCTCTCTTTCAGATTTCGGTAGGTTTGCTAGTAAACCAGCAGCAGCCATCTGCACATTATTATCATCAGTCTCAAGAAACCCAACCAAAGCCTCCAGCCTCCTCGGCTTCAAGAGGAATTCAACTACTCCCTCTGGCTCATGCTGGGAGAAAAGAAAGAGCAGGCTTATGGCAGTCTCTCTGATTTCTGAATCGGAGTCATCAAGAAGGGGAAGGATTAGAGATACACCATTGGCAGCCAGAACTGCCTTCTTGACTAAACCGGTCTCAAACTTGCACATCCCGAGAAGTGCACGCAATGCAGGCTTACGGATATTGTGGGCTAAATTGGAACTCTGCTGAAGAGCAAGCAGGTTGGTGATAATGGAATCTAACTCAAGTTGTTTCCCTTCTCCATCAACAAAGAAATCAATTCCATCATCATCAGCAGAAAGCTTCTCCAGGATTTCAGAGCATTTGATGGTAATAAGCGTTCGCATTAAAGGAGAGAACATTTGTTCTAGAATAAGAGGAACTCCTCCAGATGCAGCTATAATCTCTTTGTTGGCATGAGAAGCTGATAGTTTAATCAGGGCGGACAATGAGAGTTCTTTTGATTCAATACTGCCAGATAGCATTTCAAGCAAAGGAGGTATAGCTCCTTCTTCACCCAGGAGTTTCAAATCTAAATCACTCAGCTCCATATTGACAATGGTTTTTGCCATCGATATTCTTGAAGACTCTACTCCTGGCAAGACAGATGGAGAAATAACTCGAATCAATCAACTAGACACAGCTAAGGAGTAGAGTACAACAATATATGGTAAGAAGAATAATCTAAAGAAACAAAAAATAATGTCCAAATTGGACCTTGAGCTTGTGCCATCAAGGACATGGATTATGAGAAGAATTATAACACTATATTCAAAGATACAAGGTCAATCCTTTAATTTTAGTTTTCGTTAACATTCTTTTTTTGTGGCCAAAGAAAATCTTAGAGGTAAATTTTGATGATAAATGATACTCATATTTTTTGAAAATTTTTTGGTACGCTTCTTGCATAGTCAGGTGATACAAAGAGCCAATAAAAATTCATCAAAGTGATGAGTTAATGGACCCCGCCACCTACAGCACCCACTTCAGTGAATTTTCATTAGTTCATTGTACAACCAACCGTGGTGCGTTATATGTACTTAAGAATCTCTCTATATTCTATAGTAGCATTGCGGATAAAATACTCAATAACAATTAGTTATAAACATCTCATCACAATAAACATGGTAAAACTAGAAAAGAATTCATTTTTCTTACCTTGAACCATACGTTCAACAAGTGGTTTATACCAGCCAAACTTGGCAGCACTAGAAATGTTGACCTCGTCTATGTCGAAAAGCTCAATCAAAATCTTTTCTGCAACCTCAGCTGACTCCTCCACTGGACCCTTTCGAAGGTCAACAAGGAAAAAAATTGCACTGTGATGCTGAGAGAGTTTTCTACAGAGAGACACGTTCCAACCTGATCGATCTTGCAGTAACTCATACAGCAAATTAATTGCTGCCTTTGAAATGCTAGAGTCACTTCCCAAGCAGCAAATGATGTGATCCCATCCTTGAGATTCTGCTACTTTTTCCTACATAATTGTATGCATATGAAAATTTTAGAACACTGATATTCATGACTATGGATATAGGAATAGCTAAAAAGAACTCAGGAACAGATATATTCCAAGGGCAAAAGTGGCCCACTTGCCATACAGGAATAAAATGAAAGTAACTTCATCGAAAAAATGGTAGAATGAAGGCATCGATCCATAATGAGAGATGCAGATACAATGTCAGAGAAGTTATTCACACATATGGTGCACCAAATTTTTAAATCATGAATTTTAAGCTCTCGAGGGCAAAGTGGTTAACTTTAGCAAGCAAAAGAAGAAGTGTATAATTATTCTCCCACTTCACATGAATATCGAAGCTGGCTTACCTTGTTTCTCGTATGCCCTTCTACTGCATCATTCAAAGTACTCAAAATCTTGATCTTCACTTCTCTGTTATTAGTGTTCCCAAGGATAGAGATAATAATGTCGGTAAGCTCTCCTATAGAAATCCAATCCTTGTTTATAGAATTCTCTCTTATGAGATCCTGCACTTGGCTCAAGGATTCTTGCACAGAGAAGGTAGAATTTGATAAAAGGTCTTCCCTAATAGACCTGATTGTAAGGCAGTAATTAAGTTCTCTCCACTCCTCTATGGATTGTCTTAGTGGAACATTCGATCTCAACTTAGTATCGTCGAGTACCTCTTTAGTTTCTGGGTCAGTCCTCTTGCCATTGTCAAACCAAGTTTTAATGGCAGATCTCTCACATGTAGTACCAGTACAAAGGCTGACTGGATCTACCATAACAGTTCCAGTTATACAACAAAGGAAAGAATTAAGCGGCTGTATATATTTTTCCCTTGAATCATATCTCTCTATCACCTGAACCCTTTCATAGTACTGCTTCTTCACTTCTTCATAATCTCTCGCAGCATCAGCACGGGAGAGTAACTCAATGACCTGCTCCAAGAAGAAGACCTCAGCTCTTTCTTTCCTGTCAGCAGCTTCTTCTTTTTCTCTCCTAATGCTGGCCAGCTCTTTGCTTATCTCCGAGGGTTCTACTGGCACACCAACTGCCCTTGCAATTTCTTCAAGCATATCATTTGCAAAAGCCTGATCTAATTTCTGCTCCCTAAGGCCCTGGTTCAACCTGTCCACAATTTGAAGCTGCGGTTTTGATGCCTCAAACTCCACCCTTTGCATCTCATTTTGTAATCTATCAACCTGATCAGAAATTCTTGATAACACTTCGGTATTTGCAAGCGAAATTACAGCCAGGGACTTTCCGATGCTTCTGGTGACTTCTTCAACTTCATGAACTATGTGTCTGCACTTGACCAGCAAGTAAAAACGACCACGGTTCCTGTACTTCTCAACCACTTTATTTGCTCTCTTAACATCTTCTTCAAGAGACTCCAGAGCAATTCTTGCAGCTTGAGACTCATTCAATTCTTGACGCTGTAATTCCTTTAGAACTGGTTCAATATCACACAGGTGTTGTGAAAGGACCCTAAAAATTTCTTTTTCAACAAGAACTTCAGCTGCTGCATTAGCTGTTTTCAAAACCTGATTGGTTAGCACAGCTAGAATTGTACCCAAAGGTATGAGTTCCAATCCTGCCATTGTTAAATGTCTACACTGAATTCTCTACTTGAACCGTGTAAACCAGACCTGTCTATTGGCCAGAGGCTGAAACTAGTAAATCTGCAAAATGCATCTCTTTCTTACTGCAATGAAATTCCTCTATATTAGTCCCCTTATAGAGCATAAAAAGTATTGTGCATGAGGCCATTAAACTTTTTTACTGAAAGAAGAAAAGGGTAAAGACTACACACATTCATTTATTTATTCTAAAGCAACCGTTTATCTTCAACTGCAACTTTTGCACGAAAATTTTATTCGAAATAGCAGTTCATGCTTATAATGATGTCAGTAGTTCCAACTCTTAGCACATCTGATAGAAGACTATAAAATGTAAATCATAAGTACCTACTCGCTAGCTTAGTTATATGATTTATAGTAGGAAGCATCAATTTCCCTTAATTATTTCTAATTTTCAGACAATATTAACCTATATAGATTCTCACTGACGAGTTTTGAGCGCTTAAAGCTTTGAGCCATATAAGAAAACATAAATAAACAACGGAAAATACAAGTTAGAGGAATGAAATTGGGGAAAAAACTAGATACACTTGAAAATTAAGAGATGATTGAATGATCAAAGAAGAAACATTATATAAATAACCTTTAAAATGGAATGCGACTAGAGCAATTAACCGCAACATTTTTGTTTAAGCTGAACCTCTTCCAGTCTCACAAAAAGAGTAAAAGCAAGAACAATTTATTCTCAAGATTGATTATTTTCTAGGTGTCCTACACTTCTTATAAATTAGGGCAGGTAATGAAAGAAAAGCGTAAATTTCACGTCTTTAGTAGCCAAAATTCAATTTCAAGACGTACAATAGAAGGGTATGGTCCATTCAAAGTCTCCATTAAACAAGCTTACCCCTCTCTCTCTCTCTCTCTCTCTCTCTCACAGAAGCAGCACCTCGCTGACGTGAAAAGTAAGAAGTGAGAAGCGGATCAGAAGATAGCTCGCAAGAGAGACGACTTAGGTAAGTCAATGTTTTCTCGGGAAAATTCCTGGAAAGATGCACTACTAAGAGTCCAACTTTCAAGTTTTCAACACACACGGTTTGGAAAAAGTTGAAACTTTTCTAGGAAAGTGAAATGCAGAGGCCAGCTCAGGGCAGGCCAATCAGTGTAGCAGAATTTTCTTTGCCACGAAAATTGATTTACTCTGTGCTGTGTTGTTGTACGTTTGCTAAATCCTAAATGACAATGAAGTTGCCGGGTTTGGTTGACCGTTAATTCTTTCTTCCACAGGAAATTTCTAAAGAAAGATAAACTATAATTTTTTAAATTAAAAAACTATAATTTACCTTCTCAAACTAGGTCAAAACTTTCCTAAAGTTTGAATTAAATACAAAATATTTAACTTTAATTAAAATTAACTGCAACAAGTTATTTTCTCACTTCACAAAACATTGGTTAAGACGAAGATGCTAGTTGAAAAGATTATGATGTAGTTAATTACTTAGCATTTTCGTAGTCCAACGATCAAAAAGATTTTTTATTTTTTTTTTAAATTTATGAATTAATTTAGTAATTAAGTCGAGGAAGTAAAATATAATTTTTTATTTGAAAATGAATTACATTTTGTCACTAAATTAAGATTTAATTATAAAATTAATACATAATGTATCACCCTAAAATTTTTTAGAAGAATTATAAGCTAAACTTGATGACATGGAAGCAATATAATAAAGTACAGGGTAAATTTTATCCGTGACTATTCTGTTTTTAATTTAATCTTTTGAAGATTAAAATTTAATTTATTTCTAAAACATTTTTATAATTAAAATAATCACTTGCCTTAGACAAAGTTAAAGGCACTTAGCATACTAGTTGATATAACATAATCAAATAGTTCATATAGTTATTATTGGATGATTTAGACTTGTGCAGATATTTTGTTTTCCCAAACAATGTCATTTTGTTTGGGTTTTATCATTTTGTTGGACTAGGTAGGTATTAAGAAATCAAGCAAAATAATAACTAGACAAATTCATATCAGTAAATTTTAATTTATGTAAGGTTAGCTAATTTGTTAAGTGATATTAGTTTTATCTAACACAAATGACCACTTGAATTAAAAAAAGAAAACAAAAACTAAGTTAAAAGAGTTTACCTTTGAAGATTAAACCAATTTACTTTGAAATGTAATGCTTGAATCTTGTTGGAAGGAAAAAATGCAACCAAGCAGCAAGTTGAATTTGTTCTTTATTCTTTTGAGCAGGAAATGGATTTCGTTCCTAGAGCTTCAAACGTCAAAGAGACAATCTCTGAATGGAAAACGGAAACTGCGAGAAATCATCAACTGATGCAATCACGACTTCTCCCCCCCCCCCCCCCCCCCCCCCTAACGCGTGAGAATAAGTTTATAAAATCATATTGGCGGCAATTGAAAGTTCAAATATTTAAAAATCTAAATATTGAAGTTTAAATAATGAATATATTATACAATTAAAATTTTTAAAGTATAACTTTTTTATTGTTAGAATTTTTATTTTCATAATTATAATTTTTATTTCTAAACTAATTAAAAAATTGACCTATTGCATGCAAACATCTACTAAAAATTAGAATTGTTTATAGGCAAGATCAGATCAAACATTTAGTAGGCATTATATCTAACACGATTAAGATATCGAACCTGTTTTTATATCCATGACTTAGTCCAACCTGAACAAGTCTAGTTTTATATTAGATTAGGGTGGGTGGAGTTATTTTCTTTTATAAACTGATACTTGTAATATAAAAATATCTTTTTGCAGACTCATAGACATATTTTTTAAATTAATAAACTTTTAGAACTCTCATATTTTTATTAATAATAAAAAAATAGTTTGATATTATCAAGTAAAATTAGATAAATATACGTATTTTTTTATTCAACAAAAAAAATGCCAATAAATATACACAGTAATAATAAAAACAATTAAGAAGTATGAATGATTTAAGTAGATAATGAAAGCTGCAACATATAAAGAGAATCTGATGAAATAAGAATACACACACATATATATATAAGATAGTAAAATATTAATAATTAAACAATTATTATTATTAGAATGAATTAGACAGAACATGTTTTCGTTCATAATACGACTCGATTTAATTTGATATAATTTTATTTAAAATTTTATTTATTTATATTTTTAATTCTGTTCCACTCAACTCAATTAGACCAAGTTAAAATGAGCCACTGTAACCAAAAGAGCTAATTAACACTACAATCCACATGCTATTATACTTGGCTTCACCCAATAGATTACGAAAAAATTTGAATTTGGTTTCTTAACCAAATCGCGTGTGCATAGTGTTATATGGCCGTTTGATTTTGTATGAGGTAGAGAGAGATTTTGTTTTTATATGGCTATGTACAAAATTTATTATATCTTTATAATGATTATTAATTATTATTCAATAATATCTTTCTAAATTTAAATTAAAGTAAAGATATAAAAAAATTATTTTGATCTATAAAATTATCTTTTTTTAAATTTTCTTTCAATTCTACATATCAAAAGCTGTACTATTTACTACTTTACAAGTTAGAGAAACAATAGAGATGGCTGCTCTAGATCTACTAGATTTTATTTTTTATTTTAATAGTTTTTATTATAAAAGAAATAAAACACATAATAAAAATAATTTTATAATTATCAACTTTAAAAAGATAATAGTTGAGAATTAAAAAAAAAATTGAAATTTAAACGACCCATCGTGAGAGAGAAATAACAGAGGATCCGTCCCCAAGAAGAACAGAATCAGGTGAAAAATAAAATACAAACAACTACAAAAGCGAGTGTGAAACGACAGACGAGAGTGTGGTGTTTATGTAAGTAGCCTTGCGCGGGAAGGCTTACCCGTGTCAAATTGTATAAAACGGGGAGAGGAGGAAGGAAGGAGAGAAGAGAGGGCGAGATGGAAAAGGAAGACAAGGATCTGAAATCGCTAATGGCCGCGCGTCGCTGTGCAAAAGCTGCTCTCCTTCTTTCCAATCTGAAATCACTTCCCTCTCTCTCCCTGCAGGACAACACCGAGGAGGTTTAATTTTGAAATCATTCTTTTAGATTCAACCCTCAGTGATTGCTAAGCTTCTTGTTTCTCTCGCTCCTAATTTTGTTTCTCAACATGTTGATGTTGAAGAGAGAAATCCAAGACCTCAAGATTCAATTGGCGAAGGAGCGTTTGAAGAACAAGCGAATCAAGCTCTGCGCCTCAGGGGAGTTTATTGTTCAACTCCTGTTGTTGCTGTCTCTTTCCACTTTCTTTTTTTTGTTGTACCTCAAAACTCATTTAACAACACTATAATCTCTCTGCATTTATCTGCTGTTCTGTTTCAGCTGGTAACGAATCTCTCTAGTTTTCTTTTTTTCCCCTTTATGTCACCTTCCTCTGTCTCTGATACTACTGTGCATTTGAGTTGCCAACAAAATTTGATTATTCTTAGTTGAAATTAATACATGATTTCGTTGTATTCGACCAAGATAACGCGCGATTTCAATATGGTTTACTAGGAATTAGACCGCAATTTCAATACTCTTAAGAGCAGTGGAAACGTGAAGGACCGAACGAGGTTCTCCAGCCCACTCTTCCTCTTCTTCTTCTTCTTCTTTTTCCCCTTTCTCTCGTTGGCACCATGTTGATTTCTCATAAATCATGTCTTTCTCTGGTTGAACATCTAAATATTGAAATTACTAGCTAATTTGGCCATATTAATTACGATTGTTTTTTTTCTTATTGTTATCATTTTTTTTAAGTGAACTCAAAATTGAGTCTGTATTTCTTGTACCTGTCATACCAATCCACGGGTTCACAGTACCCTTTTGCTAGTCACGGGTCATTGCAGGGTTGTCATTAGACACACGTATAATGAGGAAAACGAGTGCAGATTGGATGGCCTGACCTAAAATAAGTGTAATTAAAATATTCTTATATTTATTATTTATAAAAGACTGAAATATACAATATTTTTTTAAATTTTAGGTCATATATAAATAATTTTTTTAATCTTTAAAACTTAACAATATTCTTCTTAAATTTTTAATTTTGTATAAATAATCTCCTTTATAGTAAATTTGAGTAATATGTCTGATTAAATCCCTAGACTCCATTTTTTTATACAAATAATTTTTTTTTAAAATTTTGAATTATATATAAATGATATCTTTGATACATTACATTTCTATTAGTAAAATAATAGATTCACTACTGATAGAAAATTATTCATACATAATTTCAAGTTTAATAATTTATTGTTAAATTTTAAAAATCATGTAACTGCATATAACTCAAAAGTTAGAAAGTTCTATACATTTTAGTTTTTGTATAATATAACAATTATTAAATATACATTTGATCCGCATAAAAACAGTCAATTTTAAAAATTTAGAATAAATAATATTAAAAGAAAAGTTTAAAAATATTTTTTTAAAAAATTATATTTTTAATAAAAAGTTAATATTATTTATTCTTAGAGATATTTTGATCATATTTTAACTTTAGAAGGGCTTGTGTGTATATCTCAATAATAGATTTGAGAGTTTTCTGATTTAAACATCTCCTAATGAAGTAGACAGAACGTACTCAAGAAAAAAAAAATGACTTAATAAAAAAATAAAGATATTTTCCATAATAAAATTGAAGTCTAAAAACAAATCTTTCCATTGTATAATGCATACTGATTGACCCTATATAACTCAGTGATAAAGATTTAAAGTAACATTCCTCTTTTGCCTATTTGATAAATCTAAGTTTTGGATTTGGTTCAATAGTTAATAATCATATTTTGAGTCTAATACATCTACGGTCCATAATTATTTTTAAACTCTTGCAATCACTAAGAGAACAATAACCATCGTAGATTACTTGCACACAAGTTTAGTAGGATATACTCACTCGAGCACAAATGATCAACTGCATAAATAACTACCATCGTTGTTTATAAATGAGGGGATTGTCTTCTTAAATTTTAATGTTACTTTATCAAATTACTCTTAAAATTGTTTTAACTTGAACTTTGATGGTGTAGAGTAGAGTTTTGCTCCCCTTTATATTGCTTACAACCATTGTGACTTTGTCAACCAAATTAGCAAAGCGATTGTCAAATCCTAGACAACGTCAACAAGGTAAAAATTCAGCAATATAGTCAACCAATCAAAGTAAATTGACTGGTTAAAATTTTCAAAAGTAAACATTAAAAGATTAAAAAAAAAGAAAAGAAAGAATGGGTCCAAATAGTACAAAAGATCATTTGGATCCTTTCAATTTCTTCCTAGAGTTAATAATGTCAATTTTTAAGAAAGATAAGTATAGAATGTGTAGCATCCAGTTCTCAAGTGAATTTTACATATTTAAATGGAACCTATTAATCAAATAGATTTTACACATTTTGTATTTATTTATTTTAATTGATAGTGCCAATTTAAAAGAAAATTTGAAAGGAACTATTTTGCACAAAAAGAGAAGTGCGCAAAGGACGCCAAGGCTATTTTACTTCTCATTGAACATGTTATTTTAGAAACTCTGATGCTTTCTTGAAATTTTTGTTCCATTAATTAGTACCACTGACAAATGCTAACAATAGGAAACATTTAACCCCAATTAACCGATTTACAGTCTCACTAAAATCAATTATCATATAAATTAGAAGCAAGATATGGAATTATTTCCCATGTTGCTTTCTCCAAATATAGAACCTTTGTGACAAACAGAACAGGATTAGACCCAACCAGAGAATCTATAACTACTCTGTTGATGTCTTAATCCAAAGAAGTCACATCAGTCTAATAGCACCACATCCTCTGGTAACAAACACAACATGATTAGACCCAAAATTAAATCAAGAAGCAAAAACCACTCATATACATCAAGCCTACCATTATCCCGAGCACAAAAGCAAATTGACATCCATTTTAGACGAATGAACCATTAAAACAACATAATTTTACTAAGTAATCAGCATCATTATCTACATGCCTCATCAAATTCTAAAATGTCTGTAGTTGTCTAATGCAAACACTAATGATTCTTCAACCATCGATCAAATTACAATGTTATAAGCATCTAAAAGCAACTTCAGATAATTACACTGCTAAGAGCTCTTAAATCAACGTTGCAATTTCCCACTAAATTGGGAAGGGGAAAAAAAAAAGGACAATTACCTAACAGGAACAGTAACAACAATTTTAACAAAAAGGAACTGAAAAAAGTCACCAAGCAAATTACTGATGTGTTTGGTTCTCCGTTTGAAAGGCTCAAAATCACATTTGTAAGAAAGCAACAATTTGGTGTTTCTACACAAACGTGATTTTGAAACGGGATTCCAAACACGCACTACAACCCCTGGCTTTAGGCAAACACACACCGAAAAGTTTATGCGAGAAAAAGGAGAGAGCTCCACCTAGGAGCTGCTGTAAGCTGCAGTTCGAAGATGAAGGTAGCAGGTCGTAATTCGTGAAGATGAAAGGCAAAAGAAACCCTGAAGCCTTCGTCACCAAATTGCAGGATTGCTATTAATGGAAACAGTTTTGAAGGCTGGTTCTCTGTTTTTTTTCCCCCGAAAAACAGTATAGAGAACACCTAAAAGTTGTTTTGGGTTTTTGATTCTGGAAAACTAACATTCTATGATTAGGTTTTTGGAAGTTGGCTCTCTAGCCGTTAAAGATACTTCTCTCCCTCAGTGGAGTGAGGACCTGAATCAGGCTTTTTAGCTACCTCTTCACTAATTATAACCTCTAGCTACTTTCGCCTAAGCCCATTCATATGTCATTTTCGTTTGCATGCTTCCCGAACATTAAATGCAGATTTCATGATTGCGTACAAGGATCTGCAACAGATTATCTGCTGGCTAAATAATTTGTCTTCGTTTTGTTGAGATTGCATGGGTTCTACTTCCTTATGAATGCATAGCTTCGACCTCTTTATCGTGGAATTCTTTCTGCCTTTTAACACTGCGACTTCTCTTTGGTCTATTTATCCTCTGTTCTGTTGGCTTACACCGAGTTTTCCTCATCTTCTCTACCTGGTTGCATTCCTTGTTGTCTTTCATGGAGCGCCAACACTATCTTGCTTGAGGCTTCTGTTGGTCAGAAAATAGCTCTTTCAGTGACTCATCATCATCCTCTCAGAACTCCCTCTCTCATGAAAACATAGCCTTTCTTCCCCCTCGAATGGGTCTTAGTCTAGTTGGCACTTTCCCGATGAAGCTGTTACTCCATTATATCACTACTGGTTCTCGTGTTTAGTGGCCACCTTCATTGACAACAAAGATTTCACTGTTCCTCAACTCAGCTTTCTTTTGCATGATGCATGGAAACTGCAAGCTGACTTCCGTGTTATTGGCAAAGACAGTAACCTTTTCTTGATGCGCTTTGATTATTATGAAGACCTGAACTTTGTTCTACATAATGGCCCGTGGTCTATCAGGAATTCCCTACTGATGGTTGAAGATTGGAAACCAAACGTTGTCTTGAAGGACGTGACAGCGGAAGGATTTGCAATATGGATGCAATTTTGGGGTCTTCCGATGGAATATCTTAACCCAGGGGTAGCTGAGACCAGTGGAAATATGACTGGTGAAGCACTCCTTTATGATGGTACTACGCCTTTAATATAAGATTCCTAGGAGTTTTGATAGATCCTGCTTTGCCACCATTAATGGGGATTAAAGTTAGTCTCAGGGATGGAACCTCTACCCGGGTTGATTGTCCATACGAAAGAGTGTTTCTTAGATGCAGACAGTGTAGTAGGATCGGTCACATTGAAAGAGATTGTGATTGGTTCTTGTCCAAGTTGCTGATGGTTTTGAGCGGCTTAAGAAAATTAAGGCGAAATAGGATATTGATTTCATCACAGACTTCAGATTCCCTTTTGTGGATTAGAATTCAATTGCTTTTCGGAACAAGGAAAGATCCAACTGCACCATCCGTATTCGATGGTTTGCTTTCGTGCAAGGTGGGTGTTATTATGTCCATAGCAACCTCCAGAGGCCACGTTTCTAATTCATCATACTGAACCTCACCCTTCAAATTTCTTCCATGTCTCAGATGACTTCTCTTCCTTCCTCAGATATATCGGAGGATGTGGACAGCGCTGAGTCCTCACTCCCTCATGTTAGAACAAATTAAGTTATGCATGGTGTTCAGAATTTCAAGATACCGTCTATCATTTCATCTTCAGTTTGTTGTTTTATTCTTTTTGTTATTCTCTTTTACACGTGGTATTTTATCTTTTGTACTTCACTAGTTTTCTGTTATGCCAGTTGTGAGGAACGAATAGATGTATTATATATATTTGAAGAATATTGGCCTGGAATACAGAACAGAGCATATTATTCATTTCACTACGTTCTTAAGCTTCTCGCTGTCTTCGTTTTTCTTTCTTGGTATCAGAGCTCTCTCTCAGCTCACGCCATGACAAGTCAGTCCACACCTACTTCCTCTCACAATGAATCACCTGAAAATCATACCACTGACTCCAACGCTTCAGTATTAACAAATAATCTACCTAATCTAAGCTCATCACTCAGTGCATTCAATTTTTACCCTGTTTTGTCAAACTGGACACAACAAATTATCTCCTATGGCAGTCGCTAATCTTACCAGTGATTCGTGGCAACAAACTGGATGGATTTATCATAGGTTCCAAATCATGTCAACCGGAATTTATTATTGAAGTAGTAGAAACTAAGCCAAATCTAGCTCATGAAGATTGGATAGCTACTAATCAACTTCTTCTTGCGTGGCTTCTGAACATTATAACCATTTGTGTAGCCTCACAAGTGGTTCAATGCTCGACATCACGAGAACTGTGGACTGCAGTTAAGGCGCTTTCAAGAGCACACACTAGATCTAGAGTCATGATGTAAAAGAATGAAGTGCAATGAATTAGGAAAGGGAATTTGAAAATGGAGGACTATCTAAATCGTATGAAGATGATTTCAGACTTTCAGGAGCAACAAATGGACCTTACCTAATCATTATCCAAGAAGCCATAAAGAAAAATTTTAGTTATGATAGAATTTGACTCTATAATTAAAAGTCCCTTTGATGTATCTTAGCACCCACTTGGCTACTTTAAAGTAAGCCTCATTTGCATAATGCATGAATTTGGATAGAACACTCATAGCATGTAGAATATTGGGCTTTGTTGTAGTGAGATACATTAGGCAACCAATGAGACTTCTATAGGCAGCTTCTTCAACTTTTTCTGAACCATCTTCTCTTCTGAGTTTCTCTTTAGCATTCATAGGAGTTTTCATTGATTTACAATCCTCCATCTGAAATCTTTTTAGAATCTCCTTAGTATATTTCTTTTGATAAATGAATACTCCATGCTCATCTTGTTTGACTTCCATGCCTAGAAAATACGCCATTTCTCCAAGATCTGTCATCTCAAAGACATCCATAAGCTCCTTTTTGAATTTTTCAATGAGTTTGGCATTATTTCCTATCACCAAGAAATCATTTACATACAGGGAAACTATTACCATGTCAGATTGCAAGCTTTAACATAAAGAGTTGACTCACTTAAGTTTCAACAAAGCCTAAGCTTAATAGGTACTCATTGATTCTATTGTACCAAGCTCGTAAGGCCTGCTTCAAACCATATCGGGCCTTTTTGAGCAAGTAAACTTTGTTTTCTTACCCTTTCACCATGAAACCTTTGGGCTATTCAACATAAATCTCCTTTTGTAGATGACCATTAAGAAAGGTTGATTTCACATCAAGGTGGAACACTTTCCACCTATTTTGAGAAACAACGGCTAGTACCATTCTTATGGTGTCTAAACAAGCAACAAGAGCAAAAGTTTTAGAGAAATGTACACCAAACACTTGTGAAAAACCCTTCACCACAAGTCTGGCTTTGTGCTTGTTAATAGAACCATCAGCATTTAGCTTGGTTCTAAATACCCATTTGACACCAATGATTTTCCTATCCTCGAGTTTTTCTACTAGCTCCCACGTTTGATTTTTTTTAATCATTTCCAGGTGCTCCTTCATTGCCATTTTGTATCTTTTTATCTTTCTTAACACCTATAAGTTCAAAAACAGCAACATTGCACCTTTGGTAAACTTCAAAAAGTAATATGGTACCTCTTACTGGTGGTTCATCAACCTCTTCTCCATAATTCAATGGAGTTTTAGTATTTTGGTTGCCTTTTTTAGCTTCCCAATCCCATTGTTGATGCTTAGAATATTTAACATCTTTATTGATTAATATCTTCCCAGTTTAAGGCTGAAAAATTCAGTAAGCCTTAGAGATTTCACTATAACCAATAAAGATGCTAGTTTTGCTCTTCTATCAAGCTTGTCCCTTTTCCCTTGCGGAACAAGTGAAAAACATATGCAACCAATATTCTAAGGTTTTGCAAGGAAGGATTAAGTGTCTTCCCTTTTACAATATTGGTGGGGAGTCTATTCAATAAGAATACAACAGTACTTGCTGCTTCTGCCTAAAAAGGCTTTGGAAGGCCTTTCTCATGCATCATGGATCTAGCCATCTCCATTATGGTTTTATTCTTCCTCTCACTTACTCCATTCTACTGTGGAGTGTAAGGGACTGTGAGTTGGTGTTGTATGCCAACTTCCTCACAAAATAAATTAAATTGGTTTGAGGTATATTTCTTGCCATTGTCAAATCTTAAGATTTGAATTCTACAGCCACATTGGTTTTCAATCCAAGTCTTGAATTTGTAAAACACTATTGCGACTTCTAACTTGAACCTAAGGAAGTAAATCCAATACATTTGGGTGAAATCATCAATGAAAATAATATAGTAATTACTTCCCTTAAGTGAAGGAGTTTTATAAGGTCCAGCCACATCTGTGTGAATCAACTGTAGCTTTTATGATGCTCTCCAAGTAGATTTCTTAAAGGAAAGTTGCCTTCCTTTGCCAAATTGACAAGTTGTGCAAAGTGTTGAGATGTTCTCCAAGTGACGTAAACCACGAGCTAGTTTCTCTCTTTGCATATATAGTACTATGGCATAATGGAAATGGCCAAGTCTCTTGTGCCACATCTCTGTATCACTTTCGTAGGTAGGGAAGGCTGCTTGTTCATGTTTCATAAGGTCTAGAGAAAAACTTTTGCCCTTCATCTTGATTCTAAACATCTCCTGGTCACTTGCATCTTTAATCAAGCACAGTTTATCTTCAAAAAAGACTTTGAATCCTTTTTCAGGTAGTTGTCCAATATTTAACAAATTTTGGTCAATCTTAGGTACAAATAAACATAAAAAATCATTTAAGCACCTAGCTACGGTCCCTTTTCCTTTTACTGCAATTCGGTCTTCATTTCCAATTCTGACACTTGAAACTATACTTTTATCAAGGTCTTTGAAGAGGGTTTCATTATAAGTCATGTGGTTGGTACAACCACTATCAAGCCAATCCTCATTTGAATTGTAGCTAACAAAACATGTGGCAACAAATAGTTGCTCTTCCTCCTCATTTTGCTGTTTTGTAACTTGGGCTTCGTTCTTTTATTAAAGATTGCTCTTGCAAATTCTTTCATGATGGCTTAGCTTGTTGCATTTTGCAAATCTAACATCAGGTCTTTTCCAACATTTGGAAGGAGGATGACCTTTTTTGCTGCAATGCTTGCATTGAGGAAACTCTTTGCCTTTTTCTGCATTACTATTGTCTATAGTTGCTTTTAGTGTATTAGAAGGCTTCTTTTTGTTTTTCTTTCTTTTTCCCTTTTCTCCTTGATTGACTTGCAATTTAGCTTACAAGGCTCCTTCCACAGAACCTTCATCCCTCATCATTCTTCTTTGTTCCTGGGCTTGCAAAGCATTAACAATTTCTACCAAAGGAACCTTTGACAAATCCTTTGTATTTTCTAAAGAGGATATTGTAGCATCAAATCTTTCAGGAATAGTTACAAACAATTTTTACACTATTAGAAAGTCAGAAAATTCAGAACTAAGTAATCTAATTTTATTCGCAATACCAAGAAGTTTATCAACATACTCCTTAATTGTTTTTTACTCATTTTATTTTTTGCATCTCAAATTCTCTTACCAAATTCAAAACTTGCATTCCCTTGATTCTTTCATCTCCTTCATACTCTTTCTTGAGGAAATTCTAAACTTCAAATGCTGATTTCAAGGTCATGACTTTGGTGAAAATTTGTAATGAAATAACAGCAAACAAAAAAGCTTTTGCCTTTGACTTTCTTGCTTTCATCTCCTTATGGTTTTTGAGTTGCGCCATGATTGGATTTTTTGGCAGAGGAGGAACTTCATACTCTTCCTCAACAGCTTCTCAGACATCATTAGTCTCTAGTTATGCTTCCATTATGGCTACCCAAATATGAAAATTTTCACCATTAAACATAGGTGGAGCAAGTGTTGTAAATGGTGTTTGAGAACCCATGGGTTATAAAAGCAAAGTCACCAGACTTTAATGGTGGGTGACACTCAATTCTTTCACATGTCCCTTTAAGAAGAATGCTCTGATACCACTATTAATTTTAACGTTTTTCTGACCTATAGGGAAACTATGACAATGTAGGAAAATTGTGGTTTCATGGTACAAGGAAATAATTAAAATAGGATGAAAGAAATATATAAAAAGAAAATAAATTATTTGCTGGAAGGATGTTTTTATTGATTGACTACAAACATTTAAATACATTCAAGAATAATAGAAATAGAGATCATGCTTTGTAATCTTAGATAGCACTAACAAATAACAACCTAACTAGAAAAGAGGAATAACAAACCCACTAATGGCTAGTGGATAAAATCAACAAAAAAATAAATTGATTTAATCTTAACAAACTTTGATAGATTCCTAGGCACATTGTTCAACAGGTCAAAACTACCCTTGATACATATAGTAAATTATTAAAGCAAGAAATCAATTGAAGCAAGTTAGAATTAATCTTTAGTCCAAATATTGCTCACAAATTTAGGGAAAAAAAATTGATAGGTACCTTTAACATTAAATTCTCCAAAGGATTAGGGAAATCTCTTAGCACATGAATGGATGTACAAAGAAATAAGAAACAAACCTAGTAAGCAATTATCAAAAAATTGACTCAAAGCTTCAAGTTTGAAAAGCCAACATTCTCTCACAGGCAACAAGAATGACTCTAATTGAATCTGTCCTTAATTCTTCTTTGATTTCATGCAAGAGGTCTTGATTTCAAACCCAATAAGCTTTTTAATAAAGCCCTCTTAGCAAAACATGTAAGAACTTTGCTAGATCTTAATCAAAACTCCCTCTTCACTGGAACTCTTTAGCCAAAGTATTGCATCAATGTTCCCAGAGCCTCCCTTTAGGGCCACTCTAATGGCATGTTTAGTAGAGTAGAATAATTTTTAAAGAAATAAAAATTAGAATAGAAATCAGAATTGAATGGAATATTTGAGATTAAAATTATATTTGATATGATACAAAAAGAAAAAGAAATACTTTTTCTATTAGTCTCCCACTCTCGTGTTCATCCCTATCGCAATCTCCCTTCAATGTCGAAGCTTAAGCTTGGCAGCAAGGGCTTGATGACAAATGGCACTAGAGTTGGGGCTTCAAAAGACAACAATGGCACATTAGGTTGCAAAGGTAAATTCCCTCTATTTTCCTATTGCTTTCTCAGTTAACATAACATGTTGAAATTGGTCTAATTATGTGAAAGAAAGGGAATGATGTTGTAGAGCCTTTAGCTTGCTTGAGTGGGGACATTATTAGTTGATTCATATGCTCTTAGGTGCATTTAAGTCAAATTACTGTTGTTTTTTTTTCACTGAGAATTTGAGGGCATTCAAGTCTTTTCCTTTGTCATTCTGTCCTATACAATGCCTATCCATCCATTTTTCAATGGAAAGCTTGGCCTTTGATTTTAATGGAAGAGGATTCCATCACAGAAAGCATTTCCAACCTACCAAACATAAAAATGAGCCTTTCTTTCTCCTTTTCAACTTCCATTCTTGCATACTAAACATGCTCTAGTTCCTCTTAGATGTGGAAAGGTATAACAAAAATTAGCTCCATTATTGCCTCTTAGCTTCATTAGCTAGTTGGATCTCGATCCTCTGTTCCCATTAACCACCACTTGTGGTGCCTTATGCAGCCAAATCAAAACCTTTAATTCCAAAAGGTTTTGGACCTTATTATGTATTTCCATTATGATTGGAATGGAAACATCATTGAGAAACTCTGTTATCTGGAAAGCAAGATCAAGATCAAGATCTACAAGCAGTCCTTTTCCATCATTAATACAAAAGATCTATTGATTTAGACAAGGAGCAAAATTGCTACCTTATCCACAAAAGAAGATTACCAAAAGCTTCAACTAGCTTCAAGTCCTTCTCCTAGTAGGAACTCTTCTTTTTGGAAAAACAGATGGAGTATTTAGCTTTCAATGAGAATTCTTTTATTCCTTTGGAAAGTCATAAACAAGGCTATACTGATCAATGACATCCTTCAAAAGCACCATCTCAAGGTAAATCTAAATTGCCTTTTTTAAATGATAAACCATATTTTTCTTTGTTGTACCTTCGCCAAAGCTATATGGCTTGCATCCCTTTTATCCTAAGAGTAGATATGTTTGTCGAACAAGAAGTAATTAAATGGCTTTTCACCTAGTTCAACAAAAAGGAAGTCTTTAAGCAGTCCCTAATCTATATATTACCAAATTCTTCATTGTAGCGTTATTTGAAATATGGAACAAAATGAATAACAACATCCACAAAAGGCAAAATCCCTAACCTAGGGGCAGTAATTTCCCAAATTCAAACCTCTAGCCAGTAGGATAACTTTGTGTGGCAGTCTCCTATCTAAAAAGCCAAGTGCATGCATAAGCCATTAACAAAGGAAAACTGCTTCAATACTTTAAAAATTCAGATCGAGGGTTGGGAAGTTATCATTTGGCATGATAAAGGAAAATAGAAGAAAAACAAGCACATTTTCTATTCACCAATTCTTCTCAATGGCAACATGGTTCGTGAGTGGGGTTGGAAGGAAGACAAAGGGATCCAAAAATCTTTTATTCTTAAGGTCATCATGAAAACCATTCATTGGATCTTGACATTCAATTTTCTTCAATCTTCCCCGCTCATATTCAAACTTCTCTTGCTATACTTCAGCAATCATGTTCCATTACTCGTTGGTCAAATGAACCACCTTCACCTTGATCTAGAGACAATCAAGCAGTATATTTTGAATGTAGCATCATCTTTCACCAATTTCCTTGTAGGTGCCCTTTCCATTGAAGAACAAGCTAGATGGAGGCGTCTAAATCCTCTGCATCTCCCATCTAAGATGCATACCGTGCATCTCCTTAAAATGCACCATTTTACTAAGTAAAATGCTGCGTTTTGACTCAATTTTTAAAAAGAAGAAAAAGGAATCTGGCCATTTGATTTTCAATGGAGAAGGCGACCCTGTACTTACCCATTTTGCTGCCATCTCACTCTCACACTCCCTTCCTTCAATTTCATCTTCTTATTCCACGAGTAAGCAATTATCAAATTATATATTTTTTCTAAAATTTTTTCTTACTTTCACCATCTCTTTCACTTGCTCCACCGAGAATGATCCACGCGAGATAGTCCTTTATCCGGCTCCAAGCTTAATGCCCATAGTCTTCATGGTTAAGCTTGGCAAACTCCTTCTTCTCCAGCATTCCCACACTTCCTCTGTCACCATCCTCCTCACCACCAGCTTCCATGACAGTCTCTTTCTCCATTCCTACATCCATCGCATCTTCCAATCCTATCCCTCCATCTCCTTCCACCACTTCCCTTTCCTTCTCCGCCCACCCCCACCCACCTTACAGTTGTGCCGCTACGTTCTTTGAATTCATTCAGCTTAACACAACCAACTTGGCTTCCGCGCTCTAAGACATCTTACAAACCTCTAGTGTTAGAGCTTTGGTCATCGGTCTATTTTGCACATCTGCACTTAGCATAGGTTCTTCTCTTGGGATCCCTTTTTACTACTTCTTCACCTTTGGAGCCACTCTACTTCCCACTTCCCCAAGATTCATGAGCAAACTAGCAAGAGCTTCAAGGACCTCTTCATCAATCTTCACTTTCCACTTTACCCCCCCCCCAAACTCAAGGCCTTCCACATGGTGGAACTATTGTTTGATAGAGATGATCTAGCTTACTAGGACATGTTATATTTCTGTTCACTTCTTCCTAAATCAAATGAAGTGCTAATGATTACGTGGCCGCTGTACGCGAAGCAACACCTAAACAGGAATTTTCTGGTGGAGGACATGAAGATGGTGATTGGTTTAGTGCACAGTGAGGGAGCTGTGCTCATGAATAGGGATGAATTGGAGAAGAGAGTGAGAGAACTGATGGAGTCAGAGAAAGGGAGAGAGATGAGGGAAAGAAGCTAAAAGTTAAAAGACTTGGTTGTGTTTGACGAAGGGGTATTTGGCTGGATTCCATTTTTTTCTTTAAAAAAAATTGAGTCAAAACACATTGTTTTACTTAATAAAACAATGCATTTTATAGAAACACACGATGTTACATTTTATGGAAATGCACGACGAGCATCTCGGATGCAAGATGCAGAGGATTTGGATGCCTAGATGGAGAAACAAGTTCCTTACAATGTCTAGGCTATCTCCAACTTTAATCTTTTCCTTTTGTAATTCTTATTTTCTTTTATGGATTTGGCCTTGTTTACCCCTCCCCCCCCCCCCCCCCCCCCCGGGAAAAAAAGAAAAAATAACATTCTATTTTTTTAATTTTTTAAAGTAGTTAGTAAAACACACCTTATCAATTTTTTTATTTCAAAAACTAAACTCCTTTTGAAAACATTTTTTAAACAAGCCCAAAAATTTGTTGTTGTTTTTTGTATATTTTTGTTTTGTTTTGTTTTTTTGGATTTTTGTTATGTTAGTAGAAGCAAGAGTAACTCATGGATGGCCAGGCCTTTAACTAAAAGTGCAAAAGGCCCTATAGTTTGGTAGTGCCTTGATAGAAAAATAAAAGGTCTTATCGTTTGACAAGGCTTTAATTAAAAATGCAAGATGGGCTTGTCATTTGACATGGTCCTAACAAAAACAATAAATGGGCTTAAATTTCACATGGCTTTGATAGAAAAATAAAAAAGAGGCATGTTGCTTGACAGGGCTTTAAAAGAAAGGTAAAGGGATTTGTTGTTGAAGGGCTTTGATAGAAAAATAAAAAAGGCTTGCCATTTGACGAGTCTTTTTGATAGAAAAATAAAAAAGGGCTTGTCATTTGATAAGGCTTTGACAATAAAAGGGGCTTGCCCAGAAAATTAAAAAGGGCCTATCATTTGTTAGTGCTTTGATTGAGAAATAAAAGGAGGTCAATCGTTTGGCAGGACTTCTATTGAAAAATAAAAGGGGCTTGCCACAAAGCTTTGATAGAGAAGTAAAAAAGACCTTTTTGTGCTATGAAAGCATACATACAAGTTTATTCTTATGGAGATTTGCTACAAAAGCATATGCACAAATATACGTATCACATAAGTAATACAATGATGATAAAAGTATTATTCTTATGGAGATTTGATGCAAAGTTAACTGAAGTAAACTAAACCAAATCAACAATAAACAATAATCAAAATAAAAATAAATTGAATATATAAAAATAACAAAATGAAAAAAATAGATATTATACCCCCAAAACCTAGAGGGTTGTGATTGACACAAAATATGATAAATTTTCGTACTTGTAAACCTACAAATCAGAAATAAGAGAATAACAAAATGCAAGGAAATTCCTATTCATATACATAAGAGAGGTTTCTACAAAAATTTTAGCAAAACCTTTACTAAAATAGAATTGATGACCGATTAAATCAAAAGACTTATATATGTCATAGTTAAAGACCAATTAAATCTTATATTGTCTATAAGTTCAGTAATCGATTTATTATATGTAGCAAGATAAGATATAAATCCCCTATCCAACATTTTATTTGCCATTTATCTTCCCTCGTTTAATCTCCCCTCTCATGTGAACCCAGAAAACAAAATTCTAGCCATGGTTAAGAACAAAGGGAAATACAATATGTTAACCTCAAAAGCATTATTATTATTATTATTGTTAACAAATTTTTTATCACTTTTATTGTTTTTAGATTGGGTAGCAAGTTGTCTTGAATATGTACAAAGGAAAAGGTATTGTAAGGTATTGTTTATCTATGAATTTTATTATTATTAACTTATTAGAATTAATTAAACTTTATAGTCTTACAAAAATGTTCTTCTTATTATTCTTGGATCTGACTAAGGTCATCACTTAGTGTTTGTTTCAATGATTCGCTTCATATAAAGACCAATTGGCTAATTAAGAAGTGGTGCATATAACTTTGATCCTTGAAAGTAAGAAAAGCTTCTATACTCTAGGCTAGACCAATTGCTCAGAAATAGGAGTGTTCATTGGCCCGTTAGACCCAAAGGGCTCAACTCAACTTGACCTAATTGGGTCAGGCAAAAAATATAAATAGGCAAAACTTTAATAAAAGTATACCGAGTTGGGTCGGGCCACGAGCGAAAACATATTATATCCAACTTGACCCAGTAGTTACTATTTTTTTTTGTTATCAATATCTTGCCATCTTATACTATTATTTATTTTTATTTCATCCGACTCTCTCTGCAGGCTGCAGCTTTCATTATCCATCCATATCCCCCTACTTCTTAATTATTTTTGCTGTTGACGTGCATGTTTCCTGACTTTTCTTTTTTGTTGAACAATAAAAACACACAGGTTTACCTAAGGCTAATTATGTTAGTGTAACTTATATTTTGCTTAATAATACTAAGCTATTTTCTTATTGAAATTATTTTTTCGATGAAAATATGAGGGCTCCAAAAGTCCATTGTTTTGAAATTTATGCCAATGAGTTTATAAAAAGATATTTTTACATTGCAAGTATCAATTCATAAGAGAAAAAAAAAATACTGGCCTGAGTAATCTTAAACCACCCTAGTCCAACATAAAATTAAGTTTGCTTGAACCAGGTCGAGCCACAAGCATAAAAACAAATCCAATGACTTAATCGGGTTGAGTATTGAACCTACTAAATACTCAACTCAGTCTGACGTGACTCTGCCTATGAATAACCCTACTCAGAAATACATGGTTACCAAGCCACAGTCCAAACATGAATAACGCAATAGGTAGTCTAGCTCTATGAAATAAGAATAGAATTGGAGTGTGATCTTGGAATAACTGATTTAGGCCTAGCCCTAGACCAATTAGATTATACATATATGTTTGTAAATGTACAAAAGCAGAGTCAGGTAATCACAAATGAAGTAACACTAGAAAAGTAACTTTGCAAGTTAGTTCAATTGAATATTTTACTGCAAAAATTAGAGTAAGCATAAAATCAAAACAGGCAAAATTGATTTCAAGAAGGTTATCAACTTATTATAGCCTGAAACCTAGGGAGCCAAACAAAACTAACGATACTATACTGTGATATACCTATTTGTTGGTGTTCTCGGCAAAGCCAAACAACCAATGAACCAAGGAATACAACAGTGACCAAAAATGCATAACTTTGGACTTTAAGTATTACAACATTTACCTGAGAGACTAGAAGACCCGAAGGATGAAGATGATGGAGAGGGAAACAGGAAAACAGGGCTGTGAGACAAATGGGGTGGAGGACGAAGAAGCAGTTGGAACCCAACGGAAATGGTAGCCCCAGTGCAGGGGACGAGTTGTGAGCTTGATAAAGGGGAACCAAATTTGCTGGAGGCGACGGATGGTGGTTCTCCTACAAGTAGATAGTGGAAAGAATGGGGAAGAAGAATCTTCGTGTAACCAGAAAGAGAAATGAGAGTTGAGGGAGATGATAAATATCATCCCAGCAATAAGCTTCGGGAAAATATGGTTCATTTTCCGGTTCTTCTAACTCTTCTTTCTTTTCCAATTGCTTAGCCAGCTACTCCACTTCTTGCACATCATTACTCAGATCGAAGGGTGCAAAAGCAGGATTGTTTCCTTTAATTCTTTATCTTCACCATACTTTATAATCATCAGATGCCCCTAATGTGCGCCTTCCCAGTTCAATCTTTCCTTTATATATAACATTTTTCCATGCTTCTCCAACCCTCTAATTTAAAATTTTTTCGTTGTTGATTCATTAAGCAAGAATTGTATCACCTGGACAGCTTCTTCTGAAGGAACCTTTTGTAGGAAGGTTAATTGTCTCAATAATAGTGTGGGATTGTAGTTTATGCACCTGCGTGGCCCCCATGGGTAGCACGCTTGGTATGTCGCAGCAAATCATTTCTTCACCGCACCACCTGAAATGGCGGTTATGGGATTAACTTGATAATGTTCCACCATCTGAAATACACTAATAGCGCCCAGATCGATTACCCCCCGTGGATGGAAATATCATCAGCCCGTAGATTGCCGTTGCTAAAAACTCTGTTGAAGACAGTCCAAGTTCCCTTTCCACCATATTGATGTTATTTGGGCTACTTATGCTATATTTTCATCAACGGATTGTGTGTTTTCCCATATCGTTGACTTCACCCAATAAATTAAATCCGTTTCTCTAACATATAGTAGAAATAAGTACTGTTAACTCATTTTTCAAATGCATTCCATCTTATTTATTGCATCTTATCATTGCACATTATAACTGTCAACTCAATTACATCTTATCATTTCATATAACATACGAGACAGTATAAACATAGGTACTACTAGTACACAACACTGCAGCACAACCAACCCAAAGAAGCATCAACGATTGTTGTTTTTCCGAGCCAGCTCCCGTGCCATCTCCCTGAGCTCCTCAGGTGACGGAGGCCTCGGTGCTTCCGGGGGATATACAACGTAAGACCGCTGCAACATGAAAAGAAGCAAATGTAAACAACACTATTAAAACAACCCCATCCATCTTCAGTGTAAGAATTCAAAGCCATCAATAAAGATTTTTTTCTATTTTTTCCCATTTACGCCAGGCAAAGAGAAAAGATTTGAAGTATACTTGACTTACAAAAAATAAGTAGACCATGCTAATCATTAACAGATATTTAAGTATGTCAAACAAACTTTTTAATGAGACGTAGATGGAATCAGTGTTCTCCGCTGCGCTGCATGAGAACCATTTATTTGTAAATAAATATAAAAAATGTAAAGAGGGAAGCCCCCCTATTTGGGGGATTGCTCAAGAGGAGTAGCACAACAAAGACCCCATGTCTACTTACATGTCAGTTCACCATTAGCGGAGTCTGAATATCTTATATAGACCGTGTACTGAAGGAATCCCTTGTGCAAAGAAAGTATCAGTTAGTAAAGCTTCCACTTGTTTCACAGTTCTTCTGACAGTGAAATACAAATGAACATGCCTAATGGAACATTCTGATCTTTTTTGAAGTGCACAAATAGTGTGCACTGCTACAGAAAGTTTAACCCTAATAGTTTTCATGAAATAAAAGCAATACATTCCTTGCTATAGATATTTCAACTAGGGTGTGTTTGGTTCCGCGCCGGGGGGGGGGGGGGGGGTTTGAGGGGAGGGGAGGGATATTTTTTAAGTTGTAATTTACTTTATTATCTCTTAATATTTTAATATTTTAATATATTAATATTTAATAAAAATTAAGATAATTTTTTTATCAAAAATAAAAAATAAAAAAAGATTAAAATTCTTTTTTTTTTTAATATTGATATAAATAACTTTTTTTATAAAATATAAAATTAAAATAATAGAAAAATAAATTTGTCCAAATACAATTCCCTCCCCTCCCCTCCCCCCTCTTAAACCAAACAATAGTCTCCCATTTCCTTTCCCCCCTTCCTTCCAACCAAACAAAACTCATTAAACTCCCTTCCTACCCCTCCCCCCCCCCCCCCGGGGCCCCGCGGTTTAACCAAACAGAGCCTAAAAGTTCTTAAATAAGCTCTAAACTTTTTACCATCAGTGGCGATATCACAAATAACTAATTGAAGAATCAAGAAAGCATGATCGTATTTCACTCAATCATCCACTGGCAATGTCAGATAATTCATCATAACAAACAAGTTACAACATACAATGCATATATACAATACATGATGTAGATGTGTTGACAAAAACATCCAAGTATACTGTATTCGCTCAGCATTGATTTAGATGGCTGTGAAAGTTCATCCATCAGAACTCATTGACACAAATTATGAACATTCACAACAGATGAGAGAAAGGAAACCGATTTAATTCCAGAGATCCATTCACTGTCATAAGCCTGTAAATCTCCAAAAGAATAAAGAACAAGTAGTCAATCTGGTAAAACTGAATAAATTCAAAATGTCTCTATCTACTAAAAAGACTAGATGAAGGTCAAACCAAGACTCAGGACCCTCGGTAAAAGAAACAAAAACTCAATCATGACCAATCAAGCATCATAATTAACATCACTGAGATCCTCCCAGAACCAAAAGCAGCTCAATTACTCAAGTAAAGCTTGTCTCTTCATTAAAATGCATAGCAGAACCTCTCAGAAATACAATTTTTTCCTTTCCCCCACCCCAGAGGATTTCGCCTTACAAGACCACATCACTATAAAAAAATAAAATCAGTTTAATGAGGGGCTTGGAATTTTAAACTAAAAACCAGTTAATAATTTGCATATCAACAGAAATATAAACAGTAAAAATTCATAAGCTATACATAAAATTCACCTTAAAAAAAAAAAAGGAAGGGTAGAAGGAAATTACATTTCCCATGAATCTCTGGAGGTTCTTTGTATTGTTCGCAAAAGCGTACATAAGAACGATGGGAACAGTCACATAGATCCCAAACTTAGCAATCTCCAGAATTCCCTTCGAAGTGCCCAGTGAAGACATCTTCTCGGAAAATCGAAGCTCTTCTTCTGCTGGAAACCCACGAGTATAGAAAAAACGGTGTACGACCTAAAACCTTACAATATCCGCAGATCGATTGAGGAAGAAAACCAAAGCGAAAGGGTCACGGACACGTAGTGGAGTTTGGGGGTGCCACGTATGCGCAATTGAATTGGGCCAGTCCAAATGTTAGGTGGCCCAAAGCGAATGGTTGAGAGGGAAAGGGCATAGTAAGTAGCGAAGGAGGCTGCCATCAAAACGCCGGGATTATCCAAGCCCAAAATACATACCCATCTTGATAGGTTTGGGCCTATTTAGTACACTCATGGATCCATCTGTATGCAAAGATAAAGCGGTTACAATATTTTTGAGAGATGTAATTGGCATAATTTAATTGTAAACTAAAAAATATATAATTCTCTCAAATTTTATACCAAGATTATAACTATTTATCATTTATCATGGCCTAATTTTGATTCAAGTGATGCATAAAATACTTATAATTAATTAGTAATTTTTTATTGTTATATTAAATTTTATATATGAGTAATTTTTTCACTAAATAATTTAAGAACATACACTTAAATATAGTGTCATTAGTATGACCTAGTTACATTTTCAACAAATTATAAAAGGTTTTAAGTTTAACTTTTTAATGCTGTTATCAATATGTACTTGTTGGGCAATAAATTATAATTATTTAGCCAACAAGGAGACCAACATGAATTTGACTATAAGGAGGGCAACATTCAAACATTCTTATTAAGGGTGTTCATTGGCCTGATACGCTCTAGGGACTCGTCCTAACTCGGTCTAATTGGGTTGGGCCAAAAATATAAATGGATAAAATTTTAAACAAAATTATATTAAGTCGGGCCGAGCCACGAGCGAAAGCATATTTCTGTCTAACCTACCCTAATAGTTACCTTTTTTTTAATTATTAACATCTTGCCATCTTATATATATATATATATATATATATATATATTTTCTTATTTCATCTTATTATCTCTACATATTGCATTTTTTATTACCTACACAAACCTTCCCTATTTCTTAATTATTTTTATCATTAATGTGTATACTTACTAGTATTTCTTTTGTTGAATAATGAAAATACACATATTTACTTAAAACTAATTATATTAGTATAGCTTATATTTTATTTGATAATACTAGACTATTTTTTTATTACTGATAAAAATATAAGAGTTCTAAAGGTTTATTATTTTAAAATATATATCTATGAGTTTGTAAAAAGATATTTTTATATTACAAGTATTAATTCATAAAAAATATAGTCCGGATCACCCTAACCCGCCCTAAAATCGGGCTTGTTCGGACGGGGCAGAGTCATGGATATAAAAATAAACCTGATGTTTTAATTGGGCAAGACATCAGGCCAAGTAGGTATCCAGCCTGGCCGTACCTATGTATAGCCCTAATTCCTATATAAGATGAGCATTTTTTGTTAGAATCTTCTCTATAAAAGTGGGCTGCACCTAGCAAATTTTAGCATTCAATCGAATAACAACTTTTTACTTATTTACATATTACTTTCAAGTCATTTATTTATATTTGCTGCAATTATGTAGTTGGAGAAAAAATAATACAAAAGGGTGTGAGTATGTATAAACCAACTTTTTTTCTTTATATACATCCTTTTTCAATTTGGCTCCTTTGTTGTGCTGCTTTAAGAAGAGCAATTTGGATTAGTTTAAATTTTATTTATTTATTTTTTGTTTTGACACATTTTTGTTTCATATGAGACAGAACATAAAATAAAAATAGTATTTCAGCTATACATTTTAAAAAAATAGTGTTCGATATTTAAAAAGTTTAATTTAAATCGTATATATTAGGTTGCATGCTACTCTTAGCAAGCAATCTAAATTTATCATTTTTTCTTTTTATCTCTCTTTGACTATATTATATGTAATCTCAATTTATAATTATAGAAGATCTGAACTTCTCATTTACTTTTATTTTAAGTTCTTATGTTCATAGTCTTCAATAAGTGACTTTAACTCCTTTTGGTTTGAAATCTTCTAAACCATAATAGTACAACAACAATGTGTGTATATATATTCTAAAAAAATAA
Source organism: Erythrophleum ivorense (assembly GCA_026724425.1). Lineage (NCBI taxonomy): Eukaryota > Viridiplantae > Streptophyta > Magnoliopsida > Fabales > Fabaceae > Erythrophleum > Erythrophleum ivorense. The sequence goes on along the minus strand of JAIUCV010000369.1, from coordinate 437,093 downwards.
ATATTTTTAAAATCTTATTACATTTACACTTCAGAATTTGAGAGGAGTTAGTCTACTCCTCTAGCAACGGTAAGTAACTATAAGTAAAATTTTAATTTAAAGATTTCCTCTAAATTGTCTACATACCTCATCATTCTATCACATTTTAGTAATTTCAAATTGTGCTCTCAAAAAGTATATTCGTAAAATTATTTAAAAAATATATTTGATTTTGGAAAAGTCTAGGACATCCCCATATGTAATTTGGCACTTTAAGAGTAATCTTACCTTACAATGTATAAATGTGCCATGAATAATTCTTGTAAATATCATTTTCTTCAAAATTATTTCTCTAAACGAATGGTTGAGAGGGAAAGGGCGTAGTAAGTAGCGAAGGAGGCTGCCATCAAAACGCAGGGATTATCCAAGCCCAAATTACATACCCCTCTTGATTGGTTTGGACCCATTTAGTGCACTCATGGATCCATCCGTATGTAAATATAAAGCGGTTATAATATTTTTGAGGGATGTAATTGACATAATTTAATTGTAAACTAAAAAATATAATTCTCTCAAATTTTATACCAAGATTATAACTATTCATCATTTATCATGGCCTAATTTTGATTCACGTGATGCATCAAATACTTATAATTAATTAGTTATTTTTTATTATTATATTAAATCATATATATGAGTAATTTTTTCACTAAATAATTTAAGAACACTCTCAAATATAGTGTCATTAGTTGGCCTACTTACATTTTCAATAAATTATAAAGGGTTTTAAGTTTAACTTTGTAATGCTGTTATAAGTATGTACTTTTTGGGCAATAAAATATAATTATTTAGCCTACAAAGAGATCAACATGAATTTGACTATAAGGAGGGCAACATTAAAACATTCGTACATAAAATGAGCATTTTCTGTTATAATCTTCTTTATAAAAGTGGGCTGCGCCTAGTAAATTCCATCATTCAGCCGAGTAACGGCTTTTTACTTCTTCTTTACATTCTACTTTCATGTCATTTATTAAGTCAGGTTCACCGCAATCATGAAGCTGAAGAATATATATATATATATATATATATATATATATAAGGGTGTGAGTGTATATAAATTTATTTATTTTTTACGTACATTTTCTTTTAACTTGGCTCCCTTGTTGTATTGTTTCAAGAGGAACAATCTGAAATAGTCTAGATTTTATTTATTTTTTATTTTGACATATTTTTGTTTGGCATGAGGTAAAATATAAAATAAAATAATCTTTCAACTATATATTAAAAAAATAGTGTTTGATATTTAAAAATTAAAAAAAATTTAACTTTAAGTCATCTAAGTCGCCTGCTGCTAGCAAGTAATCTGAATTCATCCTCTTTTCTTTTTTATCTTTCTTTGATTATATTGTATATAGTCTCAATTTATTACGGAAGATCCGAACTTTTCGTTTACCTTTATTAAACTCTTATGTTCATAGTCTTCAGTTAAAGAACTGGCTTTAACGCCTTTTGGTTTGAAATCTTCTAAACCATAATAGTACACCAACAATGTTTATATATATATATATATATATATATATTTCAAAAATAAATAAATATTCTTAAAATCTTATTACATTGACACTTCAGAATTTGCGAGGAGTTATTCCTACTCCTCAAGCAACAATCAGCAACTATAAGTCAAAAATTTAATTTAAAGATTTCCTATAAATTGTCTATATACCTGGTTACTCTATCACATTTTAATAGTTTCAAATTGTGTTCTCGAAAAGTATATTCGTAAAATTATTTAAAGAATATATTTGATTTTGGAAAAGTCTAGGACATCTCCAAGTGTAATTTGGCACTTTAAGAGTAATCTTACCTTACAAGATATAAATGTGCCATCAATAATTCTTGTAAACATCATTTTCTTCAAAATTATTTCTCTGAACTCTAAAGCAAACATACACTAGATATGCAATTGATTTCACTTAAAATTAAATATGATTCTTTTAAGGGAAGCTTGATAAATTGGAGTTAGGACACGTGGGTGTTATGGAACAAATTACATGCAATTAATTATTTAATTAGACCCGATTGAGAATTAAATTTATGTTGTATCTTTTCAACAAAAATTGGAAATAAATATTTGCAATCAATCCTGTCCACGTTAATCCAGTACTATTTTTCAAAGTGGTGTCATACATATATGTGTATAGTATGTTAACTTTTATATTGTTTTGTGTTTATTAAATTATGAATTATTTAATTGAAAATAAAATCAAGCAATCATTGCAATTTCTTTTGCGGCTCCATATCTCAATCAAAAGGCCATCTATTTCTTTGAAGGAGCGTTTTGTGTTTGCGGCTCTCTCTCTCTCTCTCTCTCTCTCTCATTAAATATTATGTGTGAGAGAGAACATAGATTCTTTGAATTTATTTTCTTTCTAAAGTTGGGAAGTTACGACAAGGATAGGGTGTATTTTGAAATTTTTTTTAATTTTAAACTAAACTCACTTACTCCATCTTCCTACTTTCAATTTTTACTAATTTCAAGATCCTCCAACTTTAGAAAATCTTGATTCGTGTAAGTAATATTTGAATATGTTGGAGTATATTTTAATTAATTTGAATTTTTTAATTTAATCTAAAATAGATTATATATGAGAGTTAGAAGATTTACGTGATTGATGTAAACAATAATAATAATATTAAGGCGGAATTGCAACTATTATTTTAATATTTACCCCCAATCACCATGTTCTCGTTACTTATTAAAAATCGTAATTTATCCTTTGATATATTTGGTCCATTACAATAATTCTCTATCATTAAAACTAGAATATCAAACTGGTTAGTTTGTGATTACAAGGAAAATGAAAATGAATATAGATGAATTAGTGGAAAAAATGATAATTTTTTTTTAAAAGACAGCATATACAGTGCACATGTATTCGACTAGTTAAATTTAAATTCTGATTTAGATAGTAAGAAATTATTGTAATAAACTAATAAATTAAGGCTTAGTTATATTTTTTTATAAATTAAGAAAACATTGTAATTGAAGGCATATAACATAGAAGGTAAGTGAAATTTCTCCTAATATTAATTTCCAAATTTAAAAGATATATTAAATACATATCATGTTCACTTTGTTTAGTGAACGTTAGTGAGATTTAGAATTTTTTTAATTGAATCGAGTGTAAAATAATTCTCAAATTAAAAAAAATAAAAAATACATTATATATACACTCTCATTTTCTATATCACTCCCTTTATTTAAAAAAAAAAATACTTTACTCTCTCCTCAATTATAAAAATTCAAATTTCGTTGCGCGACTACTTACCTTTAATTGCTTGGTCTGCATCGAGTGGCACTTTCAAACTGATCATCTTGTTGTACATGATGAAGCCAAATAATTTACGGCAATGTATCTTATATTCTATTTCTCGAATAATTCTTATATACATTTAATGCGTCACATTATTTGTAAATTCATGGATTCTGAATGTAAATTCTATTTATATTGTACATGAATTTTATTTATATAAATTTATTTTTAACTCTTAATTTGTTTAAGTATCCCATATTTCAGATACACCTAAACAAATTTCTTATCCCTAACGGCAATGGCTATCTAACAATCCTATCTTATTGGTCCAACTCCACAAAACATCCCCACCAAGAGTACCTAAAAAAATTTCCTAACTCTAATGGCGATGGCCATCTAACAATCCCATCTTATTGGTCCAACTCCACTAAACGTCCCCACAAAAATCATTCCAAGCAACAGGACGCTGTACACACATCAAATCACAATAAAGAAAACTCAACAGATTATGCATACACCTTTTTTTTCATGGCTTAGCGGAAACTGCTTTTCTTTAATCTAGATATTTGTTAACCTCATGATGTGATTGCTCAAAAGAATCAACTTACAATGACAAGGGACATTTCACCTAGTTAAAACTTTATTAGTTAATTAGCTATATATTTAGCTAAGCTGATTTATACTAATCAAATTGAATTCCTCTTTCATTTAACTTACCATATTGGAAAAGGAATCATGCATGAAACAAGCTAAACCATACACTTGAGTGGGTATGGCAGTGTTTTTATATTGGGTATGGAGTCAATTCACTTGAGCGATTTGAAGATTGAAGTATATATAATCAAGTGATTATTAATAAAATAATTTAATGAAGTTAAGTTTTTTGAATTTGATCATAGATGTTTATTATATTATTTAATCTTTGTAGAAAGTAAGATCAATTTATTTTACAAATCCACACGCGGATATAGATTTTTTTTTTCATGATACAATATAATATTCATTTGATTTAAATACATCATCTCTCTAAGTGTATTAAAAATCTTAATTGAGTCGATGTTGTTCTTCAAAAATTTAGAAATAATGCAATAAGCTAACAAAAGATAATAATAATTCAAGTAACTCACTTACATATATATATATATATGGGATTCAAGTCACATGGATCCACTTTATGAAAAATACTCAAGAGAAATTATATTTCAGTCTTATGATTTATTTCCCAATTCATTTTTTTGTATTTGAGTAAACTTCAAATTTAATTTAATTTTACTTAATTACTTATTATTTACGTATTTTATATAATTCAAATCACATTCTTATATGATATTGTTTTAACTTACTATACACTTGAGTGGGTATGACCCTGTTTTAATATTTGGTATGAAGCCAATTCACTCATAAGCCTTGTGTTCCAAAGAATACAGTATAATTAAACAATTATTAATAAAATAATTTAATGAAGTTAATTTTTATGAATTTGTCAACAGTTATTTAATAAGAATTATATATATGAATAGTGTAAATTATTATTGACTCATATATTTAATCTCTGATTAAGGAGTCATTGTAAATTATTATTATTATTATTATTATTATTATTATTAGTTTTAAACACCTCAAGAAATAATATGGCGAGTCTCCTTTGGGGTCTTAATCGAAGGGGAAAAAATCAAGATTACGTCACCATCCATGATTGGTACATTGTTTTAGAAGGTATCACAAATCCTAACAAAGCTTTCCTGTCCACATATTCCCTGCCACCAATCAATTAAATATAGAATAGTCACGAAAAAAAATCTTCTTGTCACATCTGTATAAAATGAGGTTGATGTGCCTTGAGATTTTAGTGTAGTGCAAGACTTAGAAGGGCGGGATTATGAGAGAGTCAATTTTAATTATAATAAATACAACAAAAATAAATAAATCAATCAGTAAAACATGGTTTTAGTAAAGAATTTTTGCGGCAAACTAAAAAAATAGTCATTAAAAATATTTTTTTAATGACAACAAAAATAAATCATATTAAAAGATTGTCATCAATAGGATATTACTTCTAACTAAAATTTTTAGCCACAATTCAAGAAAAGTCATCACTCTAAGTATTTTTGTAGTGAAAAAAATGTCATCATGAAAAGTTTTTAATAACAACTCATCCCAAATTGTCACAAAAAACTTTAATTTTCATTTTAGGGGGGAAATTAAAATTTTTTTATGCCAATACGTTAAGTAGAAACTTTCACGCCACAAAAGAAGCTTTTGTGACGAGAATATTAGGTCATCATAAAAGATTTTTTAGTCTAATGTTGCTACGAGAAAGAATTTCTGTGGTGACCTCAAAGAGTTGTCATAAAAAATTTATAAAGTGTTTTTTTTTTCTTTTTGTAGTGAAATAAGTTGAAATATTTATAAAGTTAGTTAGAGACAAGTTGCAGTTGCAACTGAATAAGTTATTATGTTAGCTTGGCAATATCAAGGGTCTAGTATTTGAATTTGTGCTATGCCACTTAAGCTTAATAAGAAGAGAGTAAGAGATCCTCTCTAACATCTACAATCCAATGATTCCCTCAAAATTCTTGACCTTTAGCACCATGTCTCCATCTACTGTGACTATTACATCTTTAGGTCGGATTCTCTTTCCTTTTTCATTTTTTTGTGATCTTAAATGCTGTTGTGTGGTACATGGTTCGGAGTTGAGATTGGAAGTCTTATAACTCCATACTTTTCATTGAAGCTTGTTTTTAATTTGAGTAACATCAATGTATATAACTACAAATTTGGTCTGCTCTCTATTCTGACTTATTGTGTTTAGAGGTTAATAGCTACATTGTTGTCATGCTTTTGGTTGTTAAGGCATATTCCTTTTAATATGTGTTTTCATTATTCCTTGTTATCAATTTTGCTACAATGGGTTTCCACAATTTCCTATTACCTTGTTATTTGAAATTCTAGAGACCAAATTTAGAGACATGATTTAATTTATTAGAAAGAAAAGTTGAAGGCCTAAGAGGGTTATTGTTTACAAATTGGTTCTTCTCACACTACAAAAAAAATAGGCTCTAGTGTCGGTTAAAGAAAGCATCTAACGTCAGTTATGATCGACGTTAGCTTGACTAGCGACAGTTAAAAAAATTGACATTAGAGGCAGCGTGGAGAACCCCACTAACGACGATTATATCAACTGTTGGAACAACTGACATTAGAATATAATGTTGGTTAGAACCGACGTTAAGCAATGAAATAGAATAAGTTGTGTTTGTCAACTAACGTCGGTTACAACCGATGTTAGAGTTAATGTCGGTTACAACCGACACTATGCAAAGGTAACTTCATGACATCACATTCTTGTATGGATGTCGGCTATAACCAACATTACATCTAATGGCGATTATAACTGACGTTAAATGAAGAAACCTAACGTCAGTTATAATTGACGTTAAAATCAGGAAATTTATAAACATACTAACGTCTGTTATAATTGACATTAGATTTTTATCTTTAACGTCAATTACGACTAACGTTAACATCTTGCAATGGTGAATGTAGTAACGTCGGTTATAACTGACGTTAGATTTTTACCTTTAACGTCAATTACGACTGACGTTAACATCTTGCTCTTGCAATGGTGAATGTACTAACGTCGGTTATAACCGACGTTAGATTTCCATTGAAAGTATCTTTGCATAGCGTTAGTTATGACCAACGTTAGGCAACAGAAAATGCATTTTTTAATTTGATTTTATTTCTTTTATATCTTGTTATCTTGCTATTTTCCTTTTGCCCTATTATACTTTGATATATGTAAAGAAATTGAACATTCACATGAAATTAAATTTTAAATTAATTTGCTATATAAGAAAGATTTGGATTTAATAACTATCTATTTATATGATCTTCATAAAAGTTTCACCATACAAAAGTATTATAAAACATTAACTAAATAAGATAAACACAAGGCAACTATTAAGCCTTATAAGTTGTCATCCAAAAAAGGCTTTAAACATGCCATAGAAAAAAATAAATTCAACAAAATCCAAAACGCCTCATGGATCATGATTTGCACCAGATGATCGTCGACCAAGGGTAGCTGAGGCTTCTGTACTACCAACATCAGGTGGCTGAATGAAAAAAATACAAAAATTACATTTACTCAGAGCCTTTTTAATATAGTAATTTAATAATTACACAAGTTAACATTTATATTACCTGTGAATGAGACGCCTTAGCAACGCGAGAAATGTCTAGTGGTAGCTCCATTCCCAATTTTTCTACTAAATATTTAAATATGCCATTCATTCAAGCTTGCTCATGAGCCAATTGAGCTTGTTCCATTGCACGCTCTTCCTCTATGGTTTTTAGTTGTTCCTCCATTGTTGCCAATGTACTCTTTAAAGTTATCACTTCATCACCTGAGTTTCCCGCTGCAAAACTCATAGGCACACTATTAAATCGACGAACAGGTAATCCAAATATCTTAGAAGGGCATGGACCCAACCCAAGCCGCGTACTCGTCCAGAATGCTCTTTTCCAAGCACTTGATCAAGTGGATCATCTGATGAAACAAGTGGTGAAGTCTCAGTTTCTTGACTGAGCCTCTGTGAAATTTCTTCCTACATATTAAAACAATAAATTATCATATAAGAGACAATGTAATAACTACCAGAAAGTAGGAGTAGAAAAGTCAAAGTGACCACAATATATGGGGAGACAGACATACCAGTTCCAGAATAAAAAGAACAAATGTAGAAAGCAACTCATACTAATCAATAGCACAAAATATTCCTAATTGAAGTATATAAAAATGAATTTAATTAACTTGTGCATGGTCAAGGGCCTCAAGGCTTCAACAAATGTGCCAATAATTAACAGAGTAATGGGCATTCACGTTGGAGTTCTACCTTCTCACACTGTTTTCTGAAACTTAGAAGTCACTACTTAATACTACAAAAATAATGCACAATATAAATCATGGCAATGTGCTAAGAGATGCATCATCCATGTATGACAAATAATAATCTATAAAGCTAAAATTAGTGCAACACCAAAAAGAAACTTTTTCCTATCTGTCATAAAAGAACGTGGGTTTCATATTCAAACTATTAATCATCAACTGCAAACATTAATCCCCGAAAAGAAAAAAATGTAATAGGCTTCTACTAAAGTAGCTTCACCAGATATATACAATTGAAGCTTATAAGTAATTACAAACATCTAACTAATTGTTATAAAAGGTATCAATTTTTACTAATTTAGATGCATTACTTATTAATTCATAAAGAATTAATCAGAAAGCACTAATTTACCCCCATAAAAAATTGAACACCAGCAGGGATGAATATATGTAATTTTATTGCAGACAGTAGCAAATAAATGAGGTGAGTTGATGTCTTGGTTAAGTATGACTCCAAGTCCTGTTTCATTATAAAGAAGCAATAAACGTTGTGGATAAAATCTAACTCAACATTCATTTTATTTTATTATTATTAATTTTATTATTAAAAGTAACAAGGAAATGGTAATTGAAAAGAGGAAGATATTTTTCATCAATAAATGCTCAAAAAATATAATACCTTTTCTTATGTTATCAGCAAAGCAGGTGACAGCAGAGGCAAGCAAAAGAAACAAAAATAAGCAAGTGATAAAAGCCACGTCTCTCTATCCCCAGCTATAGTTGTTCACTAATTTTGCTGATTTTGGGTAACAATTCAAGTTATCTCCAGCTAGAAATGCAGCTTTAGCATGTCTTTTTTCTTTTTGTAGCAATATACTACGTAAGGAAAACAATTCAAGTTATATCTGTAGTCCACACGCTCTTTAGTAGGGAATTATCTCTCATCCCCATTTAAGTTTGGTATCCTTTCTGAATCTCATTATCACTTATTTTTCAATCAGCACCATAACCCTCCATTCAAATGTTGCATTGGAAATTTTAAGTGCAGATTCTGTTATATCCAAAAACCTCTTATATATAAGAGAGAATAACACACTGAATATGAAGCTCATATAAATAAGTTTCATTACACTCTTCTTGTTATGTTATAACAAGTGACATAAAGGTAGATTAATAACTCTTCTCTTGACAATATGAAATAGATCGGACTTTCTTCTCAAATAACAATAAATTCTGAATCCTTATTTATATCCTTTAGATATAGGAGTTTTTCTTTCTTTTTTTAAAAAAATACTGTCACTTAGATATATTAATTGTTTTACCGATGAATCTGTAAGTTTTGAGACAAAATATTAGGAATTTGCTTGCTAGATTTGTTTAGTCTAAAATTGCAGTTATTTCACAACATTTGAACAAACTAACTAATAAACTTGGTGGACTAATAAGTACTATTTCAAAGTACAGGAGAGAAATACAAGGTAGTTTCGATAATTCATTTGTTTTTTTGAAGTGGGTGCAAAAAATAATATATATTGGGTAGGTAAGTGACATTGGCATCATAATATAATATATTTATAACTATTACATCATGATTTTTGTAAAGGTAAGCCAAATTTTAATTTTGAATATGAAGTACTAAGAACAAAACTAACTACATATAATATATCTAAAGTGTTGCAGAAATATACTAAAAACAAACTTGTCGCAAAATTGTGGGCAAATGCATGCTGTTGAAACCCCCTACATGAGTTCAAATCTTGGTGATCTCACTTTTTGGTATTATTTTCAATTTTGGTGAGGGGAAGGGTGAGATAGATATGGAACAATATAATACTTGTGGGTTCAAATTTAAGGCAGAAGTAATAAAAATCTAGCAAAATTATGAGATAAATATGGGATAAGACAAAAGAAAACAGAGGAGGGACAAATAATAAAAAACCCGCCCCCCCTTGGCACGCCCATTGCCATTCAAGTATTGCCCAACTCTCATGCATTCTTCTGTGAGTGGGATATTTATGATATCATAAACAATATCAGACCCGCACCAACTTCTGAAATCTATACACAAATAAGAACTGTTGCTAATATTTATTAATAATTATTTGATTACAAAAATTAGTTAATAGAATTTGTAAACATAATTTAAAAGACATTTTAATTAAATGATTATCTTCATTAACTATATATTTATATTTGATTTTGTATAGAATACAATAGAATACCATACTCTAATATGTTATTGATAATAATTTTTTACTTTCTTATATTTTTATATATTAATCATATGTAGCATGTTAGTTATAAAAATGTGCATACTATTTTAAGAGTCACTTTTGAAGAAATTTAATATTTTAATTTAACTATTATGACAATTACTAAAAATTGTTCATATCAAAATAATAGGTGTTATTAAAAATTGGAATGAATTTCTAACGAGTATTGATTTACTAATAACAGAATTATCTTTAAGCCTGAATAATCTGAGTTTAAATTTCAAAGTTATAATTTTTGTGATACGATGGAGAATGAAGTATATGCAGATGTAGCGTATGGAAGCATCGTATTATGAATTATGTTTTTAAATAGAATATTTAAGACTAAATTTTTAAATAGTAATATTAAAGTGAAGGAAAAATGTCATATATATATATATATATATATTAACCAGCCCACCCTCACAACAAAAAAAAAAAAAGAAAATGGTGTGACTTTTGGAAGAGCGAGAGAGAGTAAAGGTAGTTTAAGAGGACTATGCTAGTTTTTTTTTGTTATAAATCTTTTATAGAATTTTAAAAGAAAGTAATATAAAATATATATATATATATATGTATATAAGATTTATTTTCATTTTTTTTTCACTTTCTTTTTTTCCCCCTCTTTTCAGACTTTATAAAAATTTTATAATAAAAAAATGAAAAATGAAACTCCTAAGAATTGGTTAGTATAACATTGTTTCACTTTCTTTTGGTTCCCCTTAATTTTAGAAGGATTTGACATCTAAGATATGAGAATAAAGACAGTGGTATACTAAACACCTCACTTATAACTTTAGTTAGCAAATAATCTTTCTTGTTTTTTTGGCTACAAGTTAAGAATATTTTCCAATCAAGTTACATATCCAATTTAGGTAACACTCCTGCTACCTCCCTATTGAATAACTTTCACAAATTCATGTTCAATAAAATTGTTAAATATAATGAGACTTTGAACTATTTGATTATATTGTTATTGTTCTTTAGTTTTTAAGTGCATTATTGTAAATGACAACCCTTTAACATTGAAAAAAGTTTTAGTCACTTACCCCTACAACTCTTGCTGCCTCATTAACATAGCTCCCATCAGCATGTTTGCATGTTGCAAGAAATACTTCACAACGTTTTGGTGGCCGACCCATTTGTACTGCCTACAGTCCAAGGAATAAAATGGATTAATTTTGCTACAATTTTCCTTATTTAAGTATGCATTAAAAAAATTGTAAATTACCATCTCATGTCTTCTCCTAGAATTACTCTTAGAACCACCAATATGAGGATACTTGAGTTTTTGACGATTGACCTTGTTTTTGTTGCTTATTTCCTACAAATCAAAGACAAACAAATGAATCATGCAATGATAACTAAGGAACATCAATGTATGAAGAGATAAACCATTACTATCCAAATTTCTTGTAATCGGTAGTTCACGAAGCTATTCCATTGGTCCTGTGAAATTCTTTCAGGACATTTATTCATAATTTCCTCCCTGCTATCATTTTCCCCAAACAAACTCTTATGTAGCCTGTTTCTAAACTCCTTATGCTTAACTCCTAGTGATTTCCAAGCCAATTCTAATCCATCACTAGACTGGAAGGCAATCTTATCCTGTGCTTGAAATCATTTAGCAAATTATTTAAGCTTGTCAAAACATATAATAAAAAACAAAGATTATAAAAAAAAAAAATCACTCTTCATACCTGCACTTGTTCTATTCCCAACTTCATATATCTTTCTGGAACTTCCCTCCAATCAAAGAAGTTGAGAGGAATGAGGTTAGTGTCTGTGGCTAGCTCTCCTAACTAAACTCCAAGTATGCCAGCCTCATCACCATACGGTTGTCCAAACTCATCGATTGGACAAGCTATCCTCTTCCATTTTTCTAGATTCCAAACATCTTTTGCTTTCAATCTCTCTTTTCTTACTACTCCATTTTCATCTGCCATACAAAAGAGAAAAAGTAAATATTGCATTTAAATTATTAAGTATCTCATAATATAATTAACTAAATTAATTACCGATAATATCAATGATCCAATCCTTATTTTTGACATTGTCTCTTGGTGCACGTCGCTGGAAGGAAGTTTCACCATTGTCAGCTGCTCCACGTGGCTAAGAAGTAGTATCACCTATTACTACTTGGAGCTGTGGATGAGAGACATATGTTGAAGTAATTGGATTAGTTGTTGCATGTGTTTGAGAAGCAGGTGTAGAGGTAACTGTAGTAGGCACTATGGGTGCTTGTAGGTTCCCAGTAGGCGTAGGAGCAGGACTTGACTAATGTAATCTTTGAGCAATATTAGCAACCTTTGCCCGAGATGAGCGTGGACATTTAGGCGGCATCCTACACATGTAAATCAAGAATATAATCATGTCATTTTGTAAACATGCAACAATAAATAGATTTCACAAGTATGCAATAAAACATAGACATAACTAAAAAAATTCGATATGTTGTTAAACAAACCATGCCATCCTTTTCATCGCTATTATCAAACTCAAGGTTGTTAATTGGTTGATTGGAAAAATGTTCTTCATTGCCTCTTGTTAATTGTAAACTATCAATATCATCGGGAAAATTAGAACCAACTTGTTGCTCTAAATGTATCTGTTCAGATTAGTAACCACTATTTACTTCATCATTTTCTACAGTATCTCCCATTTCAAATAGGTCTCGAGGCTTCATATGTATTGCTACACTCTATGGGTGATTCGTTTTGTCATCTACATAAAATACCATCTGAGCTTGTGAAGCTAGAATGTAAGGCTCATCTTCTGCAACATCTCCAGTATGGATTAATCGAGAGAAATTAACTAAATTGAATTGAAAGTCATCCTTTTTAATCCCTTTAGTGCTAGCCCATAAACATTTGAAAAGAGTAACTTTAAAATGGCCATAGTAGTTCAACTCAATTATATCTACTAATTTGCCATAATACAAGAGATCTACAAGTGCAACTCTCCCATATTTTGCACTTGCATAACATCTGGTTTCTGATGTTACCCACACACCACTATTTTGAGTCTTCAATCCTTCTTCTCTTTTTAATGTGCAAAACCTAAAACCATTTATATTGAATGCACTAAATTGTCTAGCCAAATTCAGAGGACCTCGTGCAAGAAATTTAATGTCATCTGAAAACCTTGTAGTATCATCCTTATCAACTTGAAATAGTTCACATGTTAGCTTGATCATATCACTTCAATATATTAACTTAAATACAAACTTTAACAAAATAAGTCTCACATATTCTTTGAACCAATTGGCAAAATTTTTTGTGACATGTTTGTCAATTGCCACAGCAGATCTAGTATGACGACGAAGCCTGGCCTTCACATCATCTCTATATTGTCTATAAGGAAAAAATTGCTAGCATCAAAGACCAACATCATGTTTGAAACCAAAAAAGAACTGTCAAGTACTTACTGAACAAACTCTTTAATTACTTTACAATTGAACAAGACACAACGATGTGCCTGGATCTTTTCAATAGGAGTGAGTTGAACTTCTGATATGCCTCCTATAGGATGACCAACTAGTGGAAACATACATGCTTCAGAGCAACCAAGAACTACATGGTCATCATTGCGACTCAGCCTATTAAACCTTGTTTTGATGTCTTGTAAATATCTTGAACAAAAGGTTAATATTTCCTCACAAAGGTAGCTTTCAGCAATAGAACCTTCTGCTGCTGCCTTATTTCTTACATATGACTTACAGTGTCCAAGGTACCTATATGGGATGAACAAGCCAACACACATATAATCAAGCAATTGAAAATAGCATTTGACAACTAAACAAAGAATAAAAGATTACCTTTCTATAGGATACATCCATCGATAATGAACTGAACCACCAAGTTTTGCTTCATCTACCAAATGAACTACCAAGTGCACCATCACTGTGAAGAAAGATGGTGGGAATAACATCTCCATCTGACAAAGAGTGATCACTATTTCATCTTGAAGTTTGTCAAGATCGTTCACATCCAAGACATGGGAACATAATTTTCTAAAGAATAAACAAAGCTTTAGCACAACTGTGGTAACTTTAGGATCCATCTGCACATTTCATAATGCTACTGGAAGTAACTGCTCTATAAGTACATGAGAATCATGACTTTTTAGGCCTAAGATTTTACAATGTTTTATGTCAATACATCTAGAAATGTTTGATGCATAACCATCTGGCATTGTCATATCTTTAAGTGTTTGAAAGAAAATATCTTTTTGAGAATGTGTCATCGTGAAACATGCAGATCTAAATTTACCATTTGCATCTGGCCATAACTCAGGCCTTACTCCTAAACATTCTAAATCCTTCCGAGCATTCAAGTTGTCTTTTGACTTTCCAACCTCATTTAACAAAGGGTACAAGACATTGTCACAAACATTTTTTTCAATATGCATTACGTCTAAATTGTGGCGCAACTTATTGTTAACTTAATATGGCAACTGGAAAAATATACTTCTTTTTCTCCATTGCTGGCTATCAAGTTCATTATCCCTCTCATGAGGTCTTTTCTTTCTTAAATCAAAGGCTGGATTTTTACCAAATGTGACATTAACATGTTGCAATTGAGAGTGTATCATATCACCAGTTAATAGAATTGGTGGTTCGCGTCTCTCTACAGTCCTATCAAAACAATTTCGATTGAATCTATATCTATGTTGGGGCGGTAAAAATCTACGATGACCTATGAAACACCACTTCTTACTATTGGTAAGCCTATAAGGCTTTTGATCAAAATTACATGATGGACATGCTAACCCAGTATAGGTATTCCATCCAGACAAATTTCCCAAGCCTGGGAAATCACTTATGGTCTATAATAATGCTGCTTGCATATTGAACATTTGATTTGTCAAAGCATCAAGTGTATTTATGCCATCAACCCACAAGTCACTCAGTTCTTTAATTAGTGGCTATAAGTAGACATCAATGTCATTTCCAGGCATTCTTTTCCCAGGTATGATCATAGACAATATGAAAGAGGTTTGTTTCATACACATCCATGTTGGAAAGTTGTATGGAATCAAAATTATAGGCCAAATACTATATTAGTGCGCATTATCCCAAAAGGATTGAAACCATCACTTGCTAAGCCAAGTCTAACATTTCTAGGATCTGCAGCAAATTCAGGGTATCTAGTATTAAATGACTTCCAAGCCTCACCGTCTCTTGGGTGTCTAAGTAAGCCATCTGTATTTTGGTTTGTTGTATGCCATCTCATATGTTCAGTTGTTTTAGATGACATAAATAATCTTTGCAATCTTGGTACAAGTGGAAAGTAATGCAAAACATTTGTAGGCTTATTTTTCCATTTCTTATGTCCACTGGAGTCATCATTATTAGCCACCCTTGCATTGGTCTTCCATCTAGAGGTATTACAACTTTTACATTTGTCATGCTTAGCATCCTCGCCCCAGTATAACATGCAATCATTTGGACAAGCATGAATTTTTTTATAATTAAGACCTAGCTTATTTATGATCTTTTTGGCATCATAAGAAGAATCTGGAAGCTTTGCATTTTCAAATGCATCCTTTAACAGTTCTAAAATCATGTCCATTGCTTTATCACTCACCCGACATAAACACTTGATATGATAAAGCTTCACCAAAAATGAAAGTTTTGAATACTTCGTACACCCTTCATACAATTTTTGGGTCTCATCATTGATTAAGGTGGCAAAGTTATGAGATTCCTCATTAAACCCAGTATTGGAATCTATTTGTGCTTCAGTAGTACAAGGTTGGGATGGCATATGTTCATAGATGTTTCTCTCTCTAGAGGTCCCAAAGGCATCATGTAACAAATCTTGCATATCCCCTCCCGTTTGCTCAACTTGTTGTATTATGGGAGAACTAGAACCATCCTCCTCCTCAGGCAGTTCTCCATGCCTAATCCATGTAGTATATCCTAAGGGAAAACCATTGCATATCAAATTATCAAAGATTATCTCTTGAGAAGCATTTTTTAAAACCACAAGAACGACATAGGCATTTTACAACTCCTTTTGCATTAGGCCTAGAGAATGCAAAATCAAGAAAGCTTTCCACCCCAATGACATATTTAGGTGAAGTTCGTGGCTTATTAATCCAACTTTTATCCAACATGACACCTACATATTTATAGAAATAATTAAGACAATAAAAATGTATATTAACTCATTTTATTATCTAATTTTTAACTACATTATTGAAGGGGCATATTTAAAAAAAAATTATTTGACAATTTCAGACATTAAGGACACACAAGTGTGACAATTAAAGGAAAGATCCATTCTGCACAGCTCTAAAAAAATCTACAAACTTGACTATAAGTGGAAAACCAACAAAAATTGAACATGTGAACAACATCCAAAATTAGTAAATTTGTACATCTAAATGAGTTCCAAAAATCATGAAAATTTTATATGTTAAACTACACATATACATTAATATCACGCTAAAATTTCATATCAAGATCATGTTTGTATTACTTGCAGTAAGTTCATGAAGTTATGGTTCAACAAAAAATTCAACAGAAATAGGACAAATTGAACTTAACTTGAGAATCAGGAAATTTAATCATCCAAGATGCCTCTAAAAATAAGCAAAAATAAGCATCAATAAAATAGTCATACAGATGAACATATACTCCAAAAATCTCAGCAAAATTCAACTCCCAAAATTCCTAGTAAATCAATTTGCTCAATTTTGACACAATGTTAAACCATGTATGGTCCTCAATCAAGAAGTCATAGCTAATGAAATCAAAACCTCAAATCAATTTTTCTCAGTATCAAAGACATATCAAAGAACATGTATTAACTAAAATTCAGCTCAAAATGCCACATGGCTGAGTACAGGAAAATCAAAAAAGTAACTAACATAATTAGAAAAATAGCAAAACAGAATATCTGTACAACCTACTGAATTAATTGCTTTAACCTAAGAAACTGAACTCAAAAATTCACCAAAATTTTACAGAACATACTTAACATATATACAAACAATATGACAAAAATTCAAAGTAAGATCAATCCTGCACAGCTTTAGAAAAATCCACAAAGTTTACTTTAAGTAAAAAACCAATGAAAATTGAACGTGTGAACAACATCCAAAAATGAATATATTTGTATGCCTAAATGAGTTATAAAAATCATGAAAATTTTATATATTAGACTACACATATACACTAACATTGTGTTCAAATTTTAGATCAAGATCATGTTGGTTATTTAACGTCTATGTTGTAATAATCGAAGTTAGATAACTGATACTAAACTCTCTTTTTTGTAGTGAGTGTCAATGTCTTTTTCTTTTAAAAAAAATATGTAGAGAAGCCTAAAATAGTATATTGAAAATGTTAGTTTCATACGTAATGGAATACACAATGGTGGAAAAGGAATTGATGGGAGATAGTTTTTTTGCTTTAAAGAAGGTAGGCATCCAAATTTTTTAAGGACATTGGCTTTTTTGTTTTTAATTCTCAAATTAAAGACAAAGTGGGCTAGCAAAAATTCACATTGTCTTTTTGTTTTCTTTCATAATAATTAATTAATTGCTATAATTAATCTTGTTTTGATTTTCATGACAAAAATAAAAGAGAATGAATATTTTGGTGACTTAAGTGAAAGGATTTAAGAATTTTAATGGCCTAAATGCAATTTGTCCCATATTATCAAAAAAAAGCCCACCTCCTTCAGAAAGAAATTGTATTTTTTAAAGATTATAAACATTTTGATTTGCCATGAAAAGCAACTTGATAGAATACATAAATGATAACCCAAATAGAACAACAAAGAAAACTAAATTAATAAATAGATATTCTTCAATCTATGGGAAAATACTAGACTTCAAAATATTTATTTATCCAACACAGTAGGAGAAAAGAGGGGAATGAGAAAATCAAGACAAAAAGTGGGAAATAGCTTCATGGATTTCACTTGCTTTCTGGAGTGAGTGGAGGACAGAAGAGAGATGGGTTGAAAAAAGTTAAAGCCAAAACCAACAAAAGTAAGAAGGTCACCCAGTAGAAAAGAGATGTGGGTATGAATAACCATTGTCATAAAACATTAAAAAGATTTATACCTGAGTAGCAATTACCAAAAATATTGATGGGACGTTACTCAAAGGTTCTTAGACATGATCCTACCAAGACCAAAGTTGTCTTCTCCTACAAATATATGGTTCATCTAGTAAATACTTATTGACAAACAAAAAAAATATTTAGAATGCTATAGAGCTCTTGACTACACAAATTGTAATATCAAAGAATATGCCATTGAATATGATCAAGCATATTAAATATATAAAATACAAGGAAAGAAAGTAAAGGCATAGTCCTGTGACTGCTATTACAAATAAAAATCCTAGTCACAGTAAAATGGGAGTTTTGGAAGGGTATCCATGAACTGTAAGCAAAGTGTGGGATGCACTTTTCAGATAATCACCACTTGTCTCGTGTCTCATAGGAACAACACATAATGTCTGTCCTAGGCATAGACAAGAATACATCTAATTATGCAGGGGGCTAACCAAATAGTCTACTTTGCTGAATCTTTCAATCTTTATGGGAACTATTTCAAGTCTAAAACGAGAAGGAAAAATCACCAAACTAATCTGAATGGTCAAATAATTATATTTTGTGGTCATTACCATGGCCATCACTAAATAATTTTGTTCATTTGTTTTCATAAAGGAAAAAGAAAAAAAGAACTAGGAAGCCTAAACATTAACAATAAGTGCATCTGCTACCAAACCTAAAGATTTACTATACAAAATCAAAAAGAAGAGTCCCTATTTCAAGAACACCTATAGGGTCCACCACCAGCCAGGGCTTGGGAGAGTAATATAGTGCACTGCACTCAAAGAAATGTGACATGCTTGTGCCAGTAAAGTCAAGCTTTGCATCCAACTTTTGTGTTCAACGTACTTTTTCTCAAGTTCGTGCAACTAATTAATTGATGGCAATTAATAGGACCAAAATGAAATGGGGTTTCTTAGGATTAACAATGACATGCCCATATATTAGATATATACCTATATATATTATTAGTTAAAATTGTTTAATTAATGGTGGGTTCCACTCATGGTCTACCAATTGTTGAGGCCAGATAAATTGTCATTATCACCATCATGATTACTACTCTATATCTCAATTTTCAACCCTAGACACTTTATAGAGCTAGAAAGCTGTAAAAGTAGTGTGACAATAAGATAGAGAAAGTAGTGAAGCTTTAATATCAATTAATTTGAGTTTGATTATTTGGGCTATTTTGTAATTAATTAGAATACTAGACATACAAGGTTGATGTAGGAAAATATTGCTTTTAAGATGGTGCAGAACAAGAAATTTATTTTGAGCAAAAGTTAGTAGCTGTTAGTTCATCATTCTCCTGATCTTGTTTTTATCTTTGCAACTTGATCAATGGAAATTTGAAATGAAACTCGCACGCATAGTTATTTTCATGAATTTCCATATGTCTCTGTGTGTGTGTGTGCATGTGTGTGTATATTTGCCAAAGTCAGCCATTTGGTACATGCATGTCTTGAAAGAAAATTAAGCTGATACTCTCTTCTCACACATGTTTGCATTGCTAACAACCAGTCAATGGTCAAAAATGCACATGGCTTCTTTATAATCAAACATACATATATATATATATATATATATTCTCTGTCTCAAATAAATGTGTATGTGTGTGTGTGTATTATTTAGGTATAAAATTATTTATAACTGTAAAAAAAGATTAAAATGACTTACATCAACAAAAGATAGTGGTATCCTCGTAAGTGAAGGGGTCTGTACAAGCTTCAAGGCAAGGTTTATCTATATGCAATATAAGGAAGTGAAAGAATGAGGGGAATGGAAAATAGTAGA
Organism: Erythrophleum ivorense; assembly: GCA_026724425.1. Classification (NCBI taxonomy): domain Eukaryota; kingdom Viridiplantae; phylum Streptophyta; class Magnoliopsida; order Fabales; family Fabaceae; genus Erythrophleum; species Erythrophleum ivorense. Next base: position 416,783 of record JAIUCV010000369.1, on the reverse strand, counting down.
TTCAGCAGGGGTTTCAATATTATCAACAAATATGTAATGGAGTTGGGAGGGAGCAAAATTTTCACCTAAGATTGGTAGATCTTAGACCCCATATTCTCTGCTGCGTGGTAATCTTGGCCTCACATGAAGAAAACATGTACCCATATATCCCAACAAAGAACTGCTGCTACACGAACACAAGCTCTGTTGTACTTGGTCAGCCATTACCCATTAAAGTTATTTCTTTTTTTGTCTGAGGTAAGTAGGGATAATCGTACAGGTCTTATTATGAAACAAAAAAGCTGCCCCACCACAGCAGGTGGGTTGGTTCCTCTATCGTCACCGGGGAGCTCTTGGTGAGGAGACTAACGAACAAGTTGCTAAAACAAATGGGAAGGGAGGATCGACTCGTTCAGTAGAACTCCAAAGAATGACTGTTAGGAGCAGGTGCAGACATCTCTTCAGTCCCTTTCAAACGAAAATGCAGCCAGGGTTGCGCTTGGTAGAGGGTTTGAGAAAAGGGGCACAGGAGGAACGAATGTGATGGGATTTTGGGGCTCCTTACTGCAGTGTGAAATTTGTTATTCACAATAACCCCTTCACCGAATCCTCTTCAACTGGTTCAGAATGAGAATAATACTCACCCAACACGTTAGGAGCAACATGTAATAAAGTGAGATGAATGGGGTTGAGTTCAAGTAAAAGGAAAGCTGGAACTTCGATTTTCACAGTGAGAGATTCAAAGTTTTGTTGGAAGAGTACTGGGGGAAGCAACTTAGGATCTAGGGATTTGGGGTAACCAGCGAGCAGCAAAGTGTGGGATAGCGCGGGATGGAGATTTGGCAAAGTAATTGTTAGAAGCAGATCCTTTCCATTGCGTGAGCGAGCAGTGCATGGTGAATTACGTGGATCCTGGCCGTTGCTTGCATCTTGCAACTAAAAACGTGACACATGTCTAGAAATTAGTGAAACGGGGGAATGAATGAATCCTCTCTTCTTGTTTTAAGCTCTTCAACCCTCACCTTTTCTTTTGCCACTTGTAAAATGCACGCATGACTATGACTTTCTCAGATGCAGCTTCCTTTGAGCTTTAGATTTAGGTGTTCAGCCATGGGAGCTTCGGCTTCTTCCTTAGACTTCAGCTTCCTCTAATGCAGCATCTTCTTCAAAATTTTGCCATGGGAGCTTCAAGCGTTCGGCCATGGTTGCATCGTGACACCCTTAGAGTTCAAATTTTGGCATCTTCAGAATTAGCTTAGGAGGATCCTTTGAAGTTGATTTATTTGTTGATTTTTATGCTAGTTGTTGATTGGGATTCATTTGTTGAATTGGGATTCATTTGCTGACTATTATTAATTAGGATTCATTTGCTGAATTTTGATTGGATTCATTTGTTGATCTGGTTGTTTATAATGTGCTTTTGCATGGTTATAAGTTATTCAAATTTATTCTTTTGCATATGCATTTGACATGCTACTGATCTAGGTGTTAATTTACTAACCAAATTTTAAGGACTAATATGATGCTAAATATAAACACAAAATTGATGCAAGTGACCGTTGATGATATAAGATTATTATTATTATTATTATTATTATTATATGTGGGAGAGTGTAAAATTACTTTAATATATTTATCTTATGTCCAAGGAATGTTCTGTTTGGAAAATTTGTTGCTTTCTTGAATTGTATTGTGCTCATACTCAAGTGATAGAGTTTCATAATATAGTAGTTTCCTGACTTCAGTGGCAATATCTTTTGCTATAAAGTTACTTGGATCATAGTGAGGTTGAGTTTACACGACAGGCACTCATTGATTTCCAAATGGTGATTTCTAAATGGTTTATGGAGTTCTGAGTCGAGATGAGAAAAGAGTGCCGGAAGCAAGCTTATCAAAGTCATGGAACAAATTGGAATTAGTTTGAATAGTGAAAATTAAGTAGGACTTCCATGCTAAACCAATTGGAATTATAGCTAGTACATACAATCAAATTTTTCAATTATAATTTGAATGATGTAATGTATATGATGCTATGTATAATATGTATAGGATATTAAATACATGTTCAATTACAAAGAATACATTGCATTGGGATTTCCAAAAGCTTGCCTATTCTAAATTTAAACTAAAAAATACATTGCATTGAAATTTCATTTCCTGCATTCCTTTATATTTCAACTGCAACTTGACTGCTACTTCAGCTATCAACCATGTTTAGGGCCACAGGAGCATACTTCTCTACCGTTGTCCTCAGATATAAGCCTTGCCTGAAGAAAGAATTAACTTCACAGACATTAATCATAACAGTAACTTAAAATAATAATCAAACAAAAGGCATTAGAATAAAGTTCATAGCTCAAAAAATGGTAAACATCAAACAATTTTTAGATTCAAATCATAACTCCCAGAGCTATGTGGATTGTGTTTTTATGTTACTAAATTTTTCAGTTCACTACTAGCCATTGAATTGCAGAGAGGTAAAAATTGGCCAATACAAGATACAACCACCAGGTCAAATGAGGACATAACTATGAAAACAAAGGAAAAAAATTGTTTGCATAATTGGATGACTGCCATTAGTTTATGTTTATATGGCATAGCATAAAACATTCATGTTTTTTGCTTAACATGAACTAAGCTATAGCTCACACAAGGAGAGTTAAGCTTTCTAAAAATGAAAAGAACCTTTGCTCTTTTAAATTTTAATATTAAATAGGAATTAGATTCCTAAATTTTTAGCCAACATAATCTTCAAGTGTATTACTTATTCACACATTACAATAAGCCACTTTCCTGAATGCAATCTTATATGACCAAGCCTAAAGCAAATAGTCCCAAAATATGACAAGAAATTATTTCTTTTCGCCTAATCTAATCAGATTTTTGCATTAATTGTCATACACAAAACAAATGCTAACTTTGAATAAGTAACAAATCCAATTAATAGAACAAACACTTAGACGGGCACATTGAATGGAGATCCAGAATCTGATTCAATAAACAAATTCGAATAAGAATTAAGAACAGCTCAAGGACCAGGAGGACCCATATCAAAAAGTAAAAGATCATTATGCCTCTCACCTTCCTCCACCCTCTTCTTACTGGCGACTGAGGCCTCTTTGAAGAAATTCCTACCAAAGCCTGGCCTCTTGAATGACGAAGGATCATCACCATCACAGTCGTCACTGAGCTCAAGGTCCAGTGCTTGGTCTTTGTGGAGGAGCTACCGTTAGGTTTCACAGTGAGTGAGGATCAAGGCACCAAGCTTTAAAGACATGGTCGAATGCTTGAAGCTCCTGTGGCAGAATTTCGAGGAAGAAATTGCATCTAAGGAAGCCGAAATATGAGGAAGAAGCTAAAGCTCCCACCGCTTGAATATGAAGCTCCCCTGGCCAAACACCTGAATCTAAATCTCCCAAGAAGAAGCTGCATCTAAGGAAGCCATAATCAAGTGTGTGTTTTGCAAGTGGCAGAAAAAAAGAGATGGTTGAAGAACTTGAAACAGAGACGGAAGATTCATTCATTCCACCGTTTCACTCATTGCTGGACGTGTGTCACATTTTCTGCCACGAGATGTAAGCAACGGCCATGATCCACGCAATTCACCACGCACTACACGTCCACGCAATGGAGAGGATCTACTTTCGTAATTGTTTTATTTAGTTAAAAAATTTTAACAAATACTAATGTCAGTTGTAGGTAACAGACATTAAAAAGGATCCAGCTGGACTTCCTACATCGGTTGTTGTGATTGACGTTAAAGGACTGACGTTAAATGAGGATTTTTTTGTAGTCTCTTTTTGAAGGGAATGTTGTTCAAACATCATCTACATTTTGACCAAAAAAAAAATTGAGTATATTGGTCAAAGCTATGCTCAACTATAGGATTTTAAATATTTCCTAATGTTATATGTTTAGCCTATGACTTGCTAATTGATTGTACATAATAGGTCTTTGAAATAAATTGCTAGCTTCATAGTCATTCATTTACTTATTTATTAAAAGAGAAAGAAATCCTTTTAGAGAATAAAAGATTGTACAAATAATGATGATGCTTATTGTCTTATCTATCTTAACAAAATTTAATTAGGTCTTTGAACTCTGAGTAGGGCTTGGTTTCAAATAAAGAAATTAAATTAATGTAATGGCTTTACTGGTGGAGTTTATAGCAATAACACATAGGTGGGATTGCTATATTTTCTTATTTTCCTTTATCTTGGTCAGTTGAACTATAAAGACTTCAGTTATTTGAAATATGTCTTAGTGATTTTAATGGGGAACTTGGTAGAGGTGTAAAATGCATATTCACTAAGTAGATGAGAATTCAATGAATGATCAAAGTGATGATGTAGCGGTAATTGTATTTAGGTGATTTTAGGGACATTCCCTCATTTGGGGATTATTTAGGAAAATGTAAGGAAAATATTTACTACATCGAATATATTGTGGATAGATAATGTTGTCTATGCTTGTTTTTCTAATTTCATCTTGTTTCTCTTGTTTAAAATAATTGTTAATTATTATTCTTGTGCTTGGGGGACAAGTTTCGGGTCTATGTTGTTTTATATACATGTAATTTCAATCTAACTTAGCCTGAATATTTGAATCATCTAAATAGATAATTTGCTCTGATCTTTGGAACTATTTGAATAGTTCAAAATTATTATACCAATAAGTTTTGAGAAAATATCGCAATATGTTAGATAACTTTGAAATGTGATAACACTCTGAATTTAAATTCTTTGAAAGTTTCAATATGTATATATGAATTTAATATTGCTTTTTGATAAAGTTGTCTAATACAAGATTCTATAGTTAACAACAATGGTTGTTAACCTTTGTGCACTAAGATCTATATATTGTAGGCCTCATACTTTCATCCGATATTACATATTGTAGGCCTCATACTCCTATTTGTATATTGTAGGCTTCATGCTCCTATTTGTATATTGTGAGCCTCGTCCTCTCCTCTGTTTGATTTTGTTTGGATGCTTCCTTCTATTATTTGTTATAATGACATTTTAACTATATCTTCCTTAAGCTACATCTTTATTTGACCTTTGAATATGAATTTGAGTGCACTTTAACATTTTTACTTGACTTGTTAGTAATATCTTGCTTTAAAATTAAAAAAAATAACGACAATATGGAATTTTTACTATTTATTAAGTGATTGTAATCTCTTGTTTGTAAAAAAATTCATGTGCCTATGACTTGTCCCTTTATAACATAGATGGTATTATGTTATCTACTCATTGAGTAACACCTTAAAAAATTTTCTTTCATTTCAATCCCTATTAGCTTAAGAATTTTGAATATAATTAAGCTAATTTATAAAATAAAATAATATGAACTACTTTAGGAAATGAAGGAATAGTATAATGAGTTGTGGTAAGTTTATGAATTCTAAATTTTTTTAAGAAATAGATGGAAGTGATATAAGGACTACCTTAAATGATTTTAAATTTTTTAGGAGCCAAAGTCCAATTTTATCCAAGATACATTAAAAAATTCCAACACCCCCATCTTTTCTTCACTTTTTCACTTTCTTTGCTTAGTGAGCGTTCTCAGCCATTGGTTTTCTTCTTTCTCCATTTTCTTTCGTTTTTTCTTCTCTCAAACCTCTTTAGTCTCTTTCATTCTTTCTCTCTTCCTTTCCCTTTGGCTACCTTGTATGTTGTGAAACTAACCCCTAACCTAGCTATAACCTGTGCCCAATACACCATCATTAATGAGACGTTGAAGGGGAGTTAGGATAGGGTCTTGAGCTTCAAGTGAGTTGCCTTCATTCCACTTCATTCCTCTCTTGATTTCTTGGTAAGAACCATATCCTTTCCTCATTCTTTTTGATTGTTGAAGTTCAGATTTTGCTTTAAGGGGATTAGGTCTTTGAAACTTGCTTCATTTTGTTCTTCATTAAGGGAAAATGTCTATCCAAGATTTGGTTTGAAAATTTAGAAATTTAGTGCTTTCCTATATTAGTATTTACTCTACTTTCCTTATTTTTAACTCCTTCAAGTTGTAGGAAAGTGTTCTGATTTTTTTTTCTTAAGACTATCAAGGGGAAATTATGTTTACAAATTTTTTTTGAGATGGTAGATTTGTGAGTTAAATAGATTTAGAAATTTTTTACAAGCATAAGGTTCAAGAGAAATTTTCAAACTTGCAACTTGGTCTATTTTATTGTATGGATTATGTTAGCTTAAGGTCTAAGTTAAGGGAAGACAACTTACTTGAACAAATTTTAGGATTGGAGGGTTTAATAATTTAGCTTGTGAATGGTAAGGGAATTTGAGGACTAAGAAAAAGGAATTTAATTGATGTTGTAACTTAAAAGGTTAAATGGTATGGCTAAAGAGATAGGAACTCTTATGTTAATTAGGACCTAAATGTGGATCTAAGTGAGAATATCTTATGGTAGAATATAAAAGGTGTATTTTAAAATAGATAATAAGAGTAACTTGACCTTATGTGATTTAATGTGTTGTTTAGTGACGTAAATTGTTTATAGGTATTAGAAGAGATTCTAGAGACAATCCCCTGTCGAGTTCTTAGTCAGTTCAAGACTTAAGGGAATTTTGGTGTTACCTTATGTTGTGAGTAAATAGTACTTGTTATAAGTAACTGTACTACTTGTTCATTGTAAGTTAATGTATTTGTAAATGGATTTTGTTATGTTATGTTTGAAAAGGAATTACAAATTATTGTTATTGGAATATCTCAATAGTTGATTTGTTAGTTAAAAATACTTGATAATTAATTATTTGATTATTTGATCCATCTTTTGTTAATGTCTCGTAGTGTTAAACCCAGAATATGTCTAATACAGAATCCTGCAGCTAACAACAGTAGTTGTTAATCTTGATACACTATGATTAGAGCCCCAACTAGTAAGAGTGTTACTAGCCCCATATGTTGGCCACCATATGTGAATTTGTTTGAATTGTTAAGTATAAAATACCCATCTGTATAATTATTTTTCGAGTGACATGTTTGTGTCTATTTGATTTGGTTTTGTTTAGACACATCAATTGTATTTTCATGATTGATTTTATGAAGGTTAGAACATGCACATTATTGAAATTGCCTAATGTAAATGATAAAAAACAAATTTAATAGGATACTATGGGTCTATTTGATTCTATTCTGATTTTAATATTTTCAAAATAGATATTTTTTAGAATAAATTTTGAAAATAAAAAAAATCAAAAAATCTATTTGAATAATTATTCTGAAAAATCGTTGTTTTCTATTTTTTTCTTGATTTTGCAAAACAAAAATTACAAAACATCTAAAAAATGTTCTAATTTTTCTGTTTTTGAAAATATAATTTTGTTTTCTCATTTTATAAAACACTTCATTAAAAACACATTATCAAACAAGTTTTTTTGTTCTTGAAAATAGAAAACTATTTTGGAAATAGGAAATCAAATGGGCCCTACATTATTGCTCTTGTTTTCAATATACATTTTAAATTGGAAGGTAAGCTATTATATAAATAAATTGTGTTTCTATCATAGTTAGTATTACCTGCTCATTGAGATTCGAACTTATTCCTTTAAATTTTTCTTTCATTACAGATAGTAGTATTGGTTTAGAACCGACCTCGGTGGCATAGGACTAACAACTTTTATTGTTGATGCTTTGTGTAATTTTTGCTAGGGTCTTCTTTTGTGAAGTATTACTATAATTGTATTACGTGTATTATCTTCTCTTGGTAGTAGCTCCACTAATGCATAAAACAAGGTTTTCCCACCCTCATTGATTATTGTTTATTGCGGAGCTCTCTTAATTATTTTGTTGGGATTTGATTATTTTTAACAAAATTCAGGCAATCCTATATTTAGGGGAAAATTTACCAAAATTTTTATAAAAAGTTAAATTAACTATGATGTAATCAATCTTCTTGTGATATTGTGTGCCTCTTTCAGTAAAGAAAAACATCCTTAAATGTCCAAAGATTTTTCTTACTTTATTGTCATGCCTTTTATATTTATGATTCTAGTTGATAAGGGGCTTACAAACGTGAGTTTTAGCTTGTAGTCTGTGCCAATTACACTTCATGTTGGGGTGTAACAGTCACCACTCATCCCTTTTAACATTTTTACATGTTGTAAAATTGTAGGATTGGTCATGAGTTAGTATTGTGGTGAAGGTAAGTGGGTGATTAGTTCTCATGCCTCACATTAGTCCATGGGTAAGTTTTTTTTTCTTTTTCAATGTAACTAATTATTATATTCTAAAGTAGTTTCACAATTCTATGAGCAGGATTCTCCACCCTACTATGTATTTATGCAATTAGTGGAATTGGAAAGTAGAGTAATCCTTATTATATTATGAATATTTGGACTATTATAGAAATTTCAAGATATTCAACTTTAGGGATATTATAGCAAAATGTTAGAATATAAGATTAACTTCAAGATAAAACTGCCACATCGTGAGAAATAAAAGGTGACTGGCAAAGAGAACAAGGTAAAGTTCATATCTGTAAGCCTAATAGACACAACCTATAATTAAAGAGGGTCTTTTGATGGTTCAATACATAACATTATTGCATCCAAATTAATCACATTATCTCTTTATATCTATATAAGTATTCTTAACTTTTTGTAAAAATTTCAGCAGAATTTTCCTTAAAATTTGGACATCTCAATTTTTTTTACAAATAGCCAAAGTCCAGTAACAACAACTGTAGTGACCCAAAAAATATATATGAAAAATATAAAATAATAATATAATATAATATATAGATATATATATATATAGATATATAATAACAATAATGCTTAAAAAAAGAAAAAAAGGGAATTGAAGAAAAAATATTAGTACCCATTTAACATTCTTTTCTATCTTTCTTTTTCTTTATTTTATTTCATTTCCCATTATTTCATATTTTTTATTCTTTTTTATTCCTTTTTCTTATTTTTTTCCTATCTTTCTTTTTCTTACATTCTTCCTTCTCTTTCATTGATACCCTCTACTCCATTTGGTCCTTTCCCCATCATTTTCATGCATGCTTCTCCCAGCCATTTTGCTATCATTTAGCCACCCTATTTTTTTACTGGCATCGCCTAACCTTCCCTAAGCCTTCTCCTATTCTATTCCATCACTAGTAGTTTGTGGAGGTCACTAAAGGGGGTGCTATTAGCAATGTGGGTATACCATCCTATTACTTCCATATTTCTTCCTTTTTATTGCAAAATTCTCTAATTCTTACCTTCCCTTCCTCATTTTCAACCTATTCCTTCTTCCATAGGGTGAAATTTGTGGCTACCTTTTCCACCCTGGTTGAGAGTGATAAAAAAAAAGGTTGGGTTTCTTGTGTGATCTTCACAACTACGTTATTTGTGCATTAATCTTCAATTTCTATCTCCTTAAGGTAAATTTTGAATTTAGATTATGGATTAGTAGCTAAAGGAAAAGACCCAAGTTCATGGTTAGTTGTAGAAATGAACAATAAGGTCAATGGAGTGGGTTTTTAGTCAAATACACATTATTGAGTTAGATGGATATGAGGAGTTGTTAGTTTGAGCTTATGTATTAATTTGGTAAATTATGGGTGTTATTAGGAAGTTTTGTGAACATGGATGATAAGGGAAGTCAGTCTTGCGAAAAGGACCAAGTACCACAAGAGTGTTGGCACCATCAATCACAAATAATAGGTCTCATTATATCTTACGGGTACTTTCATTACTTGTAAGTTCATGGTAATGGTAATTTGATTTTTGATTTGATCATCATATGTGTAATCTTGTGGAATGAGCCTTTCTATGCATACTTTCTATATGTTTGATTTGAGGACATGCTAAAGTTTTGGTTAAAGTAATGGCTTAGCTTTACGTATTAATATAAGGGTGATAAGTGTTCTTAATATTATATGGGGCATTATCTTATGACTAAAGGGTATGTATTAATGATAGTAGGGCAGAAAAATGAGAATGATTATGGAGGAACCATCTTGTTAGCATATTAGAATGATATTATGTTGATGTAAGAATGAGAATATGATTTCATAACCTAATTCTAATACTTGTCATGCCTTTCTCTGAATTACCATTGCAAGATTTGACATTCCTTGTTGAATGCATTTTCAAGGCATATGAATTAATCCTTTGAAGAATTAACTCAATAAATAATTATTCAAATATTTATTTATTTGATTGTTACTTGGTTTCACATAATATTAAACCACTCATTTAAGTAATTAAATTAAGCTATGTTAATTTAATTAGCATTAATAAATCATATGTAATTCTCTTGTTATACATCCCTATTTCCCTACAGTAAGACTAGAATCCATGATGGAATGTTATAGTTATTAATGGAGACAATGGTTGAGGTGTATTATACTGGGTAATGGCAGGCTTGGGTGGAAAAGGAGTAACTCATTAGGTGTCGTTACTTTTGAAAAGGATAAGGAGCTACAAATGAGGTGTAGCCATCCCTAAGGATGTATACCCTGACATGTTAAGGGTAGGTGGGAAAAGAGCTACCCATTAAGCGTAGTCACTCACAATAAGGTAAAGAACTGCCAATAAGGTATAACCACCACCTTATACAAGTGGAAAATGGTTCTCTCTTATAATTACCATATTAAAGGACTTGATGTTTTAAGAACTAACTTGTGCATATGTTTGAATTGTAGGAAATATTAGTTACTTAATTATGTTAGTTAATTTTATGCATTTCCTAGCTTTTTATTTTGGTATGATCCCTCTACTTTCGATTGTGGTAACTTGTTATTTGCTCATTGAGTTTTCAACTCATTCTTTAAGTTTCGACATTTTAGATCGTGATGTTGGATCCAACCTGCTTCCATCATTTTAGGTTAAGAGGTGTTGGAGTGGTAAGCCCCATATTTGAACTACAAGGGTGTATTTGTTTTATTGTAAAGAATTTTTGATTTAATGTTGTAAAGTACTTTAGATGTAGCTCTACTTGACAAAAAAAGAATTTTCCCTCCTTTTACTTTTGTTTTTTTTGATATTTTGATAGTTGATGGTTGAGAGTGGAGCTCTTCTTTGCTATTGTTACTAGTTTCTAATTGTTTGTAGAAATTTGGGATGTTTAAATTTTTGAAAAAACTTTGCCAAATTTTTTATAAAGAGCTAAGAATACTTATTTTGATGTAATGAGACAATATGATCAATTGGATGAAGTAAGATTTTGTGTTCAACCATCAAAAGACTTCTTCAACTATGGTAGTGTCTAAAAGGCTTACGGATTTGAGTTTTACCTTGCTCTCCATGTCGATCACCTCCTTTTTGCTTAGAGTGTGTTAACACTAAAAGAGAGCTCTGCTCTCAACTATTAACTACTAAAATGTCAAAAAACAAAAAAAAAAGAGGGAAATTTTACTTGTGTTGAATAAAGTTACATTAAGAGTACTATACAACAACAAATCAGAATTTAAACACATAACGAAAAGTAGATATACCTTTGCAATTCACATGCAGGGATCACCACTCCAATGCCTCTAGACCAAGGATGATGGAGGTAAGTTGAACCCAACACCATTATCTAAAATGTTGAAATTTAGGAAATAAGTTAAAAACTTAAAGAGCAGATAACACGTTATAATAATTGAAGAAAAATAATTATAACTAAGGTAAAAACAAAGAAATGCATAAGCATATCCATAAATTAGTCCTTAAAATATTAAATCTTTTAACATGGCAATTATATGAGAGAACTGATTCCACTTTCATTGGTGGCAATTCGCCTCGTTGGCAACTCCTTACCTTATCATAGGTGGCTACATCTAACGAGCAACTCTTTTTTCACCTACAACTAATGTATCATCGCATCAATAGGGTCAACTACACCTCGTTGATAACTTCTTACTCTATCATAGGTGGCTACACCTAATGGACAACTCCTTTTCTACTCAGGCCTCCCTTCACTTATCCAGATACACCTAAGCCAATATCCTTACTAATAACTAATGGATTCTACCATAGATTTCCATCTTATTATAAGAGTTAAGTGTTATGTAACAAAAAATGGATTACATGTGGCGTGCTAGTAGTGATTAAGTTAATGTACTTTTATTAAAGTAATTAAATGAGAGATTTAGTGTTAAGTGGAAACAAGTAAGTAAATAATCAAGTAAATAAATGAGTAAATAATTAATGATTTGATTTTTTAAAAGTTCAATTCAAATATGTTAAAATAGGTACAAAAAAGAGTACTAAAGTTTTTGAAATGGGTGAATCAGTTTTTAAAAGCTATGACTACATTAGTTAAACTTAAAGGAAGGGATGACAAGTATAAGATTCAAACTATAAAGTCATACTTTTAATTCATATATCAACATAATAACGTTCTAATAGGCTAGCATGATGATTCTTCCATAATTATTCTCATTTCCTCTATTGTCATTAATCTGTATTGCTTTAACTTGCAAAATAACACCTCATATAATATCAATAAGTATTTATCACAATTACGTTAATATATAGAGCTAACCATTGCTTTAACTCGTTTTAAAATATTATCCAACCAAGCATATAGAGAGGATGCAATTAAAGCTCTATTCTATTAAGATTACGTACAAGTTGATTGAATCAAAATCCAGATTATTGTTACTATCAGCTTCCAAGTAATGAAGGAACCCATAAAACATGTTGTAATTTGTCATCTACTTACAAATAGTGTCGAACACTAAGGTGGCACTTGTTTTCTATACAAGACTAGCTTTTTTCAATGTCGGTATTTGCAGAGCTTCCTAACAACATTCATAATTCACCAAATTATTATGTAGGCTCAACTAGAATTCTTAACATCTATCTAAATCAATAATAGCTAATTAACTAAAAACTCCACTTTATAACCTCATTTTTCATTCTTACAATTAACCATGAACTTAGGCCTTCCTATCTAATTACTAATCTAAAAATTGAGCTTAAAGATTGCCTCAAGGAGCTAGAGATTGAAGATTAATGTATGGGTAACACCATAAGAGAACTCTCATTAACCAATCTTAACCCTAGGGCTTATTTCCAGTCAAAATTGAAGGGATACGGGTTGCAACATTTTCAAACCTTGTTAAAGATGGAATGAAACAAAAATGGGAGGGAAAAGGTAAGAATCAAAGAAATGAAAAAAAAAGGGAGTAAAATGGCATGGAGCTCATCGCGGCACCCAATGGAACTCCTTTGAACCCCTCAAACAATGGACAAATGATGGGAGGCTTTAGGGGAAGCTAGTCGATGTTGGTTGTGGCATCACAAAAATGGAGAAGTGTAACACCCTCATTTCTAGCTCATACCCATCATGCCATACATGCTCATATACATCTAGGAAGACTAAAGTAAGGTCTCCCTTCCTTCGATGCTTACACTTTCTTTACATTGTGGCATGGTTAAAATGCATTTTGATGTCACATGGACCGAGTGAGCTCATTATATAGATCCTCATATTTAATTGCACCATTAAAACTCATTTCAATCCCAAAAACATGCTTTAAACCTATGGAAAGCAAAAAGGGATATGAGACATGCATGTTCATTTTCGGCCTTACTTGGCCTCATTTCTGGGCAAAGTTTGGAAATTCATAACTAAATACAGAGAAATCAAAAACATGTGATCTCAGTCATTCTAGAAAGCTTAAGGGGTCTACTTCATGATAAAAATATGTGCAAGTCATAACATCCCACACACAGGACGTTTGACATGCAAAATCATCTGAAGGTCGGAGGGGGCTCTGCTACTGTCACAGTTTACTGATATGGACTTCAAAAATCTCTAACTAATTCCACAAAAATCCAATGCATGCAAATGATATCAATATGGAAAGATGTAGATATTAACTAGAGAGAAAAATGTCTCCAGATCAATTCATCAAACCAAACTCCCAGAAACCGATGAAACAGTACCTCGGATCTGGTAGGATGACTGATGCTGGGCAGGAATTTCAAAAATTCATATCTTCCTCTCTAGACCTCCAAATGAGGTGCTTCTAGTTGCTACAGGTCACTGTGAATGTCTAGTTTTTGCCTATAAAATTTAGTAGTCATTGGATCATGTTTGCCCCTCGGATGACACAATTCCATAACTGACCAAATGAACAGTATTTCTGAAAATCTGAAATTTTGATACCAACTTTGAAAAATCATAGAAAATTATATAGACCTCCAAATGACTTGATCCTTAGCTTCCCAAAAAGCTCTAGACAAGATCTAGTCACATGCCAAATTTCAAGGCAAGAGGAGGTCATTTGGTCAGGTTTGGACATCATATGCAAAAGGGCCACTTCCTTGTGTTACAAGAGGCTAATGGGGTCCAACTTTGGTTTTCCTACCTCTAAAGCTCTAAGAGCACATGAGAAAGCATCCATATGGGCTACCAACCATGGCTCAAGTGTCTAATGACCCAGACTTACAAAACTCACTTTCCCACATCCACTTATACACCCATGTGGCCAATGCTAAAATCATGCTTTTCATACAAGCTTGCTACGTCATTCAAAATGGTGCTCATTATCATACACATATGGTAAATACATTCATTTAAAAGGATTCATAGATGCTACATCATATGCATCATTATTTTATACTTCTTGACTTAACTACAAAATAAATACAATGGCTCTTTTACAATCTTTTCATTGAATTCCCTAGCTTTAAGCTTGGTGGCTCCCATCTCTTGCCTCACTGGGTCCACCTAGCATGTTGGGATGGTGGAGAGGGGGAGTGAGATTCAAAGAATCTCAATAGCTCATATCTCATTCAATCATACACATAAAGCATGCAAACAAGTCTCACAATGTATGCATGGGCATATTAGCATGTGAAATCATAAGAAAAGCATTTGCACATTTGAGTTGGCCATTCATAAGAAAAGCATTTTCAACATGTAAGTAGGCCATACATAACATGTAAAAGTTTGCCAAGTAAATGGATTAGCCTCACCTACTCACTGGCGGATTTTGGACTTGCCTCACCCATTCTCTAAGAGGTTCTTAGACTCAACCCTTACTCTTTGGGAGTCAACCTCACTTTTTGGAGACTCTTTACTTTGTCTCAACCAACTTGAGAGTTTTTGGCTCATCCTCACCATGGCTAGAAGGTTATTGGCTTTTCCATACTCAAGCAAACCCAAACAATCACATAAAACATCATTGAAATACATGAGACATCATCATGCTAGCATACTTCTCATGGTTCAAAACATACATACACACAAGCAAGACAATGTAGGCACACATCTTATGCATGAGAGAAGGTGGAGAGAGCTACCTTATTGGCTATTCATAACTTTTCCTTTGAATTTTCCTCCTCCCTTGTGGTTTTCACAATCACCTCTAGATGGGAGTGCTTCTCTTGAGCCTAACCACACAATAAACATGGAATTACTCTCTTAACACTTTATTCATAAGCTAGAGATTTCTTTCTAGTAAACCCTACTAAGCATATAAGAGCTAGGGATTCTTTCTCTCACTAGAAACTTATCAACTCTCTTTCCTCTCTCAAGCTCTCAAGAAGGAAGCAAGGGAGAAGTAAAGATATGTGAGTCTTAGTTTTCTTCAAGAGGGGTTTTCTACTCTCCCTCCTCTGAACCAAGCTCAAAACATGGCTACTTTAACTACTAAAACTGTGGGAAGAGAGGATAAAGGGAGAAGAACAACATGCTAAGAGAAAAGCCATAGAAATCCTTACCTTTCTTGTTCTTCCTTCCTTCATTAGGCTTCTCTCTCTCTCCTCCGCCCTTTTTCTCTATCTTAGAGTGAGCTTAAGTTGGTTACAGAGTGAAAGAAGGAGTTGGGATGCTTTAAAAAGTCAAATCCTCTTTTTTTACGCTTTTCCAAACTAACCCTCGCTATAGCGAGCCATAACCCTCGCTATGGCGAGCTCGAATCAGTCCCAAACCTCTGCCTTCGCTACAGCGCGCGCTACGGCGAGTAACGCCTTGGTTTTTGTATGGGGTGCCCGAACTCGCTATAGCTAAAAGGCACTCTCGCTATAGCGAATAGGTACATTCGCTATAGCTAGGCTGTAGCTAGCAGACTTAGAAAATTTTCAGCTTCCAAAAATTTTCAGCTTTTCTTTTCTCTTCTCTTTTTTTTTTTTCTTTTTTCTTTTCTTTTCTTCTTCTGGTTGTTACATTTAGGTCACACAGAGCTCCCAACGATATTGTCCCTGGTCCGGCCATATCCGAAACTGGGTTCCGTAGCCAGGGTTTTGTTCCTCCTAGAAGATGGCTTCTCCCATTAGCTCCCAGGAAAAGGCCTCGTTGGAAGGGGAAGCTTTGCCCCCACTTATATGTATTAGCCCCAGGACCTTCCTAACCAATGTGAGGCTTTACATTCCACCCCCTTGGGGCCAACCTGTCCTCGGGTTGCACATGGGCCAGGACTGCTTTGATACCAGGTCACACAGAGCTCCCAACGATATTATCCCTAGTCCGGCCATGTCCGAAATTGGGTTCCGTAGCCAGGGTTTTGTTCCTCCTGGAAGATGGCTTCTCCCATTAGCTCCCAGGAAAAGGCCTCATTGGAAGGGGAAGCTTTGCCCCCACTTATATGCACTAGCCCCAGGACCTTCCTAACCGATGTGGGACTTTACAAGAAGCAATAGCAATAGCCATGAGAAGGGAGAGGCATGAAATCAAAGGGATAGGAGCACTGAACTGCAGCTTAAAAATAGATAAGAAGAAGGAAGAAAAGGAAGAAGGGAAAAAGGGTAAAAGAAGAAAGGAAAAAACACCTCGGGGAGGAAGAGAAAATGAAAGAAAATAAAAAAAATGAAAAATGGAAAGAAAAGGAAAAATATAAAGTAGATGCTGATATTTCTCTTACTAGGTTTAAAATGAGATGCAAAAAATAATTATTTTATTGCACAAAATTGAAAAAAAAAATTCAACATCTTATGCTTCTTGAGATAATTTTTAAACTTAAAAGAAAATCTTGAAACTAGCTAAATCTTATTTTTTTCTACCTAAAAAAATTTATAAAGTACTTAATTTATTTATTTACTAATTTATTCACATATATATATATATATATATTATTTCATTATTACTACTATTATATATTTTTTATATTATTATTATTATATATTTTTGAGTTAGTACATAAACTGTGCAATTAAAGATCCATCCGGCAGTGTGAAGGTATAAATTTAAGTCTTCACCACTTGTCGTCTTAGTCATATCTCCGAATTCGAGAAGGTGCATGACATCTTCTCTTCATACAAAAGCAACACTTAATATCTTCCTTCTCTACCATTAATGCCATTGGCTTTTTCTTTTAAAATAAGCATAACATCATTAATTATTATTTTTTTAAGATTTAGTCTATCTATTTCCGAGAGACTAAACTAATGTAACATATTTATGTGCAAATTGAGCAAATTTTTTTTTTAGTGAATCTCACTCCTTCCACATATGCATGAATATATTTTTAGAAAATTAAAACTGAAATAGTATACTTTTTAATATTTACTATCAAATTTTCTAATGATATTATGTAAATAAACTTTTTTTTAAGAAGTCAAATCAATAATGCAATGTTAAGTTAACAAAAATATTTAAGTGTCATGTTTTTATTCAAATACTACCTCGGGATAGTTAGGTTGTTTTTGACTTCTTAATTTGATGTTTAAATTTTGATTGTTTTACATATTGTATTTTGCTTATGATTTTTCCATAAGCATATAGTGTAGACTTATCATAGTCCTTCTTCCCCTTTGTTGTCAGTTTTCCCTGCATTCTCATCCAAAAAAAAAAAAGAATATCTGTATCTTTTGATAAAAAAAAAAACTTGATAACATTTACAAAAATTACACTTAAGCTTTTTTTTTAATTTATTTATAAAAATTAAATAAATCTAGTCTACAAAAAATTCTCTGGAACATTATTAATTAATATGAATATTGACTGGTAGGATTGAACAGGAATGTCTTAATCAAAAGTATTAATCATGATAAACAGTGTTGTTACCAAACTTAATTATTTTATACACAAGAGGGACAGTGAGGATGAAATGAAAATGGCGTCCAGATTCTCTACTTGGCAGGCTGCAAAGCACAGCGTGCTTGGAGACAAAACAACGCTGTTTCAAATTATAAAGAGATGATCTCAGCCGTTCCTTTGACTAGCTAGCCACCTCGACTGATCGACAGTTGAAAAAAAAAAAAGGCATCTTCCTAATCTTCTATTGGAGCACTTCTCCCTCCTGTCGATGAATCTGCAACATCGAATCTCCCTCCAAAAGAGGTGAGTAAAGCAGAAAGACCACCCCCGCTGCTAGCCCCGCCGTCAACACCACCTATGCTTAGGCCAAGAAGATCACGAGTCATGGGTTGTCCCCCGAATGGCGAAGACGAGCCCATAATCAAGTCTGCAAAACCCGCATTCCCAGTAGAAGGAATTCTAAGCATGAGGCCATCGTCAGTTACCGAGTGATTCTCTATCTTTACATGGCTATTCCATTGTGTTGGGGTACCAACATTTTGTGCAAAGGAAGATGTTGTTGCTAAGGCTAAACCCCGAAGCACAGATACATTGGATGCTGCAGCACCCATTTGAGGTGCCTTTTGGAGTAATGCAGTGGCAGACAATGCAGGCTGTGGAGACGCAGTGTAGTGCCAAGGGTCTTGCTAGTCCGGGAACAGGGATGAGTCATTATTGGAGAGATAGGGTAATGTGGAGAGAGACAGAGATGTGGGCTCTATCGCAGATATCATTGGGGTAGTCGTTGGGCAATCCGAGCAAGCCAAGCTAGACTTCATATTGGAATACAATGAAAATGTCGATGAAGAGATGCCTCATGGGTTTAGCCATTGAAGGAAGCTCAAGTGCAGATACAGAAGACGCGATGGAAGCTTGGATCCTACTACTACAAACGCACGTTTAAGGGAAATAAAATGGACGGTTAGTAGGCGTTCTCAAAGGAACAGCTGAGATCATCTCTTTGTAATTTGAAACGGCGTCGTTTTGTCTCCAAGCATGGCGTGCTCTGCAGCTTGCCAAGTAGAGAATCCGGACGCATGAAAATGCTGTCACCTTATAGCCTTCTAGTTTAATGTGCCAATCGGCCCCATTTGCGTTGAAATGATAAAAAGTAATGGCCAGGAGCCGAAGAATATTATTTGATCAAATTAAGATTCCAGAATCCAGTAAAGTAGCCTTAGGGAAAAACTTTCCTTAAATGGTTTTATAATGACTTGTCACATTATCATGCTAGCTGCTTCCGTTCCATATACCTTTTGCACTAATAATAATAATAATAATAAATTATACTTTTTCTCTTAAATTTTGTTAAAATTATACAAATATCTTTTTATTTTTAAAATGCATACTTTAATTTAATTTTAAAATTTTTAAACTAAAATACCTTTTATTATTTTATATTTATATTGAATTTTTTTTACAAGAATTAAAAGCCATGTTATTTAATAAACTAAATATATCTCATCTTCATAGTTGTTCATCATCTAAGTATGTCCAAATGTGTACACATGAATATAGAAGGAGTAAATTTTATTTTCATTGAATTTAGGATGGAAACATATCAAAGAGTCCGGTGGGGATTTAACTCTCATTGGGAAGATATTTTCAAAAAAGATTCTGAATGTGGCTATAGTTAAATCTTTAATTAAGAAAGGAAGGAAATGTTTATCAGATTTCTATTAATAGTGCTGGGGATAATTTGTTTATTTTCAATTTTTGAAACAATGAAGATTACATGAGAATCTTACGAAATGGACCTTGGACTGTTATGGGATTTCTGCTTAATATTCGACCATGCACTTTATTACTGGCTATACATGAAGTTAAGACACATCCATGTATATATTGTGTACAATTCCATGGTTACCAGGAGAAGGCATGACGAGGAAAAATATTATCACTCTGGGAAGTAAGTTGAGAGAGATTATTGCATTTGAAGATCCTTTACTGCATTGAGGATTTACTAGAAGCTTTGTTCATGTAAGGGTGGAAATTGATTTTAGGAATCCTTCATTGGTGGCATTTTGGGTTCCTAGGCTTAGCCTCCTCGTAATTTCCTAAGAAAGGATATCAATTAATTAATAAAAGGGTTATTATTTAATTAATTATTAATAATTTAAATTTTGCTTTTGAATTTTGAAATTAAAAAATTATGCAGGTTAGTTAGTATTTATTATGAGATTATTTTATTTCTAATAAAAGAGAGGAGGAAGTTGTCAAATTTTGCAAATTTGATTGTGCATTAAGGGAATGATCAATTTCTTAGTAAGTGATCTCCCCCCCCCCCCACCTCCCTTTTCTACATAATTTCTCTGAAGAACACATAGAATAAAACCTCCTTCAACCTTCTCATCCTCCCTTAAGATTAATTTGTAATATGTAGTGAAAAGTAACCCAAGTTTTTCTGGTAACTCTGGTTTTAAACATGTGGGACAAAGAATTTCAAAAAGATCCACTTCTGTAAGATAAGTACCTCAATCTTTTATCATTGGCATCAAAGCTTGGTTAGCTCAAAATTTTCTATCCTTGTATGGTTTTCATGCAATTGCTTTAAATGAAGTGTGAAATGCATGAAGGTAGAAATTGAACCTTAGAACCCTTCTAATGGCAAAATTTGATAGAGACCAAATCAAACCATGTAATTTATATCATAGGTAGCCTATATAATAAGAGTTTGTGGTAGAAATTTGGTAGAAAATAAATTAGCTATTAAGGAGAAATCTAAACTTCAAGGATATGAAAAAATAATGGTGGAATAGCCACCTTTTGAGGGATGGCATTCTCACCACAAATAACCAATTCATGCAAACCATATATAACTGGAAATAAACTTTGTAATTGCACTAATTTTATCCAATTTAGATAAAAATTTTGTAAAATATAACAATTCAAATTGAGGGCCTTAAATATTTTTCATTTTTTTTGGGGAGAAAATTGTGTTCAACTAGCCTACTTTCAAGGGTTGTTATTTTGTCGTTAGATTACTAACTATGTAAGCCTTATACATCTAGAAAGTTCATTTTACAAGTTTTTCAAAGACAAAATTTGTAACTTGGAACCTTGGGTAGGACAAACCACTACTTTAAGATATAGTAGCCAGGACAACTTTGGATTTACCAATACACCTAGGATAACAAACTCGATCAAGTGAAATAGTTCAAACTAGTTGAATTTGAATATAACATTCTACAACTTGAAGTTTAACTTCAAATTGTTAGTTAGAATCAATATCTTCATATCCTAAATTTTCTTCCAATTACTCTTTAAAATCTATGATGTTGCCATCATCATTAATGTTTGATAGGCAATTAAGAGGTTCTACAGCGAAAACATTAGGCTCAGTTGAGATCAATGTAATTATAATCGAATTGGACCAACTAGTTCAACTAATTAGACTGAGAATCAAATCCTGGTTTGGTCTAGACAATCCATCAAACTGATACTTTTAAGAACCAGTCAACTTTGATCAAAAATTGGGTTTGACCGACAGGTTTTAGGCTAAAACAGGTGCAAACAAACCACATTGAGCTAGTTTTCTTCAAAAAATTTCCAAGCTATGTTGCTAAATTCAAACACAAATTCGTGTTGCCTCCAAAACATATTCACGCCATCAGACCTGCAATGCACTTTTGATATGTATATGTAAATTTTTATATAAATAGATTATTAGTAGGTTGCTTTCAAAACATACATCCTTCCTTGGATTCAAACTCCTATATGCATGGTTTCTAAAACAAACACATGTCAGTTAAGCTACAAAGCACCTTTAACTTATATATGTAAATTCTTATATAAATAGATTATTAATCGGTTGCTTACATTTTTCTATAAAAATGGCAATATGGAGTGTTGAACCCATAACCTAAAGGAAATATCACAACATCTTAACCAATGTGCCACTTTTTTTTTTGTTAGGGTAGTGTATAATATTATACAAATATAATTATAATATTTCTTTTAATTTATGATATTCAATTTAAACATTTATCAACTATCATTTTTTATATTATATTCAAACCTTCAAAAATCAATTAAATTTTATTATACAAATTTTTTTGAAAATTAATAATAAAAAATTGATATATTAAATAGTTAGTTTTTATAATATCTTGATTTCAATACTTGTTTCGACACATTAATATTTGATGATTATATTTATTAATAGATAAGCTATTTTAGGTTCAAATTTTAAAACTAAAGAGTCAACTAAATTTAAATATTTTATTATATTTGATTTATATATAATTAATAATAAAATGTTTCAAAACTTATTAATATATGTTTATAATTATTTATTATACTAAATTTTAATATTGATGTATATATATATAGTTATTATCGATTCGACTATAGTTCAATCATGGTCAAATCAATAAACCATAAATCAGTGTCATCACTGGTTTAATGACCAATTTGGTTTTAAAAATATTAGTTGAAATAGCTTCCTTTAATACTATAAGTTCCTTAAAACATTGTTCTTCTACATTTACAATGAAGAAGGGGAAAAGAATAAGAAAGATATTATTCATTATTTTTAAGTTAGGGATTAAATATAAACATAAGAAAGAATATTTTATTATAATTAGAAATTAATATTTAAATTACTTTGTTCTATTAGTTATCTTTTTTTATTAGATTTTAATAATGATCTTTTATTAGTATTAGACAATTATTTTTTATTAGGATTAGGATTTAACATTACCTTTTACTTTTTAAAGCTATTAGGAATTATCTTATAGATTTTATATAAAGCACTTAGCAATTGTATTCGGATGAATTTAGCCTTAACTAATGATAAAATTATTATTAGATATCCCTTTTTATTTCTTCTAATATCTCTCCCCCGTTTCCTCCCTCCTTCTTCGTCTCTCCCTACTATTTCCTTTATTGTTCTACATCAAATGGTATTAGAGCAAAGCACTCCTCTTGCTACCTTTCAACCACCTAGAACTCATTGGAAAACTTGTTGAAAACTTAAACCCATCATTTTCCACACCAAATCTTGTGCCTTGGACCACCAAATCAATCAACTCACTAACCATCCGAAGTGTGCAGCTAAAACTACCTATTCCTAAAACCTTATTGCTAGAGCTACAACAACCATATGCCTGAGAAGTTCCTTATGTAGAACTTCACATGCCCCACCCTCTTCCATGCATTAGACATAAAGAATTTTGTTTTTAAGCCATTTTCATCTTATCTTCAACCCTTTCAATCTCAAATTGCAAAAGTCATCATTTGGGAGTATTGAGAGACAATTTAAGGCTACTAGAAAAAATTTTGACTACCAATGTGATGACATCTTGAATGCCATTAGTCTACTATGTAGACAAGTAACTATCAAAAAGATTAGCAGAACTAAAGTAACAATAGAGGAAGAACGGGCAAGAGAAGAAGAAAGAGGGAGATGCAGAAGAACATAAGGAGATATCAAAAAAAAAAAAGGGAAAATATTGGAAAATACTTTATTATTATTCAAAACTAAATTTATTCTAATACAATTGCTAAGTGCTTTATATAGAGCCCATAAAATTACTCCTAATAGTTTCAAAAGTAAAAGATAATATTAAACCTAATCCTTCTAATAGCTTCAAAAGTAAAAGATAATATTAAACATAATCCTAGTAAAAGATAATTGCCTAATCTTAATGAAAAATAACTATTAAAGTTTAACAAAAAGATATCTAAGGATAGCTAATAAAATAAAGTAATTTATTTAATATTGGTTCCTAATCTTGATAAAATATTTTCTTATGTTTATCTCAAATTCCTAATTTACAAATAATTAATAAAATTTTTTATTCTTTTAACACTCTCCATGATTCTCCCCTGGTTGGAGAAAGTCAACCTTGAGTTTTAAAGTGGAGAAGCATTAAAATAATCAATCTCAGAGTTGTAGGTAGAACAAATGCCACTACTTTAAGATATAGTAGCTAGAACAACTTTCAATTCATCAATATATCTAGAATGAAAAAATAGGCCAAGTAAAGTAGTTGCGCTAGTTAATTCTGAATACAACATTCTACAAATTGAGGTTTAACTTCAACCAGTTCGTTAGAATCAATATCTTCACATCCTAAATTTGCTTTCAAATACTTTTTAAAATCTATGATATTGCCATCTTCATGTGGCCCACCTACGAGGCACCTTTCTAGCATGTGATGATGCATGTGGAAGTTTTTCGTGACAAGCTTTGGTGGATTGGATGATTTTTGTAGTGTAGTTCTGATGGTGTGGTTAGTTAGTTAATTTGACAGTACAAGATATAGTGTGGATAGCTTTGCGTTTAACTTTTTAGCAAGTTTTTGAACAAGTTATGGATGGCTAAAAGGCAACAAAAGGAGTGGTTAGAATTATAACCATGCTCTAATACTACTTGATGTAGAATAATAGAGGAAAAAGCAGAGAGAGAAGAAGAAGGAAGGAGATGTAGAAAAAAGGGAGGAAATATCAAAAGGAACAAAAAGAGAATATCTAATAATATTTTGTTATTATTCATGGCGAGGTTCATCCTAATACAATTACTAAGAGTTTTATATAGAGCTCATAAAATAACTCCTAATAGCTTTAAAAGTGAAAGATGATATTAAATCTTAGTCCTAATAAAAGATACTTATTAAAGTCTAACAAAAAGATAATTAATAATAACTAATAAAATAAAATAATTTAAATATTAGTTCATAATTCTAGTAAAATATTATTTCTTATATTTATCTTTAATCTCTAAATAACAAATAATTACTTATATCTTTCATATTCTCTTCCTATTCTCCATTAGTGCTACTTTTTTAAAACAATTGATGATAATGAAATGATAATAAAATTAGACCAAACTTCATTGAGGAGTTTTGACTTAATAGGAATGAAATTGTGTATATTGTTAAAGGATTCAAGTTTAAACTACAATTAGAGCTAAAGTTAAAATAAAAATATGCTACCAAATTTCAAAGTTGAGTAGTACTCAACTATTATAAGTTAAAAGATTTTTTGAGAATTAAACTAAGAATTTTTTTTTCAAAGATAAAAATTTTATTTCTCTTAAATAAGGAGTGTGAGATAACTTCAAAATAAAAAGGAAAAAGGTTTTTAGAAGGGCAAGACCTAAAGAGCACAATCAATGAGATAAAACAACAAATGCTGTTGATTCTCAAAGATCTATTTGACTTTAAGTGTAGAACTAGCCAAAATTCAACTTTTTGTCTAAGGAACATTTATTAATAGCTATAATTTTTACAAGTTGATCTTTGAAAATTTATAATTTAAATAGAAAAGTTAGAAATAATTTGTTAATGTTAAGTAAATTATCTTATAGTAGAAAATCATAATTAATTAATTTTAATTAAATTCTGGAGCCTAGAAATTATTTTATGAAGTTACTTAGATACCCAGTAGGATTCCTTTATATCTAAAAACCTCTAGGTAAATTATTCTTATTGGGCCTAAATTTTTAAAAGACTTTTATTTCACTGAGGCCAAAAACAATTTACCTTACATGTTATTTTGAGTGCAGTATTATAAAACCTTGGTTCCCTTTCTTTTTCTTCATTTTACCTTTTTCATTTCCACTTTTCTTATTTTCCCATAGCAATGTATAGTACCTTTACCTTTTTCTCGAAATAGAAAACACACACCAACGTCTCCTTTCCCACTAGAAAACATACACCCCATCCTTTGCTTCGATCAGCCAACATCCATTGCTTGTTGTCCACGTCACCATTGGCAACTCATCCTCATTATTATCTAGTTGTAACACTATATTCTTTTAGCCTCACTTTCCCTAACACTAAGCTTCATATATGAGTTTCAAGGAAAATGGAATAAAAATAATGTATTATTTTGTGTTACGTAGGGTTCAAAATTTGCATTTTGCATCTCGTGGGCCATATGAATTCACCTATATTATTTTCTACTCCAAATACATGCATACAAGTCAGAGCCATCCCAAAAAGTTCTATTTTTCCCGAGCTTAGGATATCCACACACAAAATCACAAGTTCAATCTCAGGCTTCAGGGTTTAAGTTTCTGTCATCAACTTTGAAAATTTACAATTAAATCTAGAAAAATTGAAATCAAATAAATGATAGTTTTTTGGAAATTTTTGATGTCAACTATAGGTTAAAAATCATTCCAAGCCATGAAAACACCAGTTGGACAAGATTGACAACAAAAAAGCACCCAAGGTCCAGCTATCCAGGTTTGTTGTCATATGTTACTGATATAAATTTCAAAAATTCATAACTAATTCTAAAAAAATCAAACCTAATAAACCATACCATTTGGAAAGATATGGATGTCTACTAAAGGTTAAAAATAACTCCAGATCAAAACAGAAAGCATTAAGGTTGCAAAAACTGATAGAACAGTACCAAAGGTCCTATTGCATTCCTAGTATTGATACAGAACTTCAAAAAATTTCCTTTAACATGTCTATATTTTTCATAAAGGAGTTTTATTTGAATTTTCTATCTTATACATCTTATTAATCTCTTATTCTTCATTTTAACTTCTTAAGTGATATTCTTTAATTAATTTTATAATTTATCAATAGTTTCTTAGAACTGTATTTTTAATTATTTCTTCCAAGTTATTTATGTAATTTATTTTTATTAAATTGAAAAGTGATGGATGGGAATCTAGTTATGATATCGTAGTTGTTAGTAGGGAGAACAACTTGGATGCACCTAGATGTGATGTCATGTACAAACATGATAGTGCTACATGATATATATGATAAAGTATGATGGCATTGTGATATGTGATAAAATGCAGTGGCATTGTGATATATGATAAAGTGTGGTGGCATTGACATGTGATAAAGTATGGTGACATTGAGATATATGTGGTATACAATGTAGTGGCACTTTGAGATGTGAAATAAAGTGCAATGGTATTGAGATGTAAATTATATAAAGTGTGGTGGCATTATGGATAGTAATGCAATCTAGTTCTCTCATGCCATGCCTATTCTATATGCGTTTATAGTTTTAGAAACTATTTTTTCTTAAGTTGTTTATTTACTTGACTAATGTTATCTAACTTCTAGGATATTTATGAGTTGTTATATTATTTTATTCTTCTTCTTTAATTTTCCTCATTTTCAAAAAAGTCATGTGCATGCCCTGTTTCTCCCTTTATATATTCTATTATTTATATGCTCACTAAATCAATGTAACTTAGCCCATTCCTTTACATTTATTATATTAGTAGATAGTTGAATGAGGTGCTTTAGGACTCATACATTTCCCTAGGCACATTAGGTAGACTCTTTTGCTAGTTGTTTGGTGATGTTAGACTTCATGATGTTGTGGCTACTAGAAGTCAGGTGAGATTGTGTAGTGTCAAAGTTGTGATGTTTACAGGCCTTGCAATGGCCATAGTTACTTTGTGTTACCTGTGTTTCCTTTGAGAGAAACATTGATTGTTGAGTTGTGATTGCTTGTACATATTGGGAAACATCCATTTTTCAAGGAAGGTTCTTTTGGATTTTTAGCAATCCCCTAATGTTTTTGTGAAGTGAATAATATATGTGTTTTAAAGTTGTGGTATAACTAGTGTAATTTTCTTGACCTTTCTTGTGGTCAAGTAAGTGTATTTCTTTAGGCTTGATATGCTAAGTTAATTTAGGTTAGTTCAGTCTATGCACCAATTATAGTCGGGAAATTTGGGTCATGATGTGAACAAGCAACGAAGGCCTAACACATTTTGTTTAAGCATCTTCTCATTCCTACTCTTCCAAATATTCCAATGCTTTAGAAATCTCAATAGGACCAAAAAAAAGATTTAGGTATAATTTTTGTATATTTCTACTATCAGGTTATCTTATAAAAACATAATGTGTAAATAAAGCTTTGAAAGACTTGACATATAATACCAAACTAAAAAAAAAAAAATCACTTGTAATAATTTTTTTAAAAAATTCCATTGCAAAAACATAAATTGTACCTTTTTTTTCGAAGAAATAAATTATTTTTTGATAGCAATCCACCATGTTCCGAACAAGTCATGGGGGAGGTTGGCGAAATGAACCACCACCTCATTGTTATTTTTCCATATACCAATGAGGAAACTAAACTGTGATTATGACACTATATTTGCAAGAATAATAAACGGAATATTTTTCTTTTTGGTGTATAAAAATCTTTTTGTTTGGGCTATTGATTAAGAAATAAATAGAATATGTGGTCTTTATCAATTCATGGAGTTCTTGTGCATATTATTCTAACTATCTTTCATTTCTCTTTAAACAAAATGAGTAGTGATCACGTTTACAAGTACCAAATGCTAATAATGAGATGTTTGAGATTCTGTGTGTTAAGAGAGCTATAGCTATAGCAATATTCGGAAGAGAAATAAGAAACAATTACACTATTAATTTCATTTTGTATCATATGTATAATAGGTTTACGTACAATCAAAAAATATTATCATAGATGCTCCCGTGAGATATTATTATATACAGTGAGATTTTATGTAATCAAATAAACTGATTTGGACACTACAACCTATATATAGAGTTATAGATTTAACCAATTAATTTCATTACAGAAAAGTCATATTATGTTTTTCCTTTTTTCGGGCTAACGATCATGTCCATATGTGAACATCGACAAATTAATGATAATAATTTATGTTCACACGATAAGATTGAAGTACATTAATTGAATTCAATATATGCGATAAGATATCGATAATAATGCGTCAAAAATTAAAAAAAAATTGATGATGAGGTTGAAGTCATCTTATGGACAAAACTTTTAATATGTCTCTATTTTTCATAAAAGAGTTTTATTTAAATTTTCTCTTTTATTTATCTTATTAATTTCTTATTCTTTACTTTAATTTTTTTAAGTGATATTCATTAATTAATTTTTATAATTTATCAATAGTTGCTTAAAATTGTAACTTTAACTATTTCTTCCAAGTTATTGTATGTAATTTATTTTTATTAAATTAAAAAGTGATAGGTGATAATCTAATTAAAACTGGGTAACTGTTAATGGAAGAAACGGCTTAAGTATATCTAGATGTGATGTGATATATAGCACAATAGTGCTGTGTTATATATATATATGATAAAATGCTGTGGCATTGTGATATATGATAAAGTGCAATGGCATTGACATTTGATAAAGTGTGGTGACATTGTGGACAATAATATAGTATGGTTTTCTCATGTGATGCCCATTTTAGATGAGTTTATAGTTTTAAAAATTGTATTTTCTTAAGTTGTTTATTACTTGAATAATTTTGTTTAACTTTAAAATATTTATGAGCTATTATATTATTTTATCTTTACTTCTTTAATTTTTCTCATTTTCAAAAAACTTGTGTGCGTGCTTTATTTCTCTTTTTGTACATTTTTTTATTTATATGCTCATTAAGTTAATGTGACTTATCTCACTCTTTTACATTTTTCGAATTCACAAATAGTTGAGTGAGATGCTCTATGACTCATACATTTCCCTAGATATATTGGGTAGGCTATTTTGTCAGTTGTTTGGTAGTGGTAGACTCCACGATGTTGTGGCTATCATAAGCCGAGTGAAATTATATAATGTAAGAATTGTGATGTCTATAGGCCTTGTGATGGCCATAGTTACCTTGTATTTCTTACGTTTTCTTTGAGAAAAACATTGAGTGTTAAGTTCTGATTGCTTGTACATATTAGAAAACATCCATTTTTTAAAAAAAGTTCTTTTGGATTTTTGGCAATTCCCAATTGACTTTGTGAAATAAATCATTTATGTGTTTTAAAGTTGTGGTATAACTAGTGTGATTTTCTTGGTCTTTGTTGTGGTCAAGTAAGTGTATTTTTTAACCTTATTAGACTAAATTAATCTATGTTAACTTAGTCTATGCACCAATTATAGCCAAGTGTTTTGGGTCATGACATGAGCATGTAATGAAGGCCCATCACATTTTTTTAAGCATCTTCTCATTCTTACTTTTCCAAATATTCCAACACGTTAGAAATCTTAATAGAAGAAAAAAGAATTAGATTTAAGTATAATATTTTATATTTTTGCTAATAAGATAAACACGTAAAAAACTTTGAAAGAGTTGACATATAATACTAAACAAAAAAAATCACTTGTAATAATTTTTTTAAAAAAGTTCATTGCAAAATCATAGATTGTACCCTTTTTTTTTTCTTTTTCGAAGAAACAAGACAAGATATTCTTTAAGAGCAATCCACCATGTTCCGAACAAGTCATGGGGGAGGTTGGCGAAATGAACCACCACCTCATTGTTATTTTTCCATATACCAATGAGAAAACTAATTAAACTGTGATTATGACACTATATTTGGAAGAATAATAAACGAAATATTCTTTTTTTTTAATTTGGTGTATAAAAGTCTTTTTGTTTGGGCTATTAATTAAGAAATAAATAAAATATGTGGTCTTTATCAATTCATGCAGCTCTTGTGCATATTATTCTAATTATGCTTTGATTTCTCTTTAAACAAAATGAGGAGTGATCACGTTTACAAGTACCAAATGCTAATAATGAGTTGTTGGAGATTCTGCGTGTTAAGTGAGCTATAGGCATTACAATATTCGCAAGAGAAATAAGAAACAATTATACTATTAATTTAATTTTGTATCATATGCGCTTAACGTTATATAATAGCTTTATCATTAAAGAAAAATATTGTCATACTGCTCCCATGAGATATTATATATATACAGTGAGATTTTTTGTAATCAAATAGACTGATTTGGACATTACAACCTCTATATAGAGTTAATTAATTTCATTACAGAAAAGTCATATTGTGTTTTTTTTTTTTTGGGGGCAAACGATCATGTACATATGTGAACATCGACAAATTAATGACAATAATTTATATTCACACGACAAGATTGAAGTACATTAATTTAATTCGATATATGCGATAAGATATCGATAATAATGCGTCAAAATTTAAAAGAAAAAAAAATCGATGATGAGGTTGACGCTATCTTATAGACAAGACTTTATGGCTTATCCTTTCGCTGGTTTTTACCGTAAAAGTCATAAAAGTTACATTTGAATAGATATTGTGAAAAAGAAATTTTTTGAGTATTTTAAAAAAGTTATAGATGATTTTCAAGAGCACTAAAAATTGCTTTTCAAGTCTACAGTATATGACAGTCGTAATACAAAATTCCTAACAAAATTTTCAATATATACGTACTTTTTTTAATCATATTTTCACTAAACTAAATTTTGAAAATTTTTTAACAGAATTATCACAGCATTTGTAACATGATAACTTCTTTAAAAAAAAATAATTTCAAAAGATAATGTTATTTTACGTACTTCTTTTTCACATTATCTTTACACTTTCTTCTGTATTGTAATCATTCATCCTTAGCATTATTTGATACCAAAATAATAATGGAAAATTGAGGTATTAAAGTAATATTTTTCATTTTTAAATGGAGCCTACAACAGCTATTTTATCATCATGTTTGTTTTAAATATTAAACGGCATGAGATGAGCATGGAGTCATGGACATGGTGAACCGATAATTAAGATGTTGAAATCCTCCATGCATGTGCATGCTTGTATAATGTCTCAAGTTGTGAGGTATATAACATGTGGACTATTATTATTTCCTCCCCATATAATTTGATTAAAAGTTGATAATTAATTAATACATAGATGGATGAATGTGTTTTTATTTATTCAAAAAAATTATTTTGTAGGTTTTGCCAATTCAAAAAAAAGATTGAACAACGCGTAGAAAAACCTTATAAACTCTAAAAGTCGGCGATTGATGAAAGGCATCATGAGCTTTAACATTATGCCTACCGAATGCTACTTGCACTAGTTGAGCTTAGAGATGATACATATATATATATATATATATATATATATATATATATAGCATCAATCATAATCTTTAGGATTGAGATGAACGTTATATTAAGAATTCAATCTTAATCTCATTCTTTTCCACTCTTTATTTTTTAAAAAAAAACTACAATTAAAAATCTCAAATTAAAAATATTTATATTAAAGCATCTTAAATTTTAAAATTCTTTTAAAGTAAATTTTTTTTTTTATTTTTGAGTCTTTTAAAATAATTTTAGAATTTGAAATTTTTTTAATCTAAACATCTTCAACTTGATGTTCTTAACTATAATTTTTCTTATTCTTAACATCCTGTATCTTCTCTGGGACGAGAAAAAAATTATTATTCTAAAAACTCGTATAACGAAAGGATTCTAAAAATTCTGCAAACCATTCGTAGCAAAACTGGGTTGAATAAAAAATATATCTAATTATTTTTTAGATACATACTAACACGGCACCTTCCATATAACTACTACAACAATGCACTGAAATTCTTACCACGCGTTTTGACTATTTGCAATATGAGTATTTTATTTTTATTTTTATTTTTGACTGCTAGTTAGATATATAGAAGAATGAAATACATACACATACATTTCACTCTCAATTTTGACTACATCATTTTAATTTATAATAGTGAAAGGCTATATACATTGTACTGCAACTCTTTTTAATTATTTGTTAAAAAGAATGATCTCTCTCATTTCTACTTCTTATTATCACTTTTAAAGGTTTTTAAGAAGAAAGGTTGCACTGCAGCCTTTATTTAATTTTTTTTAAATTTTAATATATTATAATAACTCTTTTTTAAATTTTCAAAATTAAAAGGCTCAATATTTATTGCTAAAGAGAGAAAGGAAAAGAAAAAAAAAAAGAATCCAGGATATTTGCAAGTTTTGCCACACCTAATTAATCAAAGTAACTTTCCTGATACGCAGAAACCATTACTTTTGGTAATTGACATTCTTTTTAGGATTTGAAATTCAGTTTCTTTTGCACATAAAATTCCATGTGCATTATACATCAATATTATATAGGTATTATATTTGGATGATAACGATATTGATAGATGAAAATATTTAAATTATTTTATAATTAATAATAATACTAATTATCAATGGAAAGTTTGTATTGGAAAAGTAATTTAAAGAGTAAATTACATTAACTTTCTTAAAGTTTTCCTAAACTGTATTTGATACACTTTTTTATTTTAAAAATATAATTTAACTCATTGGCATTTAACATAATCTCATATTTAATTTATTATCTGTCAATAAAATTAATTTTTTTTATAATATTTAAAAAATAAAATGACTATTTTTTTATTATCATATTAAAAATAAAATCTCATAACTTAAATAGTTGTTTGAGATTTTAATTGTTGTGATAGAAGTCTATAATATATATATATATATACATATACATATAATTGGAGTTTTTTTTAATAATTATATTTTCACACACTTGCGTGTGAAGTATATTATTGTGTAGGTAGGTACGTCGCATTTATTAAGAATATGGAGAGAATTAATTAATTAACATGAATGAGGCATGCTTAATATATATATATATATATATATATATATTGTAGACTTCTATTTGGCAATATTTTATTATGGTTTAGAACTACTAATTACCAAGTAAGTCGTCTCGTTGAGTCTTTGCCGTTTGAGGATAGACAACCTCATTTCCCGTGTCAATTCTCACTTACTACCAGTCGCTGACCAGTCCAATAAATATTTGTCAATATTAAAATATTATTTTTGGCAACTCAATTAAGCACGAGCAGCTTCTCAGAATTTTTCTATAAGTTGATTCCACACAAGTTTATCAAATAATTAAAAAAAAATTCAAATACTATAATACAACCTCAGAAAATTAATAATTTTAATTTATTATTTAATGAAGTCGCGTTTTATTAGATCATCATTTTTATGAATACGTGTACTTATGTAATAATTTTTTTGGGTCTATTTTAATCTTTAGTAATTAATTAGTTAGATAGTTTTAAAAATGAACTGTATTATATGTAGGTTAAGTAAAATCATGGGACAAGAAAGATATTTTGCTGGTCCTAATTAAAATTGATATTTGATTCTTCCAAAATACCCTTACTCCAAGCTAACTCCAACCCATTTAACAATTCTCACAACTCAGTAGTAAAGGTATCTCTCATCTCAAGAGTTAGAGTAGTTTATAAGAAGAAATACCTCTTTGATAATTTGGGTTTGATTATTTTATAAACATTATGAGAATAAAATTTTAAGTAAATTAAGTTGATATAATTAAGGGAATATACTTTTATAGCTGTTAAAAAAAATGACACAAACAAAATATGAGAATATTCTGACTATAATTCTCAAAAAATATTATCATTAAATTATTTTTTTTATAAAAATCAAAATTGATTGATTTTATTAGCAAAAATTTACTTCATAATTTTCTCGGCACAATATATCATTTATTTTTTTTAAGGAAATTATACTTCATTAATTCACCTTTTTGTAATCCAAATTTAATGTGTAATGGCATAGTGGAGAAATAGAGAAATAAATGAAAAGAAAATATCTGTATTTAAGATGAGTATAAAGAATTATGAAAAATGGGAAAAAAAAACACATACATCTATTTTAGGAAATTTTTATTAATTTCTTGAGATCATTCTAATTCTAAATTAAAAAAAAGTTGTGAAAAAATTTGTCACGTCTGCGTAATTGCATATGATTGAGGGGGGGAACATGTTGGGAGGCGCATTATGAAGGACGATGGGGCCGGCAACGTCGTATGCGTCTGTTATTGTCGTATTCAGGCGACGCGTGGCTTGAGTGTAGCCGTGGAATAGAAAACTCAGTGACTGATTCGTCACGTAGTAACTGCCTCTTTATATTCGTTTGTAGCTGACAAAAACGGCACAGTATGAAATAGAAAAATTTAGATCTTTTAAATTTTTTTTATTATAATCCTTGTTAATAATAAAAAATAAATATAAAACGTGAAATTTATATATTTTCACTCTTTTTCTCTTTCTCATATTTTTTATGTATTTCTTTTATTTTTATTTTTTTAAAAAAATTTAGAAAGAGAGAGCATCTGGGTTATTAGCAGTTAAGAGAGAAATTGATAACATGTAATGGGAGAAAGAACATAATAATAAAATTTTTCACATTAAAATTTTTTTATTTTTCTCTTAAACTGCAGTGTGTACAATAATACAAAAAATTAATTTTAAAGATTTTGAATTTTCTATCATACTATATTACATATAATAAGAAAAATAATAATATAAAAAAGTGAGAATATGTATAAAATTTAGTTTTTTATTCATTCAATGACTCGTTTATTTTTTTTTTATATTTTTTAAATACATGTTATACATTTATTTAGCATGTGGAATCTAGATACCTTTGAAGAGAAAGAAAGAGAAACCTCGTTGGTCACGGTTGTCTCTGTCTCAGTCTGAGTCTATGAGGTTCACGCCTTACCGACTTCACGGACCAACTCAAATCGTCACAGCTGGCGCAGTCACGAATCTCAGATTCTACTGGCTTCCCACTTCTACGTAGTCACTAAATTTGACTACACAGATCAAAATTCTCGAGGTTCTACCCTGAATTACCATAATGCCCTCTGCTTTCTCGAAAACACTCCCCAACGCCGACTTTGACTGACCACCCAAGTTTATGGTGACCTAATACGCTGGCTAGTTTGAAATATAAGAGTAATAAATCTTCTTAAATTTTTTTTAAAATATATATATATAACAGATGGCCTAATAAATATTATATCTAATTTCATATATAAAAAATAATTAATTAATTTCTGAGAATTAAAAAAATTAATAAAAAATAATTAATCTTTTTAATTTTATTTTAAATAAATTATTTTTTAAAAATATCTCTATTTAATGTGTATATATTTTTTTTAAATTAATAACAATTATTATTCATAATTTGAATGATTCATTTAATGGAAGGTATAATTGAAATACTATAATTAATATACTAGACATTATGAGTTTATTTTTTATATTTTAAATCAAATCAATTTTTAAAAAAGTCATTTATATATGAGACCAGAAATAATAAATATTTATAAACTATACAATTTTGTTCAAAATTATTATATATATTGGTTAATGTCATACATCTAAAAATAAAATAAATAAAAATGTAAAAATACCTAATAAATTTTGACAAGTAAAGTTTTTTAAATAAATTGAAAAAAATATAATTTTTTATTTGAATTGATTACAAATAGACTTGTAAACTTATAAAATTAAGAAAACACAAGTCTCTCCAACTCAGAATTAATTTATTATTTTTATTTTGGCTTTAACAAAATGAATTTGAATATCACATCAGGCTTGCTCATAATTGATGGAGCAATCTTTTATTTGTTTCCAATACATATCAATTAAAAGAAAGTTAGTATTTGAATTAATATTATTAAGCAAAAAATAGATAAAAAAATTGATTTCCTTAAAATTTTAAAAAATTATTTATAAATAGCTCAAAGTTTATTTCCCCCCCTAGTATTCGATTATAATTGTACGCGATTCTCACCTTTTATTTAGGAGTTTCTCACGGTATTATATTAGGCTTAACTTTTAAAATTAAGGTGATAATAATGTATACTTTAATTCTATTCATTGTTTTTTGTTCTACATCATGGAGCTCTTGTTATATAATTATAACAAGTTTTTATGAAATTTGCTTTTAATCATATGATATAATAACTCTTAATCATTATCTTTATATAAGACTTTCTAGACATCTTACACAAACAAATTTTGAAAATGAATCTTCCAAAAGATATTTGGTTTACGTTGATAATATAAAAATATTAATATTTTTTTCAAATATTTCATATTCAAACTCATTTTTTTAAATGATTTTTTAAGATAGATAATTAAATGTACAAATTTATACAAAAATCAACATGAACTATTTAAATTTGCTTGTTTAATATTCTAATCTATGACACTAAAATATTAATTGCAAAGTCAATTAATTAGTATACTAAGAGACTATTTGATATATAAAACATTTAGTATAAATAAATAAAATAAATAACAAATAATCATCGTACTTCTATTTTTTTAAAAAATAATAAAAAATATTAAATAATTATAATAAGAACATAATATATATTATATTAAATTTTTACTCCCTTTACTTTCCAATATAAGTCACTTATTGAAAGATTGTCTTAATTTAAAATATAAGTCATTTCTTTAAATTATTTTTATCATTAAATGACTTTTTTCTTAAATACTCATAATTAAATAGAGAGTCATTAAGACTAATATAATTTACTAAAGATAAAGGTAAGATCTTTAATTAAGGATAAATATAAAAAAAAATTATACTTTGATATAAATTTAATTGGTTAAACTATCTTTAACTAATTTTTTTAATATTTATGAAATAGATGTTGGTGACTTATATTGGAGATCGGAAATAATATTTCTCTTCCTATTTAGATACCAAATGAGCTGTTGAATGATTTCTTTAGTAATATCAATATTTAAGGCAAATTAATTAACAATAATAATGATTGGCACTTAACCATATATGTAAGCTTGTGCGTATGCGGATTCCAGATTGCCTCACTCGTTTTGGGAAAGATCCTTTCAATTGCGGGCTCATTAATTAAAGCAACCCACCCAGACAAGAACAAAAAGCAAAATCAAAGACTCAAATGAACGAACGAACGGTAATGAATAGGTTGTACCAGTCAGGCTTGTGAGAAAGGACAATGTGATATTTTTGTTTAAGTTAGGTGTTGTCGCCACTCAAAGCATATGGTATCATTATTAGAATCTTGAATTTTCAATTAAAATAATCAAGTAGTGCATTTGCTTTTGTTGTCCACTTCTGCCCTTTTTCCTGTTCTTGATGAACTATATGATATTTTTTATGGCCAACTTGCACGGTAAAGTCAAAGAAACTTGAATATTTAAGTCTTCTTATCAGCCTCTTCAACAGCTGCATATATCTCACTTTTTTTTTTCTCTCTTTTTTGTGTGCTTCCGCCCACTTTCGCATTGTTTGCTGTAAAGAAAAGGCAAGAAAAATAAAAAGTAAATCTTATTTATACGGTGACCTCTATTTTTTTTCTTCTAAATTTCAATTCTTCATAGATGAGTTAAGCTCTCTCTCTCTCTCTCTTCTCTTCTTTTTATACATTCCATTTCTAAACTGTATTTATTTTATTATAGTTTACGGATTTATTTATATGGTATAATTAAAAAGAGATGGGATGATTTGAGAGTTTAAAATTAATATTTTAAAAAATAGTTTCCAAGAATTTTTAATCTTTTTGAAGGAAAATTCAGGGATTTTACTTGTACGAAAACATATTTTATCAAATTATTTATCCCATATAATTTTGGTCTAAATCACCAAACAAAATATGACCACTTGTTCATTGTAGAAATACAATAATTCAGGGATAGTTGTAGTCTCATGAAGGGAGACACTCTCCTTTGTGTGCTCTATGGCTTTTCCTATGTTTCCTTTCCTTTTAGATCGGGCTATAGGTGAGTTTATTATAAGCAATTCAATATATTTCAATATTTTTTTCTCTCTAATTACACCTCTATACAGTATTATAGAGGATCCATTTATTTATACTATTACGATTCTTTAATAACATGAATCATGCCTCTAATCCTGTCTTCATACCATTTTTCTTAATTAAGTGCAAATTGATGAATAATTGGTTGTGGTTAAAAAAAATATAAGTAGTTACTAATAATTATACTTCTTTTTTTTTTTTATAAAATGGAAGATTCCAAGTTTAGATTCTTTTTTGTTAACATGCCCTTTAACAAGAAATCGTTTACCCCGTCTTGAGTTGGAAACTCATACGTAACTAAACTCAGGTGATTCTCCTGCAATACTCCGACGTTAATTCGAAAAAAAAAACTAAAAATTGTAAACAAAAATTTTGTAACCATATTTAAAAACAATTGGCAATATATGATTAATTATTCAGATGGCGTATATGAAAAATTGGAGAAGTAGAATTTCGCCCTTAATTTCTAATGCGAATTTTATTAAAATTGTTTGAAAGATTTTGAAACAACTTAAATTTCAATATAATACATGAAAATTCCTTGTTTTAATTAATCTCCAAAGCAATGAAGATGTGATTTGACTAGAAAAGGACGATCAGCAAATCTTAATACCCTTGATTCAACAGTTTGCCTTTTTGGAGGAGTAATCACAGCTAGAAAACGAACATGCTATTAAGATTCGCCGACTTGGTAAAACAACCAAATAAATAAATTATTTTTAGTTAAAAATGATACACAATATTTAAAAGTATGGAACATAATTGGTAAAATTAAAATTGAGACGTTATGTCATCATTTTTAGAAATTAAATATTATTTTCCAATAGAAAATATAAATTATACATAAAAAAGGTCTTACTAACAAGACTTTTAAGATGCTGACTAAAAAAGTATTTATTCACTTTGGTTTTGTAAATTATAAATTATTTTAGTAAAAATTTAAAATAATAGAAACTGAATATTAAGTACACTGTCTACACTTTTTAAAAACAAGACGATCTTTTATATTATGATAATTTTATTTGGTTAAAACTAAATAAATAAATATTCCAACAATTTTTAAATAAAAATTCTCATAAAATTAAATAAAAAATATATTGAAAAAATTAGATAGACTTAATTAGATACTCCAAAAAAAATTAAATAGATAATAATTATAAAAATAATTTTATTATTACAAGATACAAATTAATATAATAAAAAAATATTATCTATCATCTTGAATTTTTTATCACAATAATTTTTATTGTACAAAATCTAAATTAATAAATATTTGTTAACCAATGCCATAGCACCTATAGATTTTTTTTTTAAAAAAAAGAAACAAACAGAATTTGGGGATCAGTTGATCATGAGCTGGGACAGGACTTACAGGGCATAAAGAGAAAAGCCAAGGGCATTATAGGGATTTCGAAAGATAGAATGGAGACCACTGGCTCCTAACAAATTCAAGTGGTAGCCAACTGGTCCCTTTGTTCCGCTGGAAATTGCTATATAAACCGAATTCCCAACCTACAGAGCCTTTGTCCCGTGACACTCTGTGGGTTGCTCCTTCCTTTTCACCCAACCCACTTAGCCATGGAACCAGGCGTCCCACCGCCATCGCGGCCGACATCACCTTCCTCCTCCGCCACCATCCTTGGAAAGTACCAATTGATTCGTCTACTGGGTCGTGGTAGCTTTGCCAAGGTCTACCAAGCTCGGTCCTTAATCGACGGAACCACCGTCGCTGTGAAGATCATCGACAAATCGAAAACCGACGCCGCCATGGAACCCAGAATTGTCCGCGAGGTTGATGCCATGCGCCGCCTTCACGACCACCCGAACGTCCTCAAAATCCAAGAGGTTATGGCCACGAAGACCAAGATCTACCTCATCGTGGAATTTGCCGCTGGCGGCGAGCTCTTCTCGAGGATCTCGCGCAAGGGTCGGATGACGGAGCCGGTGGCGCGACGCTACTTTCAGCAATTGGTCTCCGCGCTCTGTTTCTGCCACAAAAACGGCGTCGCACATCGTGATGTGAAGCCTCAGAATCTGCTCTTAGACGAGGACAGGAATCTGAAGGTCTCGGATTTCGGACTCTCCGCTTTGCCCGAACAGCTGAAAAACGGGTTGCTCCACACTGCTTGCGGCACGCCGGCTTACACGGCTCCAGAGATTCTCTGCCGGCTCGGCTATGATGGCTCGAAAGCCGACGCGTGGTCGTGCGGGCTCATACTATACGTACTGCTCGCCGGCTACCTCCCGTTCTCCGACGCCAACATCCCTGAGATGTGCAAGAAGATCAGCCGGCGCGATTATCAGTTCCCGGAGTGGATATCCAAGCCGGCGCGCTTCGTGATCTACCGATTACTTGACCCGAACCCGAAAACTCGGATGAGCTTAGAATCTCTGTATCAAAACTCGTGGTTCAAGAAATCGCTGAAGCCCGAACCCGATGAAAGCTTATTCGAGTCGGGTCCGAATGCGAAATCGTACCACAAACCCGAAATAATGGGTTCGGGCGTGAACGCTTTTGATATAATATCCATGTCGTCCGGTTTGGACTTGCGGGGGTTGTTCGAAACGACGTCCGATAACAGGAGAGAGAAGAGGTTTACATCGAATGCTTCAATAGAAGTAGTAGAAGAGAAAGTGAAGGAAATAGGAGAAGTTCTAGGGTTCAGAGTGGAAATAGGGAAAAATGGGGCTATTGGGCTGGGGAAGGGGAAGGTGGTTTTGGTGGTTGAGGTTTTTATGATAGTGCCTGAGCTTTTGTTGGTGACAGTAAAAGTAATGGATGGTGGGTTTGAGTTTGAGGAGCTTCACTGGGGGGATTGGAAAACTGGGCTTCAAGATATTGTTGTTTCATGGCACAATGAAGCGCTGTGAATTTGATGAGATTTACTGGTGTAAGCGAGCCTATGATTTTCTTCTCAAATGAAGGATCTGCATGTGAGGGATCACAGCCATTGAATTGAATGATACTGTGGGATGCAACTAGTGATCCAAGCAAACGCTAACAAATCCAGATGATGAAGAAGGTGCAGGCTGATGATGCTTGTTTCAAGTTAGAGATATATTTTTTGTTTGATTTTAGGTGCTATATAAATATGTATATCTATATCGACGGCTATATCTATATCAATATATGTAGGTGTACTAATTGTGTTGGTTTTCAGATCTTTATTATGAATAATTTTATTGTTTGTACATGAGACTATGACAGTAATGGTTGCTAAAGTTTATATTGGTTTTGAGAAAATTCAGTGTCTTCTTCCTTATTGTTAGTTGATGATGGTCATCTCAAGATCCTACTCTGATACATCACCCTCTAATCAAGCACTAGTAGAGCAAATGAAAATGGATTTGATTTCTGTTCCCTTTCAAGAACAGGGGCATAACCGAGTCCAGAAAAATATATCAAATATTGGGCGTTAAATTGCTGTTTGTATTGCATTTCCAGTTGTGATAGCAATATATATTGTAGTTATACCAAGTTTCAACCGTAATGTTTAAAATTAGTGGTCCAGACTGTATTTTTTATTTTTTTTTATAAATACTGGCAAACATTTTTTACCCAAAAAAAAAAAACCTAATTCAAAGACAATCTCACAATTAACCAATATCAAGTGTTAAAATTGAATCATATCTAAACCCTTTCTCCATTCAGAAAGTAAATCTTAAAGCGCAGAAAATTATGTTTTGATGTATCTGGAGATTAGAAACTTGATCATAGACTCATGGGTTCATTGGTGAGTTAATAATGGTGGAGTCCACTTGGTAGTGTGCTTGTAAGATAAAAAGTAGGTCAGGGTGGGGCGTGATTGTTTGGAAATAGATCCTTTTATATTGGGGATTTTTCACGTTGTTCATGTCTCTCACAAATTTAATTTTTTTTAGAGGGAATGGATGCCCTCATTAAAGAGGACATGAGGGAACGTGAGCATCCCAAATATGAGGGGATCCAAATCCGTGATTATTTTGATATATATTTTGATGACTAGGTGAGTGAAATTGTTAAGAGAAAACAAAAGTTTTGTACAAGACACTACTTTTTTTTTTCCCCGCTAAATCAACAGGGCTAAAAACAAAGGAAAAGAACTAAAATTGCGAGAAGAAAATAAGGTTTTTATACAATCTGTCCTAAGAGTCAAATTAAGAAATAAGGAAATGTAATTCCAAAAATATAATCCAATACGTATGAGATTATGTTTGCTAAAAGGTCTGTGCATCTATTTGTTTCACATAAAATATGTGAGATCTTGATTTTCCAATTCCTCTTTATGAAATGTTTGTTCAATTGAACAACGTCAAAATGCTTATTATGATTTTCAGAAGAATTACTTATGAACTTACCAAGATTGAGACATCAAATATAGTTTTTTCTTTTGAGTTTCAAGTTTATTTCCATTTTTTTTCTCAATTGTTGAATTAAAGGTAGGAGAAGCAAGTTTATTTCCATTATTTTCTCAATTGTTGAGTTAAAGGTAGGAGAAGCAAGTTTATTTCCATTATTTTCTCAATTGTTGAATTAAAGGTAGGAGAAGCGTTGGGAGTCTTCCTGGAAAAGCAAGGTCCTACCAAATAAAGAATCTCCATCTCTTTCAAAGCATAATAATTTTTAAAAGCCCAATGTCTTCGCAAAACAATAGAATGAGAAAGGAAGTAATATAATGACCACAAAAATATAAGAAAAGCAAAGGAATCATCGAATTCATTACCTCTCCCATATGTAATAAATACCTCGTTAAATAACAACCCCAAGACAATAATTCTCTTGACATACATCGATCATTGCAAACATTCTATGATGTGCGGTAGGGACTTGTTGGTAAAAATGGATGTGTTAGTGACTTCCATCGAAATAAAGAGATAGATTAGTCAATTCATTATGTGTAAACTTATTCTGATTATAATACCAAAAAATGTATAACTAATTCGTGTTGAATAATTTGCAGGATATATGTTTCATTACAAAAGAAAATAGTTATTTAAAGATTTATAAAGAGAAGATTATTTGCCAAGTCAAACTAATATTAAATCGATGACTTGAAGTTACGCTATCCAAAATAAATTTTACGCGTCAAATTTCAAAAGCAATGTATAAAATAAATTGCACTCAAATCAATGTATAATAATATAAGAAGAACATGATTTAACATCGAAGACAAAATACGAAACACAAAGTGAATTTGAATATTTTTATTTTTTGAATTTTTTGAAAATAAATATCTGGCACAACATGAACATTGTGATGTCTAAGAATTAAATTTAGAGTCCAATATGTTGTCTCTCTCACATCAAAACAACACTACTTTTCGAAGTATTCCTACTTTATAAGTAGCTTATAAAATTGTCAAAGTAATCCACGGCCAATTTTTTTAAAAAATTAGGTTAAAAGAATCATTTAGCTCTTCCGGTATTATCAAATTTTTATTTTGATCACCATACTTTATTTCTTTTCAATCATGTCTTTATAATTTTAAATTATTCTAGTTTGGTTCTTAATGTCAATGCTTGAAATGATACTATCTGTAAAGAGTTGTCGTGTCAAATGGACATCCCATGTGGTACTCTCCTAATCTTACATATGTATATTCTCCTTTTATCACATTATCCCTTTATTGTTAAAATAAATTTTCATTTGGTCATTTACACTTTATTTTGTTTCAGTTGATTCTTAAAGTTTTAAATCATCTTTTAGTTTTGTGATCCGTATCCCTACAATCACCATACATTAAAACTCATGAATAAAATGTCAACAGTCCTTATAAGTCAAAATAACACAAAAATATATTAGTAAATCTCATAGGTAAGATAATTTGAAAAAGGAAATAGAGAAGGGATAGAAACATAGCAAAGAAAAATAGCAATAAAGAAGAGTTAGAGTCAAAATGCATTATTTAAGGCGATGCAATGGGGATAAAAAAGAGACACCACTTGACATATCTAATCTGGTGATCAAGTAAAAGTTTGATGTAATGTTAGATAGAAATTTTGTTAGTCACATAGACATTTCTCACAATGTTATATGTAGTGTGAAAAAATGAAATTAAAAATGATTTTAAACTTTACAACCTATACTACAAAGAAAAAAGTGAAGGATTATTAAATTAAAGATTTGTTAAACTATAGGGACGAAAGGGCTGCGACTTGAAAGTTACTGTATATCCTAAAACTTCTCAAATCTCCTTCAATAAGATTGATATGAGAAGAAGGATTCTATGCAATCCTGGATAGCTTCTAAGTTTTTTTTTTTTTTAAAAAAAAATTGGTTTTCAACTTTATCTTTCTGTTATTTTGTTTCGCTTCTGAAAGTACTCGAAGAGATTATTAATCCCTTTTATCCTATTTGGTTGTACCAGTAGGCCTCGTGCTCCCATCTGATATGATATGATATGTTGCGGACCTTGTTCATCCATCTATTTA
The DNA here is from genome assembly GCA_026724425.1 of Erythrophleum ivorense. Taxonomy (NCBI): domain Eukaryota; kingdom Viridiplantae; phylum Streptophyta; class Magnoliopsida; order Fabales; family Fabaceae; genus Erythrophleum; species Erythrophleum ivorense. The sequence goes on along the minus strand of JAIUCV010000369.1, from coordinate 372,012 downwards.
TCTATCAAGAGTTGTGTGCTATACGTCTTCTAATTGGATCTTTTTAGATGCTTTCTACTATGCTCTTTTAGATTATTTTCATACCGATTATTTTCCAAGCTCCTTATTTACTTGATTCATGAATGATGCTTTTGTTGTACCATAACATTATGACTTCTATTAAATTTTAATCTTTCCTTAAATTGTGAATTGATAATATTAATTCTTATATCTTATTGGATCATTTTTGTAACTTTCTTGTTTACAAAAAACTCTTACGCCTTGGCTTGTCCCTTCCTAGCATAGTTAGCATTAAGAGCTTATTGAGTGTCACAACTCCCACCTTTAACATTTTATAGGTTCTAAGTAGTAGCATTAGTTATGCCTCAGTATCGGTGTTGATGGGTAGCATTTCTTTGGTTTGGTTCACATTATCTATGGGTAATCTTTCTATAAGAATTGTACTCTCAAGGTCTCATAATCTACCATAGGTAGGATCATTAACCCCAGTGCATGATGGGCTTAGTTATTAGAACTTGAAAGCGAAACTTTATTTAATATATTGTTGAATGTTTGGGCTGTTGGAGGAAATTTTAAGATGTCTTATTTTTGGGAGATATTATGTTGAAATTTCTATAGAAAAATAAAATGCACACTAATGATGAAATGGAAGCTTTTGGATCTTGGAACTTACATTTCTTCTGAATTTGCTTTATAATTAAGTCTAGTTTTGTGAGGAGGCTTAAGTTTAGTTATTTAGTTAGGCTTATAAGTGCGAGTTCCATCTCACACTCTGTATTGGTCATACTTTTGGTTGTGGGATATAATGGGTTGCCAAGGGTTTACGTAGAAGAAGAAACTTGAGTACAAAAAGACTTTTCTCCTATAACAAAGAGAGATTCCTTCTACCTTATCATAATTTTGGTTGTTTATTTTAACTTGAAATTACACCAAATGGATATGAAAACAACATTTCTTAATAGTGATATGTAGAAAAAGGTATACTTGAAATAACATGAGGGGTTCATCTCAAGTGTTGAGAAAATTTGGCATACAAGTTTAAGTCCATTTATGGACTCAAGCAAACCTAATCCAATCACATGATCACATTTTTTGGTTTTATTAAAAACATCATAGATTAGTATATATATCAAAAGTTAGTTGGAGCACAATCATCTTTTTGGATTTATATATGGATAACATATTGCTTGCATATAGTGACTTGGGGGTTGTAAAGTAAGATAAAGTAGTTTTTTTAAAAGAATTTTTATATGAAAGATATAGGTTAGACATCCAATGTCATAGGTATAAGGATTTATAGAGATAAATCTCAAAATATCTTAAAAATATCGCAATAAATTTATATTAATAAGATTCTTGAATAGTTTTAGATAAAAAGACTATTCATCTTGTGTGACACTCATTGTGAAAAGGAACAAATTTAGTTTGTTTCAAAATCTCAAGAATGAACTAGAAAAGAAAGAGATAAAAAATATTCCTTATGCCTTAGAGAAAGGAAGCTTGATGTATATTTAGGTCTACACAAGATTGGATATAACTTTTGTTGTAGGTATGTTGGATAGATATAAAAGCAATTCTAACTTGGATCATTGGAAGGATGCAAAAGAGGTCACGATGTTTCTCTAGGATATGAAAATTTTATACTTATAAGAAAGCCAACAACTTAGAGGTTCTTGATTATTCAAATTTTGACTTGGTAAGATTGTTTTGATATAAAAAAATCAACATCTGAATATATATTTCTCTTGCTGAGGGAGTTATTTCATAGAAGAGTGCAAAACAATCTTGATTGCTACTGTTTTGAGACAAGTTCACAATGCATACAATTAAAGAATTTTATCATAGGGTGATTGTGGATGTAGTTCTTAGGCCCATAAAAATGTACTATGACAATACAACTATTGCTTTCTTGGCTAAGAATGATAACAGCGAAAGTTGAAGCAAAGATATTGATATTAAGTATCGAGACTTGAAAGAATAGATATTTGGACAAAGAAAATGTTGCCTGATCTTTTAACTGAAAAAATGCATTCAAGGGAGTTTAAGGATAATATGTCTTGTATAAGACTTAGATATGTTTATTTCCATTGATCTAGTTGAGGTACATTAAGTGATGAAATTATAATTTATAGTTTGGTGTCCCTAATTTTTATATGTACATATTGTGAGATAAACAAATATTTAAGTTTGAACTTGAATAAACTTTTGAAGTTTGTTCGTAAAAAAAATATCACTATGAAGTTTAAAGATATATTACAAATGATATGTAGAAGGTAATACTTATTATTTAGATGATATTATAACTCTTGTAATATATATTTAATTTTTGCTCATGGCATAATGTATGGTAAAATCATATTCAGATCAAGTAGAAGAATGTTGGGATATTTTAAATTTTAAATTTGGAATATTCTAATTTTAAAATATAAAATGGCCTACATCTTTTTTCATAATTACATTTTTGCCATTATATGCAATTATTGACGAGAGAGTGGTTTTCTAGCTAGTAATTACACGTTTAGACTCATTTTTCTTTGATGATGAGAGATTGTAAGTTTTGATTGGCTATTCTTTTGAGTGGTTTCTTAACAAAAGCAATCTTCTTTGATTCGTGTGCATCATAGAGATTGTTACCTTGTTAAATTACCGCTTTTGAGAACTTTCTTCTCTTTTCTCTCAGTTTTGCATCTTCATGTTTGGGTTTTCAACTTTAAATTTCTATACTATGGCTGAATGTATGACTAATTTATGTTTCTATTGCAGAATCTCCTCTTATGAAATCTTATATAGTAAAACTTAAATGCTTATTAGATTTTCATGATTATGATATGTATGATTAAATTCTAAATTGAAGAGATTATTATATGACTTGATTCTATAGGGAGTGCATTTATATTATTAGAATTCTCCATACAGAAGTTAGTTGTTTTGTTTTGCTCCTCCTTTGTAATTGGTTACGAGTTTAAATCCTTTAAAGTGTGAAGCTTGTAAATTGCTGAACTTAGATCCCATCCTATTCTATTCTTCATCATGTGGAAGAAGGAGGGACATAGTGGGACCTACTTGTGTGTGAGCCACTTACATTAGAATTAGAATTTGGAAGCATCTCGAGGCTTCTTTATTTCTGCCCAGTTGTGCTTCAATGTTGTGTTCTTCCTTAGAGCTTTTGCAGCGAGGATGGTGCGAATCAGGAAGCTCCTTCTTTAAATTTGTTTCAACTTTGTTTTTCTTCCCTTCTATGTGTTACCTAGTTCTGCAATTGTAAGCTTGAGTTTTAAGCTTCCATTTTCAGCTTAACCTCGCTTTAAAAAAAATAAAAAAGGTTCAAGTGAGTAACCTAAAGCTAATCCATGCCTTTCTTTTGTCAAAACAACCCATCGTTGCATGCTTTGTGTATTGTAGTGTGAATAGTACTAAGGGTTATTGTGGCTGCAATTTTGTGTGGTTTTAGAACTCTAGGACCTTACACATTTTGGTAAACTCACATTTCTTTCCTTCTTTAGTTCTTCCATGTTGGGTTGACCGTTTTCTTTCTCTTTGTTAAGTTGTAAGTCGATTTAAAATCTAGGGATTTTTGGGTGTGTAGGAAAAGCGTACAAATGATGTTTGGGTTAAACTACCCACTAACTAAGGTTTAATACTCAAGGTTTTTAAGTTAAGTTTTCAACCCATACAATGTTTTAGAAATTAAGTTGGAATGAACGGAAGTAGAACTAGTGTAAAAATTAAAATATTTATGCATCTTAATATTTAATTATAAAAATAATTTTTGTTAATTCAATCATTGGATTAGAATTATTATGATATTGCATAATTTTTAACCTCAATAATGACAACAACTACACATTATTTTACCCATCATTAAAATAATATAATAATTTAATTGTTTATCAACTAATTAGTTAATTTTAGATTTCCATTTTTAATTATCTTAATTTCATACGGAGCCTGTATGTGCATATCGCTGTAAAAAATGAATATGAGTCACATTCTTCTTGCGATATGCATCTGAACAGGGAAAAAAATATCTTCAAGAGATTCAACGTGTAATGGCAACTAAGGGTGGAAAAGTGAAAAGTGCTACACCTTTAATGAAAAGATGTTAATTAGAAGAAAATATCTGTTTGACCACCAATTGAATAATTACAAGTAGAGGTAAAACTAATCTTTCTCTTTTCATCTTTTAGTCTAATTCTTCGAGCAGGAAGGAAGAACAAGATAAGGAATTAGACGTCGAGTTTTCTTCACTTCTTTTCTTTCCCCTCTTCTTTCTCAACGACAAGTAAGGCTTTATCACATGCAAGTTGAAAATTTGATGATAAGATGTGCTTATCTTTTACTCTTTCAAGTGGGTTGACATACATTCAGATACATGTCAATTTATTTTTTATTTTTATTTTAATTACATCAATAATTATTATTAACTTTTTATTTACTTTAGAATTTATGTAATCTTTCATAATTTCTCCCTATTAATAACTTTTCTTTTTCATGTTGTTAATAACTTCACCTCAACGACTTCTACACATCTTTATATTAAACTCATTATTTTAGCAAAATTTTATGTTTCTCAAAATATTAAAAGGTCCCAAAGTTATATTAATATAGATTAGTACCTTTCATTAATAATATTTTTGAACACCAAGCAGTTTGAAAAATTACGAAAGGACAAAGTTATGACAAAGAAATGGACTACCTCTTCGATTGTTTAAAAAAAAAATCAATATCAAATTTTTTTCATTTTTGTATAGCCAAAATTTGATCTACATAAATTATAGTTTGTCAAATGTCACCTAAGATAATACTTAAGTTTAATGTTCTCTCATTTAATAAACTAATAATTTTGGCCAAAAAAATAGACTAATAATAGTACGTCTATATGATTTGATATGCAGTAAAATAAATAATTTAATACTATGCGGGTTGAATTAATGTATATTATTAGGATTCTTGTGTTATATTATTAAAAAAATATAATCAGAATCAGTATATTATCAACGTAAATATAAATTTTTCTGTAGCTATATAATAAATTAAGCTGCACTTAAACAATTAATTTTATATACGTATATATAGTGTATAGGAATAACAAAACCAATCTCTCTTAATTAACTGGGAATATATATGATAAGCTTACAAGATTGGAAGGTTCATCTCTGTCATTTTTTTTCCTTCTTGTGAGTCGTGGAATGAAAATAACTTTTTCTTTCTTCAAAGTTCAAACCCTCTCCATCATATTCAAAACAAAATTCGGATCTGGGTTCTTGTGCTCTTCTTGTATCAGTCCGAGTGGCCAATACTTGAGTACATATTCCCTAGTTTGGTCTAATGCCTCGTTTGGTCAGCAGCAAAATTTAGTATGCACTCGGAAATGAAAAATCTATTGCCATGGAAACTTGTTTTGTTGGCAATTTTGCGCTTGGGAATGAAAGACTCATCACTAAAAATCAGTGTACTTGACAATGTGAATTGCTTCAAATTTTTGATAGGGTGCCGATTGCTTTGAAGGAATAACAGGATGAATGATTGAGTCGCGCTTAAGTTCTATACATTTTTCGTCTTGACATGTTTTAATGGTAAGAAAAAAATATTTTTTTATTATAAAAAATTAAATATTTAATATTCTTTTTTTTTAATTTAATGACAACTTAAATTTTGATATATTTATATTTAGATATAAGGATTAATGAAGAGATCTGATATCCAAAGCACAGATAAAAATTTCTCTTGAATTAAAAAAGTAAAAATAAATATTCCTATACTTTTCTTTATTATTAGTAATTTTATTGGTAATTAAAAAATATTTTTTTAAAAGAAAACTACAAAGAGTTACTATAATTATTTGTTTAACTTTTTTTATTACTGTATTATTTTTATCCCATCAAATATAAAAATAAAATAATATTTTTATTTCCTTTTTTGTCATATCAAATATCATTATAACAATTAAAACTTATTTCTATTCTCATTCACATTTTTATTCTTACAAAAATTATTCTAACAACCAATCCAGGCCTTAGATTACCATCAAGTTTCCATTTTTTTTAACCAGAAGTATAAGAGATGAGTCCGATTTACAATCCTTATTCAAACTCTCCACATAATCGCATAAGCTAACCTTAGAGTCTTTTTTAAAAAAAAAATACAAGAAAATAGTCGAATTCACAATTTTATACGAATTATACAAATTTCTCACCACCATATGACTGGCTAATATTATTTTGTTTGTTCATGGTAGATTTTTTTTTAAATGTCTTTTTTCTGAGGACGAAATCATCAATATACATGTCACATGAAACAACAATTTTACATAATGCAGTAATGTATTTTCAAACAGGTAATAAGCTGTCTTTATAAATTAATATATAATAAATAATTATTTCAAGTAAATATTGTTTTTAAACGGTGATATTATTTTAATTGTCATGCTAATATTCCTAGAGAATTAATTAAGAAAAAGGGCAAATGATTTTGATTTTCCTTTTATTTTGAAAAGTATCTAAGAGTGCTTAGATTTAAGAACATAGAAAGACATTAAAAAAAAAGAATTTTTAAATTTAATTTTTTTACTTATATTTAACTATATCTTTTTTTTTATCTTAAATATATTTAAATTAAATAGATAAAGAAACGTATTTATTTAGATTTAAATTTAAAAATAATTTTTATGATAATAAATCATTAAATTATAATCCTATTATATCGATAATTTTAACATCAATTAGCTTTTAAAAAATCACTTGTATCACTTTGATACTCACAAGTATAAACTTTATTTTAATTTATTATTTCAAAGATACTAAAATAAACTATAGTCTTTCAAAATAAAATACCTTATGAAATTGAAACAAAATTAAACTTTTAAAAACTAAAGTGATAACAAAAACTTGAGACTTACTAATTATTTTTGAATAATCAAAATCAAAAGGGTTAACAATTTTAAATTATTTAATATTAAGCAGTATCTCTTCTATAAGTCTGTAACAATTGTTAGCTGGATCATAGAACACAAGTTGCAGAGCACGTTTCCAATTAACTGTTATCTCATAGTCTACTTCTGGAGATATCTATAACTAACAAGAAATATCTTATGTCTACCAAAATATAAATTAAAAAACCAGAGCACAAAACAGAATCCCCAGCTTATATGTAACAGGCATTCACATCACCTTACAAAGAAAGCCATGGAGCACCGAATTTTGTCTGAAACATCTTCAACCTATTTATCAACCTGATGGCATGTTTAGACTGACAGAAAGGTTTACTTTAGATTTTAAAAAAAGCGAACGTCTAAACTAGAGTTTTCATTCTTGTTTCTTCTCCTTCATTCTTTTCAATCCGTACTCTCAGAAAAGCCATAGGAACTAATCTAGTTAAGCGGGAGCTGTTACCATCCAATATTTTCAAGTTACTTGCTATTCAAAATGCCTCCATTAATCATTTTAGACCACAGACCAAAATACCTCTGTTTAATTTTGTGTATTGGTTAAGAATTCTGCAATGTTTTATGAAGAAATAATTGGTTTGATTGTTTCATTGGGAGGCATTTGGCCCCTGAAGTTAAAAAGCATTCCCAGAAAACTCGAGAGAATCATCCATTGTTTAAGAGGCATTTGCAAATGCTTGCTCATTTACAATACTTCTTGAACCACACCCCAATGTTAAGGAGGCTTTCGAAGTCAGATTGTGGTCTGCAAAGAAGTTAAACCAGACTATATCATAAATTTTTATGATTGTTTTGCTGAAGGAAAGAAGTTTACGTAGGATTTATCTACCTGTCAAGTGAATGAACATCATTGGGAAACACCATTATTTTGACGTCAACTCTTTGGACTTTAGGGCCCTTGCATACTACAGTTAATACATCAAAAGTTTTATCATCACACAATTTGAATAAGAAAGCAATTAGCTCTAAGTATGTTTAGATGGGGGATAATGCAGGAAGGGGGAAAGTTTCATTAAAATTTTTTCCTTGAATGGGAATAATTACTAAGGAGTGCAGGATAACAAAGGATTTTCAACTAACCTGCAAAGTTCTTCCTTCTTTTTATTTTCAAGAGTAACGTACAATTTCGTCCCCAAAAAAAATATGTTATTTATGTTTTAATCCTTATATTTATCCTTCTACACAAACTAGTTCTCAAAGTTTGTAACTAGTTATACATATATATTGAATTAGTCAATAAACAATAAGGTCCAACAGAGGGACTAAATGTTAACTCTCATGTAAGTCAATTTGATTAATTTTGCTTCTATAACTTAGAATTTAATGAATTCTCGTTACTTTTTAGCTAGGTTTCATTTATCAGTTTAATTTTGATTTTACATAGTTTAATTGGTTACTTTTTGTTAAGTAGTAATTAATTGATTTTCATGTTTTTGTAGGGTTTAATTCGAAACGGAATATAGCTGGAATAACTGAAACCTAAAGTTAGTACATGAAAAGAATGCACATTTTCTTGGGGAAAAAGAAGCACCGATACGGGCACGGGTATCAGGTACGACATAATACAATACGTGGGATACGACAATTTCTAAAATTTTAGAATACGGGTACGAGAATAATTATTTATATATATATATTCAATAATTTAACACATTAAAAACTAAAGTAAACTATAAATAAACTACAATAACATAAATAATATCACAATGTATAAGCATAAATAAAATGTTCATAACAAGTTACATTTCATACAAACATTAATATTAGAAATTTCAATCCAAATTAATCTTCATCTTCATCTACATCTATATTAGTAACATTCCCTATGAGCTCTTGTTCTAAATCTAATTTATCCAAAGATAAATTTGTAACCTCAAGACCTCATGCCCCATCAAATGGCTCCCAATGATCTCCATTAATATTCTACATCCTAGTTACTCCACTAGAATACTTTTCACTCTTTCTTGATAGAAGACAAATATTGGTATGAACATAAACCAAGTCTTCAGCCCTTTTTGGATTCAATTTGTTCCTTTTCAGTGAGTGAATGAAAGAGTAAGTGTTCCAATTTCTTTTACAACAAGATGATGAACATGGTTGACGAAGAAGCTTTAATGCAAGCCGTTGGAGCATTGGGGTTGAAGAACCATAATTTAATCACCAGTCTTTAGGTTTCAAATTCCATCTATCTTATAAGGAATCAAATAATGAATATGCATATGAAATTCCACAAAACATTGAAAACTCTTGAAGGACCAATTTTCTCTCCCTAGAATCCTTAAAATACATATTAAAGCATTTGGTCCTCTTGGTGAAAATTTCAACATCTAAATGAAGAGAAACTCTATTTGATGCCACATAAAATCATTGAGGAGTGTAATACCTATATAGTATACAGTAAAAATAATGAGAATTAGACTTGTTTAATACAAAATTAAATGTAGAAAGAACATTAACAAAATAAGTATGGAATATTAGTATAACTTACTTAAGATTTAATGAATGAGCAAGGCAATGAAGTGATGTACAACTTTTTGTCCAACGATTAATTATAATTCCATACACAACTTCAAAAAATCTTGAATGCTCAAAAAATTCATTTTTTTCATGCTTGTATATTGATATTTTCACTTGTTCTATCATTGAATCCCACATATCATAAATCAAGTGAAGTGAAGGCTTATCTATATCACAAAATCTAAGCATGTCATAAATAGGATTTGTGAAAGAGAGGATGTAATTAATTTTATCCCACCAAGAGTCATCAAGAATTAACTCTTTAATAGTATTAGCCTTTCCAACGTCATCCTCTTTATATGTACTCCATTCATCACTAATTACCATTGTGAAAAGAGACATTTTTATGAGTCTAAGCCTCTTTAGCATTACAATGGTCGAAGCAAACCTAGTTTCAGCAATGGCAAGCAATTTCAAGGGCACAAATTCATTGAAAATGGCTAATCTCATGAAATGATTCATGATGAAAATTCTAATAAAAATTACATCATCCCTGATTTGAGTGATCCAATGACATTTTTCATATACCAATTCATTTGCCTCAATGTTTTTAGCTGCACATATATTTTTCAATGCGAGATTAAACGTGTGGACAACACATGGTGTCCAAAAAATGTGAGGATATTCAGCTTCAATAATCTTACCAACAGCTTTACAAACAGGGGCATTGTCAGTAATAATTTGAATCAGATTTTGAGGTTTTACCTCTTCAATCAGCTATGTAAAATTTATCCTTGTATTCTTTAGTCCCATCAATTGTCTTAAAAAAAATAGGACCCCCATCAGATATAGCCATAAAATTAATTAATGGCCTTCGCTGTACATCGGTCCACCCATCTGTTACAATATTCACTCCCTTTTCACTCCAAGTCTCTTTTATTAGCTTAAGCAATTTTTTAACATTTGCTCTTTCTTGTTGCAACAAAGGACCTCTTTGTGCATTATAACCAAGAGGTTTAAAATCAGAAATCACATTGTTTGCAGTATATTGATAAGAGCTAATATAATATGGATTGCGTGCCAAATTAAAAGATAAGCCACCTGAATAAAACATTCTAGCAATTTCTACACATAAATTTTCCTTAACTGTTTGGTTGAAGGCTTTTTTCAAAGCACCAACTGCTCTTTTTTTTTTTTCCTTGATTGTACTCACTTTGAACACCTAAAGGAGATAAGCCTTTAGTTGGCGGTGGTAATGACACTTCTTTTGGTTTTGATCTATTCTCAGCCTCCTCTTGCAAAATTTTCATCTCTGCTAAATAGTCAACATCAACTTTGGGACACATAAAAATCCCTTTACTAGATACCCTTAATAAATGCCACTTAACTCTAAAATAAGATGCTTGAAACTCACGATTACAATAATTACACTTGTAATACTTGTTTCCACCAAAATTAATAGAATCTCCTCCTCTACTTCTAACTATCAAAGTTACATAAGCCCACAAAGGAGTTCCTTCTTTTTAGAGAATATTATTAGAACAATATTCAACAGATGCAGTGGGCCTAGAATTACTAGTAGAACTAGAACTTCCAGTTGCCATAATGCCTATGATGGAGAAGCAACAAAAAAACTAATATATATTAAACTAGTGCGTATAAAACAACAACAGAGATAACAAAGCCTACTGTTATTTTAATCCTAGCTTATATAGAAACAACAATGTAATGAATTAACAACACAAAGAATGAGCTCTAATTCAGAGCCTCCGAAGCACAGGGCATTGGTGCATAAATTAACAAGCAGCTAAATTAATGAAACTATATAAATTAAAGCACTGAAGCAGATAATATAAGCATATAAATTAACATCGGGGCATTGAAGTATATAATAAAAGGATATAAATTAAAGAAGAAAAAGCACTAAAGTAGGGGTGTTCATCGGCCCGGTTGGCCCTAGGGGCCCGCCCTAGCCCGGTCTAATTGGGCAGGGCCGGGCCGGGCTAAAAGTATAAATGGGCATAACTTTAAACAAGACTGCTCCGGGCCGGGCCGGGCCACGGGCGAAGGTATGTTCCGCCCAACTCGTCCTAATAGTTACTTCTTTTTTTTTAGTTATTAATATCTTATCATCTTATTTTTTTTTTATTTCATTTAATTATCTCTGCATACTGTAATTTTTATTACTTATTCAAATATTCTTTACTTCTTAATTATTTTTATCATTGATGTGAATCCTTACTGATATTTTTTTTGTTAAATAATGAAAAAATATATATTTACTTAAGACTAATTATGTTAGTATATCTTATATTTTATTTGATAATACTAGATTATTTTTTTATCATTGATACAAATATAAGAGTTCTAAAAGTCCATTGTTTTAAAATATATGCCTATAAGTTTGTGTAAAAATATTTTTATATTACAAGTATCAATTCATTAAAAAAAATTAATTTGGGTGGCCCTAACCCGCCCTATCCCAACATAAATCAGATTTATTAGAGTTGAGTAAGGCCACAGGTACAAAAACAAGTTTCATGTCTTAATTGGGTCAGGTATCGGATATACTAGATGTTCAGTTTGGTCTTACCCATGTACAGCTCTACTTATTCGGGCCGTCCCGGGTCGCCCTAAAATCGGGTTTCTTCAGGCCGGGCAGGGCCACAGGCATAAAAATACGCCCAAGACCCTAATCGGGCCGAGCTCCGGGCCAAGCATCGCCCTGACCCGGGCCTGCCCATGTATACCCCTACACTAAAGCATAATAACAACTAAGCTACAGCACTACATTCAACAAAACAAACAAAAGCTTTTGTAAATGAAAACATGCCACAGTTGGAGAAGAAAACATTCAAGCTTTAAAAAAAATGAAAACAGAAGACATTCAAGCTTAAAAAAAATGAAAACAGAAGACATTCAAGCTTAAAAAAAATGAAAACAGAAGACGACAGAGAAGAAGACATTCAACGGAGAAGAAGACATTCAAACTTAAAAAAAAAACGAAGATAGGAAGCTTCGGTAATAGAAGCTTTGCCACCGAAAAGAAGACGCACCCGCCACAGCCAGAGAAGATGAAGGAGAAACGAAATGCTTGCCAGAGGAAATGAGCAGAATGGAGCTAAGAGATGAGCAGTACTAAGTGAGGAGACGGCGAGATGTAGTAGGAAACTAGAAGGGAGGAGAAGTGGCTGGGTACGATAGGATAAATGACGCATAAACGACGTCGTTTAATGTAAGAATGTTTCGACGTCGTTTCGGAGTCATTTCGGTGCCGTTTCGGAGTCGTGTTGAAACATTTCGAAATGTACGGACACGAAAAAGAAACATCCCGGTACATTTGTACCTGTATGGTACATGTCTCCATATTGGACACGTATCCGGTACAGGTACACCTCTTTATTGGCTGTATCGGTGCTTTAGAGCTTGGGGCCAATAGCTCGTGCACCATAACCAACCTAGAGCTGGTCTAAGAGCATGTTGCAAAGAAAATTCAGCCAGCTGGACTAGAAGCTCCTGTGCCACGACCAACTTAAAGATTGGTTGCAGCAGGACGTCGAGAAAATCAGAAGCATCCATTTTAGGGTATGATTTTGGTGTGTATTTTAGTTGCATTAAGAGGATTTTGAGAGGAGGCTATCATTCTGAGTATTGAGATTGTTTAAGGGCAAGATTTGGAGCATAAGGAGTAAGGAGAAACTTGGGTGGTAGAGAAGACGACAGTCCATCTTAGTTTCTTTAATTCCTTTTCTTTTCTCTGTTTCCATGATGAATTTGAAACATCTCTATTTGATATTGAAATCTTTGCGATGAGTAGTTAAATGTTTTTGGCTAAGGATATTATAAACCTTAGTATGGATTAGAGCATGTTTATCTTTCTTAACCTGTCATTAATGGCATTTATACACTTATTCAATTTTATTCTTCATGCTATTTGATTGATTGGCCTCCAATTAGGTTGTTATGGTTTTTTCTAATTGAACTTGGAAATGGGAGATTAGGAATAGATCTTGAATTGAATTGTGTGGATACACAAGGCTTGTTGATTTAAGTTGAATGTTTTGTTGATAAGATAGGAATATATCTATTAGTCTCATATAGCTAAAAGGGAGTCTATGCAATTGTGTGATTAGGTTCAACTTTATGAAGAATTAAGAGTTTGGCCTAACTTAACACTTAATTTGACAAAATTCTTGTAGGTAATTAAGTACCCTGAGTAGCATATCTCACCATTAAAAATAGGTCTAAGTAAGATAACTTGAGTTCTTGAGAAATACTTGGGAGATTAATATTCCTAGACTCTTGCACCCATTGATATCTTCTCATAATTTTATTTCACTAGTCTCTTTAACTTTGTAATTTCATTAATCATCATCTACATTTAATTAGTTAGCTTAATTTAGCTGAAGTGTTAATTTTAATAATTGGTATACTTTCTTTTAGCAAATCCTTGAGGGAACCATATCTTATTCACTTAGTATTACTTGAAACGATATGTATACTTATGTGTGAATCGTCATATTTTGTTAGCAACATTAAAGTGTAGCAGAATTACAAATTTTAGGAGGTTAACGTGTAGAGGAATAAATCAAAAGAATAAAGCATTAGGAGGTAGGTCTTTTAGAAATCGAATTGTATATTTACTCTATTTTAAAGTTTCCCCGATAAGGGTGATTTTGGCAGAGGAAGTTTCACCAAACAAGGGGAAGGAAAATTATCACTTCACCATCTCTTCCCCATCCATTTTCTCTGGATTCTTTCTTTCCCTCCTTATAAGAAACTCTCATTTTAAGGGAGAGGTTTCAATGAAATATTCCTTCCCCTACCTTATCCAAACATACCCGTAGAGTGTAAGTAATTGATAAAGCCATTATTGAGAGTGGAACAGAAGTACTTACTTGCAATCCATTAGAAACTGGAACACGAAGATCTTGAACACCTAATAGGAAAAGCGTTGGTGTATTTACCTGCAGAAGTAATCAAAATACAATCTGTAACGCCAGAGGTGAGGGAGGGAGAAGAAAGATAATGAAGTTTCATGCTATAGAAGCCTATCGCAAATAAAAATTATATTAGCTAATGCAGTTTACGAAAAAAAATTAAGCTTCAGCTAGTCTTAGACTTTAAAATGTGCATGCTTGCAGGGATTATTCAACTAGCTCATATGATTGTCAAGAGATAAAATTTAAATACAATTTTAGGTATTTGTTATCAAGTTTTTATATAAAAACATGATAAGTGAATTTCTTTTTATTTTTAAATTTAACACCACATGATTAAATCTTTAAAAAATTTCTTACGCTTGTTCTTATTGAAGAATCAAATAGCAATCACACAAGGATCTATACCAATCGTCTGGCTTTCACTGATCAATTTAAGCTACTTCTCCATTGCAACATGCTTCAAAGCTGGAGCATTACTATTGCAATTTAATAATAAAAACTGCTTATTTTGATTTACAAACCTTTGAGAAATGAGAAATAGGAGAGTTGCTATAAAATAGAGTGAGATCCTCCTCTGAAGGTGCTTCTGTAAACCTATCTCTGCCAACGGTTCCATAGGACTCCACATAGCACCAATCAGGGATATCAGTTGTACCAATCATTAATGAAAGGTTACAAACAGGACTTAACACAGCTGCCACAACAAACTTCTCTGGTGCCTATAGCAATTAGAAAGGCAAAATAAAACCGTTAACAATTAAAACCTATCATCTATGTTAGACATAAAATCGTGGAAGACAACATTTCATCAGACAAAGTTACCTTCATTTTTAAAGTAGATATTTATGTGATACATGACAATAATTCCTTACATCCTTTTTTATCATTAATAATGTTCATGCAATTCTAGATATTGATAAATTCATGTGGCATTAATGACTTTAGAGTCAAAAAGCCCCTGCCCCTAGTACATGTGCAACACTTTATTACTAACAGTAATAATAATTTATAAGCTTAAATAAACTTTTGGTCCCTCTAGTTTCATAGAAGTTTATTTTGTTCCCCTTAGTTCAAAAATTGGCAACGTTGCCCTTCTTTTTTTTTTGTTTTTTTGAATGATCCGATTTTGCCCCTTATGTCACATCATCTATCCAAAATCCATTGTCAAAATTTAAAGTCTGCTGACTTAGATGTTATTTATTTTTAGGGAGCCGTTAAGTGACTCAGATTTAACGTCCAAGTCAATAGACTGTTTGGATGGAGATTTGACAGAGGGCAAAAATTAGATCTTTTTGAAAAATCAGAGAGCAACATTGGCTGCTTTTGTTCTGAAGGGACTAAAAGTGTATTAAAGCCTAGTACTAATAATAACAACAACAACAACAAATGAACCAAAGAATGGCACCGCTACTGAAATTCTGTAAGCAGCACTAATCACCCTGAACTACTAATTTCATGGCAGTCTAATTTTCAGCATGAAAACTCATTTAATGATCAAGAGATGCTAGAAAATCAATTCCAAGGCTCAAATTTCGCAACAGGTTGGAATTACAAATTTTTTTTTTTTAAAAAGGAGTAGAGGGAAAACTCTACGGAAAAATGTATGGATAAGAAGTCACAGTATGCAGAGCTTATTATATTGCACCTGGCCAGTCAGGTGGGTTGTCAGAAAGCCACCATGTGAACCACCCAGCACTACAATCTTTGATAGTCTGACAAGTCCTAAGTTAATGACATGATCTATGGCAGTGATTATGTCATCAACATCCTGCACATGATAAACAAAGATCAGTGGCCAATCAAAAAGAAATCCATACTAGTCATAGAACTATGAAGCAAGGACACTTAAAAAAAAGAAAAAAAGAAAAAGGAGATATGCCCATGTCCAACACATGTCAAACACTTGTATTAAACACAATGCAACACTTTAAATTATATATTTAGAATTTGTCATGTCACAGCTTTAGTGTCACTGTCATGTCCTATGCTAGTGTCTGCTTCCTAGTTGTAGAACTAGCTTTGATGGAAGAATTGCTATCAAATAACATTGTCAACCTGCGTTTGGAAATAAGTGAACAATAGGTACCTGAGACCCAACTTTTCCTGGTAGAGATTGTAATGCTTCCTCGCCAAATCCTAATGAACCTCTGACAAATAGTATTAAGTAAGAAGCCTGCAAAAGGACTTGTACAAGATATTTCTTCAACTATAATTGGATTTCCAAGGAATTATGCTATTTGTGATCATCCAGGTATCTCATAAAGGTGCAATACCATTCTTTCTTGAAAAAAAAGAACTCAGCATATAACAAATGATAGCTCTGAGAAAAAATAGGGAGTATTGGCTAATCAAATTAAGCATTTTGAACCAAAACACCTGACATAGAATGCATTCTTTACCCGAAAAATTAGTTTATGTCACCTTCCATAAGCACATAATGTCTCACACATCCTTGTTCTGAGATGTCCCCACCAAGTAAGCAGTCACAAAACCCATTAGATACAATGAAATAGAAAAACTCTTGCACAGAGTTTTGCATGTTTATTACTGTAATTAAAACTTATATATAATACATTATAGAAGGAATTAGTTAAGGAATCTTAGCTATTCATACCATGTACCAATTAAAAACAAAGTACCATAAAAAAAGTTAGCTGCAGCTAAACAATTCATACTGCCATTCAACCACCTCTTCACCTTCAATGCCTCTATCATGCCTGTATCAAACACAAATGTATAAGCTCCAAATGCTTTCCCACACATCTTCAAGCCCTAACATTGATTTGAATTTATAAGGTTTCCCCCACAGCATCCTAAGACAAGTTTCCACATCTGTTCTACGGTACATAATTAGGATTTTACTGACTTCAAACAATGTGATCGAATTAACTGAGGGTTGAACTGTATGTAAGTTAAGATTCTCAGTTATTTGATGACACGAGACATGTAAAGGTTTCTTTTGCTTTAATCACTTTTCAGGACTTCTTGTTCTCTTCCTGTTTCCCAATCTCATTCTTTTCTTCATTCATTTCCTCTCTTTCCGTGGATTTTTTTTGTTTTTTCAAGGGACTCTGATATTTTGCTTTCTTTTTCTTAACCTTCTAACTGGCACTTCCCACATGCGAACTCAAGGTCTATCCCAGTATCCCACATCAATTTATAGCACTATGTCTATGATACTAGTGTATATTAAACTCCTGAAAACAGACTTACGTCATTTACATTTGCAAGGAATGCTATTTTTTTTTTTTTCTTAACCTACTAACCAGCACTTCTTGCACACCAACTCAAGGTCTATCCTCATTAAGAATAATGAGAATCCATCTCTTTGATCAAAGTCATTGAAGAATATCAATGATGATAAAATACATCAAACTTAGAATGAGTTTAAAATTTCTGGCCCTGATGAATGCTTGAATGCCAAGGGAATTTCATTTACCTGTAATTGACAACCAACAAGCTATATCCAAGAGAGGATAAGAAAGCCAGTGAGTTTGAAAAGCTTGTCGGTGAGACATAGCGGGGTCCCCCATGAAGGATTGCAATTAGTGGATCACAGGCATCATTTTTCTTGATGTTTGATGACACAAATATAGCTTCAAAAGGCTAACTAGCACCTGAAATTGAAGTACAAGTTAAAAAAAAAAAAAGAAATTAAGGCAAATATGAAAAACTATTCCTCCAGCAAAATTTCAGTGTATTCTCACATTCTATAATAAAAAAGGAAAGCAAATAAGATTACATGTTAGATTGTTCCATAAGTTCTCAGCCCAACCACCAAATTGATTGTAAATTATAGAATGTGGTATGATCAAGATCTTCTTACTTATGAAATGGTTTCTTCACTGACAAGATAATGTGGAATCTTGGATTAATACCGAATGAATCTCAAACTCATTAGGACATTAACTCACTTTTATTTCCTTGTGTGGGCTAGTCAACTAGGGAGCTTTATTAGTGTCAATTAGGTTTTATTGTACATATTTATTTGTGATTGATTTATTTTTCAAATTTTTCCTTTTTATGTTGGGTGAGTATCAAGGAGTCTTAACTCCTCTTCTGACTCAGTTCCTTGTATATATGTGTGTTTCCACTGGTTCTATTTTATTTAGAGATCAATAACAGAAATTTTCTTCACACCATTTCTTCATGGTATCAGAGCAAAAACCCTGATTTAGATCTGTTTTCCCTTTTTCTCCTGCATTATCCTTTCTTCTGCCTCCTGTTTTTTCCTGTGTTTTTTTGCCCATCAAGATGTCTCCAAAGGTCAGCCAAGGTGCAAGCAAATCCTCTGGTTTAGACATGTCCAAGCAGGTCACAGCAGAAGGCACTCTCCTAATCATCACTGGCCACAAGTTGAATGCCTAGAATTGCCTTCAATGGGCCAAGTCATTGATGATTTTTGACTCAAGCAAGGGGAAAGAAAATTATTTGACTGGAGCTGCTGTTCCTTCAGAAAAGATAGATCCCCAAATACTAAATATGGCGAGCAGAGAACAATATGGTTCAGGCCTGATTGATCAAAGCCATGGACACAGACATAGGCGGAACAGTTTTGTTTTACAACGCTGCTCATGAGGTTTGGGAGGCTATGAAGGAAACTTACTTAGATCAGGACAATAAATCTTTAAGCTATTTGAGATCAAAGGAAAATTGGATGATCTCAAACAAGGTGATTTCTTTGTAACTCAATATTACAGTGCACTAACCTATCTGTAGCAGTAGCTGGACATGTTTGAAAACCCAGATTCGGAGTGCCCTAGAGATGCCAAAAGATACAGAGAAATAGTTGAGAGAATTTTTAAATTCCTCTTCGGCGTAAACCAGTCTTTGGATGAAGTGAGGGGAAGAATACTTGGTCTAAAGCCCCTACCATCAATCAAGGTTGTCTTCTCTGAGGTTCTTAGAGAAGAAAGGTGGAGGAAGCTCATGCTTGGTGCTGCCACCACTGGTGGCATGATTGTTCTTGAAGGATCTGCCTTACTGTCCAAAATTATAAACTAGCACAGTGACAATAAGCACAAGGGAAGACCCTAGTGTGACCATTGCTGATGCACTAATCACACTTGAGAGAAATGCTCGAGACCCCATGGCAAGCCCACTGATTGGAAGCCAAATAAAGAAAGAGAGTACAGGACCTATGTTAAAACATCTGAAGGACATGAAAAGGCCAAATCTGAACCTGTTTTGTTCAGCAAAGAACAGGTAGAATGGCTCCAAAAACACCTCAACTCAAGTTGTTCAATAGCACCTGTTATTGCCTTTGGCTCAACAGGTCAAAAAGGTATCTTCTTGAATGCATGTCATACTAAGGTCGAAGATGCTGGTTCTTGGATAATTGACTTCAGGGCATCAGACCATATAATAGGGCATGTGTCTTTATTTTATGAATATAATGCTTGTCATGACAAATATAAAGTTAGAATTGCAGATGGGACCATATCTAAAGTGATTGGCATTGGCAAAGTAGTTATTTTTGACATTTTAGCACTTGATTCAAGTTGTCTTAGTGCCTAGCTTGTCATGCAATGTGCTGTTAATTAGCAAACTCACACAAGATTTGAATTGCATTGCTAAATTCTCTACTTTTGGTGTTTCTTACAGGATTTGGATTTATGGAGAATGATTGGCAATGCTAAAGCACGTGAAGGCTCATATCGACTCAAATACAAAAAAAAAATTCAAAATTCCTATGCTAATAATGCTAAGGTGTTAGAAGAGGATATGGTCATGTTATGGCACAAACACCTTGGTCACTTAAATTTGATGTACTTGGGGAAGTTGTTCCCTTTATTTATCAATAAAACCCCAAAGTATTTTCAATGTGAGTTGGGTCATCTTTCTAAACATTGTCATAGCACCTCTGTTGGCCATGAATATAAACCTTCTCATCCCTTTTCAGTTACTCATACTTACATTTGGGGACCATCTCGCATGCCTAGTATAATGGGTACTAGGTGGTTTCTATCTTTCATTGATGACCACACCCGTACCAGTTGGGTTTTCCTTATGAAAGATAAGTGTAAAACGACCTTTAGAATTTAACATTTTTATGCCATGATTCAAAATCAATTTTAGACTTATGTGTAAATTTTTTGAACTAATAATACCCGAGATTTTTTCAACTATACCCTTGGAGTTTCTTTCTTGAAAAAGGCATCAATCATCAAAGTTCTTGTCAAAAGGCTTCACTCAAACTTATGGGATAGATTTTCAGGAGATTTTTGCACTAGTGGCAAAACTTAATACCATTTGGGTGGTTCTATCCATAGCAACAAACCTTAACTGGAAGCTACATCAGTTGGATGTTAAAGATGCATTTTAAAATGGTAATCTCAAGGAGGAAGTCTACATGGAAACATCTCCTAGCCTAAAGAAATTTGATGATGCTAATCTTGTGTGCATACTTAGAAAATCTCTCTACGGCTTTAATAATCTCCACGGACTTAGTTTGAGAGATTTACCAAAGTAATGAAATTATTGGGGTATACATATTGCCAAGCTAATTATACTCTTTTATTAAGTCATCAGTTGATAAAATGATTGTCCTTATAACCTATGTGGATGCCATAATTGTAACAAGCAATGATGACGGTGAGGTAGTTCACCTCAAGTTGGCCTTGAACAAGGAATTTGAAGCCAAAGACCTTGGTGATCTCAAGTTTTTCTTGGGAATGGAAGTGACTCGGTCCAACAAAGGAATTGTAGTATTCCAAAGAAAATATACTTTAGATTTACTAAAGGATATCGACATGCTAGGGTGCAAGTCAATTGATACTCCTATGGTCCCCATTAACAAGGTTGGCTTAAAGGGAGATTCAACCATAGTTGATAAAGGCATGTACCAAAGATTAGTGGAAAAGTTTATATATCTCCCATACAAGACCAAACATCAGCCTTGTAGTTATTGTGGCTAGCCTATTCATGAATAATCCTACTGAAAAGCACCTTGAAGTAGTAATGTTGAGATATTTAAAAATAATTTTAGGAAAAAGGCTCTTCTTCACAAAGGGAACAAGCAAGGACTTACAAATAATCTTTTATGCTAATTGGGCTGGATCTCTTACTTATAAGAGATTAGCTTTAGGATACTATATCTACGTCTGGGGTAACTTGGCAACTTGGAAGAGCAAGAAATAGTCTGTTGTAGTTTGGAGTAATGCTGAAGCTGAATTTCGGACTATGGTACATGGAATTTGTGAAGGAACCTAGCTAAAAAGATTACTTGAACTACAACTTCCATATCTAACATGCATGAAGCTATTCTGTGACAATCAACCATTGTCACAAGGTTGGTCATACTAAAGATATGTTGGAAACTACATAAGCCTATGAATTAGCTATGATTAATGAGGAATCAACTCATTCTAAGACCAATCTTTTTACCAAAAACCAATGGGAGTTATTATAGGAACTACTTAGAAACAAGGAAGAGAAAACTGCAGAAAAGATTATGGGTTTCAGTACTCTTGCTCAATTGAGAATTGGTCTTGGAGAAAACAACTGGCAATGCTAGAAGAAGAACTTCAAGCTAAAATATCCTGTTTGAGGAAGAGTGCTGGAAATTATTGTTGATTTTAATTAATGCTTATTTGTTTTTTAGTTAGTTTTGGATAACATTCTTATACATTTGGGATTAGTTTAAATATTTTGTTTTAATTAAAATAAGATTAGTTTAAATATTCTATTTTAATTAAAATAGAGTTATCTTATTTTGATTAGAATAAAGTTATCTTATTTTTTTAGAGTTACGTGTTTTAGTTAGAGTAGAAACTTGTTTTTCCTTTTATTGTCTATCAATGTAATGTTACTTTCATATAATAAAATAAGTTTAGAGGATCATTAACTCTGAATTTCTACAGATTATACATATATATTTGTGATTGATTTATGTTTCAAATTCTTTCCTTTTATGTTGGCTGAGTATCAAGGAGTCTTATGTCCTCTTCTGATTTGGCTCCTTGTATATATCTATGTTCCGACTAGTTTTATTTGATTTAGAGATCAATATGAGAAATACTCTACACACTATTTCTTCACATAACAAGTTTTCTATAAAGTTTCTCTATGTTTACTAGTCATACTTAAGCATAGCTTTTCAAAACAAACAAGATTCTTAACTCTACTCTAATTTTTTGTTACATTCAACCTCATTCCCAAAGTGTTGTTTGTTTGTTTGTTTTTTTTTTTTTGAGGGGGGGGGGGGGATAACATCCAGAAGTGCTCCTTTATTTAGTGTTTATGAATGTTATTCTTGTGCAACAATCATTGACTTCTGTTTTTTATACATATAAGGGGAGTGAGTGCAAAATAAGCAATATTTCCTATCTAAGAAGCATTGATATGGGTACATGTATGGGGTATGACACGATATAATATGCAAGATATGACAAGTTCTAAAATTTTAGAATATGGATATAGGGGTGTATATATATATATATAGATGCAACAAATTAACACATAAAAAAGTAAACATAAAAAAAAAATTGAATCTTGAAACATTCATTTCAAATGTAAAGAGAATGTACAGAACAAGTTACAAATAAAAGCATAAAACAAATTAAAACTAGGGTTTTCAATTCAAATTAAATACCAATCTTCATCTCTATTCACAACATTAAGATCTCTTAGAAGCTCTTGAGCCGTTTTGAAGCTATTTTGGTGCATTTTCAAACTTAGTGGTGAGTTTTGAAATGTTTCAAAATGTATCGGACCCAAAAAAAATGCTAGATAGGAATGTTGGAATATGATACACAACATAGGTACGCCCTTTTTTTGATGTATTGGTTCTTCCTAGTTTCCTATAAACCACACTAAGTAACTGTACATTCCCAATGAACAGCATTTTGTAGGGTTTCTTTTAGTATTGCATAAATATGTTTGTATGCATTCAATGTCACAAGATGCCATCGGTTGTTTATCAATTTGTGGTGATTAGAAAAAAAAAAACCATAAAAGTAATATTAAGAGAACTCTGTCCATTCAATACTAGTTCAAAGGACCAAAGTCACTCAATCATCTTTGGTTAGGCTATCATAAGCATCTTTCACTGAGATTTTAATTATGCTGAACTGAAGATTGGACAGCCAGGATTTGACCTGTATCCAAACTCCAATAACACACTTTTTAGCATATCAGATATTATCTATCTGCAAAAGTAATCCATATAATTGCAAAAGGAAATTAAATAAACCTTGTCAGAGCATCTGAATATGGGACTTGATACATTTGACCAACTCCATGCTTTACTATTATTTTCCTTCTCAACAATGGTTCCACAACTGATTTCAGGAACATCAACTGGACTACTAGAAACTGCACGAGGTTGAACAAATTTGAAGAAAGTAACATGTTTTTTCTCCACTTCAATAGGCAAGGTAAAAATAGATAAATAAATAAATAAAACATTTGATGTTACCAGCAAGAATATTGTTCCCATCTAATGTAAGAAGACTCCATGAGAAATCTGAGTCAGCAGGGGTGATACGTAATACTTCTCCACCATATATGATGAAAATATATGGAGTTGATCATAAAAAATAGCATGAAGATTTGCACAAAGGGAGTCAAAACGCATTCCTATGGTTTTAGTTACCTCAATACATTCACAGAAAGTAAAACTTGACTGCTATGCCAGATAGATGGTATAATCATAGTGCTGCCATCAGAAAGCCAAGGATTAGAAAGGATACTTAAACAGTAAAGCCCAGGGAAGCAACCATCCTCAGCACACATCACAACAGGAATCTTCAAAATTGATGAAAGAAAACCACAATTATTTGTTAAAAAGTGAAGAAGTATAATTAAAAGCTTACTGTGTGCTGCGTAGGACAGGTTGAACTAATTACATGTACAAATTTGAGCATAGTGTGGCTTTATCATTACGGATACTGAGTTGGGCTGACATAGTGCAACACACATTTGAATAAACCTTGTTTCTAGATCAAAAGCTCGTTCATGCCTATGGGAAACCAGCCAGGTACTTAAAGCTAAGATTCTAAATTAAGTTTACTTCATGAACATAAAACTAAATAATTGTCTCAACTTATGCATTTTCTACTCTAGCTTAGCTTCTAACATAACTATAAAAAATCCTTTATCAACTCATTGTAGCATTTCTTAACTAATTTTTCCAAAGAAGAAATGTTTATGAAAATTATATGCACCCAATTATCACTCTTAGAAAAATATTTTATTATTTTAAATAAATATGAAGAATCCAGATTTCAGAAGATTTCCATTTATTGCAGTAGCTTAAATATATTTAAGCATCAGATTAACTGTCTACTTAATTTTGTTTTGAGACAAGGGTGCATTATTACACTGAACAGCGCCTAAGCTGAAGAAAAAATCTATTCAATTCAACTAGTACTCTAGATTTTGAAACATTTCTTAAAGGTAGAGTTCCTTGAGAGTTGAAACCACTACAAACAATTTTATCAAACTGACACTAGAAATAAGGACATATAAGATGCACATCTAAGGTCCTTTCTAAAAATTAAATTAGGATTCAAATACAAGGACATGATGATGCCAGTGTGTAGAATTTTAACCAGACCAAACCCTGATTCAACCCTTAAAGAGAAAAAACTTCATCATTTCATTTGCACTCGAGATGCATTCTATCATCAGAATTATTACCTATGAAATCACAACAGAGTTGAGTATAGAACAAATCATAGTTTTTGAAGGATTTCACCTTGAAATACCTTATTTTATTTTAAAACAGTAGCAGCAATTTCTAGAGGAAGTAGGCTACAAAATTTCAGCCAATCAACCTCCAACATAACAGGAAATAGTTCCTTGAGAGTTGAAACCACTACAAACAATTTTATCAAACTGACACTAGAAATAAGGACATATAAGATGCACATCTAAGGTCCTTTCTAAAAATTAAATTAAGATTCAAATACAAGGACATGATGATGCCAGTGTGTAGAATTTTAACCAGACCAAACCCTGATTCAACCCTTAAAGAGAAAAAACTTCGTCATTTCATTTGCACTCGAGATGCATTCTATCATCAGAATTATTACCTATGAAATCACAAGAGTTGAGTATAGAACAAATCATAGCTTTTGAAGGATTTCACCTTGAAATACCTTATTTTATTTTAAAACAGTAGCAGCAATTTCTAGAGGAAATAGGCTACAAAATTTCAGCCAATCAACCTCCAACATAACAGGAAATAATGGCCACAGAATATCAGCCAATTATCCTCAACATAAAAGGAAATAAACATGCCACATAAATGAAAAATAAAGCCTCATAAACAAGGATCAAATCAACAAAGTCATTTGACGTCAGCCCATTAATAGCAAATATCCCATACGATTCATCCAAAGAATCATGGGATTCCAACAGTTTTCAACTTATATGAGTATTTCTTTCTATAATTTTTTAAATTCTTTAGCATATAACAGCCAAGAAGCTAATGTTCATGACTAACATGAGCAAATTAAAAGCTAAAGGGCTGCAACAAATCATAAATCTCAATGCCAATTGAATCAATCACATTCAGATTACACCAGTAACAAATGAAGAGCTTTTGTCATCATAAATTTCTGCAGATTTGCACTCCTTCATGTCAGTAGGCCAATCAATTCTATGGAGTGAATTTGTTGCAAAGTGGGCGCCAGAATCCACTGAACTTCTTGAAGATAAAAACACAAGGAACTTCCCATCTGGGCTGGTATAAGATTCATGTATAGTAGTCAGGATCTGATAAGATTCATAAAATTATTACTGATAATTAATTGCTTTAACTTCTACAAAAGGAGGATCAAATGTTATGTAATGTGGGAATATACACTGACAAGGTATTTTAACATCTTGGCCACTTGTCTCACTCAGTAAAAAGTTAAAAGAATTAGAGAATACAGAAACATTTTAATCCGCATGACTTATCAGACAACTAACTGAAGAAAAGTGAAAACAGAAATCTATGCTTGTTTCAGGAAAAGTAGCTCCCAAAATTATGTTATATATATTTTCCATTCATTGCGCAATAGACCATAAAGTCCTTTAAAGGAAATTTAAACATAAGAAATGACTTCTTAAAATGAAAATCCATTTTTGGAAAACGTTTATGGCATCTTGTCATCATTAGTTATCTTTCCTATCATCTTGTCATCAATTTGTATGTTGCACAAAACACACAGACAGAAAAAGTGTACAAAAATGTTCCGTTTTCTCAGAAAAATCCCTCCTTGCTCCAGAATATGAAACAGAGACCAAGTAAAACAAATAAAGCCTGTTATGTAATGGTAAAAAAATTCTACAAAGCATATGATTTTACCAGCTTACCTGAACCATGGAAAGAAGGCACTCCTTATAGTCTGATTTAGGTTTAGTGCCTGAACATCTTCAGCTGAGCTGCATCAGCATAATTTTATAATTTAATAACATAACAAAAAAACAATTATTCACTTTCGAAAGAAATTTAAACTAATGAGACTTACTGAATCTTAGTTTCATTAGCTTTTAACTCATGGTGTGGGGCTCCAACAGCATATAATGCACAAGGTCTGTTATAACAATACTTAATACCAAGTTTTCTCGTCTCAAATGACCATCCAACGAAAACCAAATATTGTGCTGAGCCTTCAGTTGATGGAGCCCACACAACTTGTCCAACACTTAAAAGATTTGTCAATTCCTTTGACAGGTTGTACCTCTCCACCGTAGAAACACTATTTCAGTTAGGATTTACCATCCAAAACATAGCCCTTGTTATTTGAACAACATAAATGATGTATAACCTTTTGATGCTTATAACAAAAAGGGCAGGTTGCCTCTTTCCTGCATATGTTTCTCCCCAGTCCTCCTCCCAATCCCCTTGCCCTTTCCAGCCACCACTATCCTTGTCTGTTAAACCATCTTTCTTGTAGCCCAGATGATTGAATGTGGGTTTTGCAGGGGAAGGCTCTTCAGCTACATATGCTATACAAGTTTCATCTAAGTTCCAAGAGATTCCCTCAAACCTATATCATAGAAGAAGGCATGAAACATTTAATTCATGTGTTAAAAACCTTCTAAAAATATTACTGCTGTGCAGAGGCTGTAGCATTTTTTCTACAGTTAAAAAATGGTAGAACAGTTGAAATCAAACAGCTAATACCAGAGACCAACTTGAGAAAAAAGAAACTATTTGTTTGACTATGACCAATGAAAAATATCCCCAAAAGTTAAAATAAGCACATATGATAATTTACCATCCATCAGTATATACTGAGCCATGCATTGACTGGGGGATATGGAACTCCTTTTCCAAGTGAGTACGATTTACGATTTACGATTCAAAAATTACTCGTCCGATTCACGATTTGAATCACGATTCGATTACCTTGCTAACAAGGATAATAGCAGAATTACTGATGTCAAAAAGTGGTTGTCTGTAATACTTTTGATTTCTCACATTGCTGGAACTTACATTCAAGGTATGAGACATTGTGATCTAACATATCTCACTTAGTAGGGTATTTGTAAGACACAGGTTTCCATCCATTGTATACCCATCAAATTCTTGTGTATAACCATCATTGAAGTTACAATTATCTGTCATTTGCGGAATCGCAAGTATTCTTTCACACTTTTGACATTTCTTTCTCCGTGAATTTGGTTCCATGACTGAGACATCAACATAAAATAGATAATAGATTATTTTTAAAATTGTAGAGGTAACGACTTGAAATACTATAATTTCATTTCTCTGATCAACATGGAAAATTAAACCTTTTAGAGTACTGAATCATGAAATTCCATTAAACAGATCACCCCAACTCAATAAATAATCTAGTAATAAAAGAAGCACAATGTCTCGTTGATATTGATATGCATTTTTGTAGGCATTATTTGATGATAACTAACAACTCATGGCAGCCATGCCAAAGTGAGTAGAAATATTCATTTTATACTTATTATGATGGGCATCTTATAGTATAAAATAATCTTAATTGTAGCCTGTGTAAAATATTATCTGTAATTTGATGTTCGTTTTAACTTTGCTAATTATGCATTCCTAATATTTCCATTTTCATATTCAACAAAGTAAACAGAGATTACTTTATATCTTGCTAGATACTATGCAATCAGTAACATCATAGGCTGCTATAATTGGCATTAGTTGCTGGGTGTTGTGTACATTGCATTTGTTTCCCTCGTAAATTCCTTACCTGGTTAGTCAAGAAAAAGAAAAACTTGTTTGAATTGGATTTTTTTTAACTTGTAATTTACAAATTGTTACTAGACTGAGAATTTTCTACCTATGCCTAAAGCTGAACCAAGAATAGTTAGGAAAAAGCCAATAGAATAGTAGTAAAAAGAGAAGGAAAACAAAAACATCAAAATCATAGTAAGAAAATTTCAAAAGAACTAATATACTATTTTTCCCGATAGCTACAGTGGTGCCACAAGGAATACACAAATGCAAAGGGATGCATTTATATAGCAATATGTTTCAACAGAAAAGAAGAAAGAAGCCCCAGTGAATAATTTAGGATTTATCCAATGTACAAAAGAATGCTCTAAGGAGTAATATAATAGAGAAGAAGAACAAAAACATAGAATGGTCTCTTTGATATGAACTAGACTCGTGGGGAAGGATGCTCGTGTGGAGAAGGACTTGGTGATAGATGGCCCAATGACACGAGGAAGAGTTAAGCGTCTACAAAGAACAATTGGACCTCAATTTGCTAAATTAGAAGACTATAATGTTAGTGCATGCATTGAGGAAGCAAATGGAGCCTTAATCATGCTTATTCAAGCCTAAGTTGATGCTTAAAGAGTCCATTAAAACTAGAGGACGTGAATAGTACTTCAAATGCAAGATGTCCAGCTCATTAGTATTAATTAGTTTCTATTTTAGTGATTTGAATAAGGCCAGGTGGTCAATTAAGTTTTTAAAAAGTTTTATTTTCTTATTATTTTAGAATTATTTGTTTCCATTTCTTTTAGGATTGATTTGTTTTCATTTATTTAGGTTATTTTCTTTCTACTTTTGGATGAACAGTGCACAACCTTAAGCATTATGTTTTAAGAAGTTTCTTAAGTCTTACTTTTAGGGTTTGCTTAATTTTCAAGTTTTGGATTTTCTTTGCCTATAAATAAGCCAGCTTTGTATTCAATTTCAAGATGATAATTGAAGCAATAGAATTATTCTGAGAATTTTTTTCAAATTGTGAGAGTTATCTTTCCTATGCTCTTATGAAGCTTTTGTCTTGTTAACCTATCCCTAAATTGATGATTCAAGTTCACAAAAGCCCCCAATTCATACTTCAACCTGAGTGTGTGGTTGTGTGGGTTGGCTCATCGTATTTGTGGTTGGGCGTGCAGTTTAAATCACAAGTCAACGTTTCTCTAATGTTGGTTGACCACTTATTTCCGTCAGGTCTCGAACTATCTTGTACTTAACTTACGCCGTGAAGATTGAGCCACCCTTTAATTTCGCATCACTCTTACTTCAGATGCCTCTGTGTGAAGAAATGAAATGAGAAATTTTTGCCCTGTGGCAACTTCCTTCCTAAGTGCGAAGAAGAGAATGGTCTGCAATTCTTTCGTTCCTGCGATTTTGGTGAATAGAGAGGGGGTGAATACTGAATACATATTTGAATTAATTGACAGAGAAAAAAAAAAAAAGAGCAGCAAGGTAGTATGTCTTGAACTTCATTTACGGCCCCATTGTTCATTGAATTAAGAGATAAGAGAAGGGAAGGGGAATGCGTTATTGAGTGCATTTATATATGACATTGAAAGGAGATGGAATGTTTTGACATTTACTTGGTTAGAAATTGAATGCAGCTATGGATAAATGATCATATTGCCCCTAGTCCAAAAAAATATAAGTGTCAGAAAAAAAAAATTGTTTCTCTCCCATTTTGTCGAACAAAACAAATGCAGGGGTTCTTGAAAGTGTTCTGCAGCGTCGTTCCCCTGCAACAACATCGACATCATCCTCTTCCACCCTCAAGGTTTGAGATCTGCAAACCAGACCCAGCAAAGGCACACATTGTCCCTGGTTGTTTGGATACAGCACGGGTTGCAAATCTATTGAGCTCCCTCGCAAAGTTAGGGCGCATCAAACTTGGAAACACGATTGGATGATTGGCTCTAAAGCATATCCATTCACCTTGGCCAGTATTCTCCCCCATACTTTCTTGCATTTTCTCCCGAAAGTTGAATAAGATGTATATGGGTTTATTTTGTCCACCCAAATTTGTTATGATTTTGCTTTATTTCCTTTATGTGCTATGCATATCATTGAGTGGTTATGGTGCGTGTTCAGTTGAACTCTTCTCCGTGTACAATATACGCTGTTCAGTGTTTTGCTTTTTGACTCAGCAGGGGAGACATGTTTTGTTCATTCTGAGAATATCTGCGGGCGCAAGAGTCCTAAAATGAAGGGCAAAAATGACATTTTGCCAAATTGGCTCCAAAAGCAATTCATTTTCGCGGGTTACAGTCAATAGGGACCATTTTACATCGACAATGCCTAAGTAAATCACATCAGCGAGCCAAACGGGATTTTGCATCAGAATGCGTTGCAGTCTCCCTTAGCGTTAAGCAACCAAAAAGGCCGTTAATGTTTGCAGAAGATGATGTCACCGGCAATTGCTCCTTCCTAATCACTGTAGCTTTTCCACCGGCGTTTATAGCTAGAATAGGAAGTGATATTATATCTATTGTTAAGATATTGGTGTAGATAAATGTGAGTCCCGGCCAGAGAAGAGATCATGATAATCCAATATAATAATTGAAATATATTACATAGGAGAAGCCGGGCATATTCAGTTCAAATTTTTTGTTGGCCCTGCACATAGCTCCGTGGGTCCCCAGTAGAAAGTAGCAATTCAGCTACGAATTTTATATATAGATATTAACTTTGATTAGATAGTGTATTTGTTTGCCCCGTGCGGGAACTTGTCCGTTGACTAGTTTGAATGTAAAGGAACTATGTAATTTTTAAAAAACATAAACTTCCTTACATCTTTCAATCGTCTCTGCCGGGTGTAAATGTCTAAATGGTAGGGACGATACACTTCAGCACCAGGAATTGTTGCGTAAACGTGCTCTTCCGACTATTCCCTTCTTATTTATCTCGTCGCCCAGTTTCTTTCAAACACATTATAGTCTTCACTTCGTTGAATCTGTGGGAATCTACTCTCTACTCATGAGCTGCTTGGTGTGTCTCATGATGAATAATATTTTCAGTTTCGTTTCAATATTGAATTGACTGCCGAAAATAGTCTGATGCCCTTTATTTATCTTTCTGGGTCTCACTGAGTGGCTGAAGTTTGTTTATAATCTGGTAATGGGTATCAGCTCCTGAAAGGGATTTCTGGGTTCTGGTCAACGCTAAAATCGCTGATTCATCACAAGTCATGTATAGGACAGAATAGAGTTGGTTATAGTAGTCTTATTTCACTGAGCCAAGTGAGCTCTGGTTCCGCCAATTAAGTTTTTTTTTTTTTCTTGGCCACTGGATAAAGCAAAAGAGCATTAGAAGTAGTATAATTTTACACCCATTAATCGGCATCAATAGACATCGCACTACTTACAATTAAATTCTAACAATACTTTCGCGCAGTAGATTGAGAAGAAATCTATTATTTTTAAACTGACTCTGGGATTGAATTATTCAGGTACAGGTACTTTGGTTTTCGACTCATTGGTTTGTCTAGACTCTAGTGGTTCCTGTCGCAGAAGTCTGAAGGGAGTGGGGCCTTTGATATTATGATTTTATTTGTCTTTTTATTGTGTACTCCTCTTTCTGTTATTTCGATTATCGTTGCTTCTGTATTTTGTTATCTCTTCATTCATAATTTCTTCTGCCCAATATTGCTTGTTTTATTTATGCTAATTTTCTGTGATGTTTACTTTTGAAGTTTTATAGGAAAAAGGAAAAAAAAAAAGAAAAAAAAAAGGATGTTTTCAAATTTAACCCTTCCTTCATTGCATTTTGTGGTTGTTTCTTTACTATGAGATGCACATTCTTACTTTGTCCTTCCCTCATTGTAATATGAAAATTCATTGTGATTAGTCGTAATATATGCATAATTTAAATAACACGGCATAAAGCCTTCTTTTATGCTTATTGATATTAATTTTTTGCCCCTGTAATTTCAGTAGAAGATTTCTGGTTGTTTTAGCAATGGATGGTCCAAAAGCTGGTCCACCCAAGCAAATGCCACTGGGGTTAGATGATACGATTGAAGAAGAATATACTTATCAGTCTAACTTACTTCAAGAATTCATTAGTATCTCCAACATTGACAACGCATAGATTTTTAACTCTGACAATGGTAAGTGCGCTGTTTTTTACATATTGTTTTTTCTGATGTCGGCCTTCTTTGTATCATTCAACTTAGCTCCATTGCTGATGGTATTGTTTCTTTATATATATATGCCACAGCACTGGCCTCTCTGGGAATGTTTTGTGTTAGCCAACCGAATCTTTTGGCAAACAAGAGAAAGTTCATACTATCCTCTACAATATTTAAAGAAAGTAACAGTTCTGTAAAATTTCAATGGGCTCCATTTCCCATAGAGATGTCGGAGTATCTAAAATTGTTCCATCACCTTCTGGCTCAAAACTTCTAGTAGTTCGAAATCCTGAGAATGAAGGTCATTCTCACTTTGAATCATATGATTTAAAGACATATTAAAAAATAGTATAATCGTATACATAAAAAAAGTTCATAATACTCAATTTAAACTAAAATTAACAAAAATTTAACTATAAGTCTCAAAAATAAAATTAGTAATTATCTTTTAAGTGATAACCTTAATAAATAAATAAATAGCTCATAAATAACCAAATCCAAAATTAATTATCTTCCTATTCATCGAGACTAATATCATCACTATTATTGTTATTTTTATCCTCATCTAACATGATGATTCCTTCGTCCTCTTCTTCTTCTTCTTCTTCAATGTCATCATCATCTTCAATATCTTGTTCAACATTATTTTATATTTGAATGCCTTTTCCTTTGTCTTGTACAACATTATCTTGTATTTGAACGCTTTTTCCTTTATCTTTCTTGTTCGCATTAAGGTTTCGTGGACCTAAAAATAGACATATCATATATGTAATTATATCATATAAGTGATTAAACGAGAAAAACTAATTTAAAAATTTACAAAAAGAAGATTAAGATTATAAGTGTAGTACCCCTCTTTCTTTTTTTAGTAGGATCTCCTTCATCAATCTTGAAACACTCATGGATATCCATCCAAGAGTTTCCTTCCAAGCAAGGCTCTTCTTGTTCAGTAATCCACTTATCATCAGATTCAAGATCTAATAAGCAAATAGGATCATATGTATCTCCTTTTGCTTCTCTTTGCTTTTGTCTAATCTCAAGTTGAAGATTATATTTAACAAATACAAAAACATTCAACCTTTGTTGCTCTAAACGGTTTCTTCTCTTAGAGTGGATATGATTAAATACACTCCAATTCCTTTCGCACCCTGTAGCACTACAAGTGAGGCTTAAGATGCGGATGACAAGTGTTTGTAGCTCTTTGCACTCTTCTCCAAAACTATTCCACCATAAAGCTAGCAAAAAAAAAAATACATAAATAAAGCATTGATCAATTACTATATATAATGTTTAAAATAAATAAAATAATAAATTATATTACTAAATAAATAATTACCAAGTTATTTCTTTTCTCTAGTTGCAATTGTTAAACTATATCCAAAGAGTCCTTCTGCTTTGTCAAATTTCTCAATTTGAGAATCAATTTTGACTCGAGTCTCAATATCAGGACACATCTTGTCCAATGTTTTATATAATCCAACTTTCACTTCAATGTCCGGATTAAACTTTGGATCATAATGAAACCTATAATAATATTAGAATAAGGCAAGATATAATAACAAATAAAACATAACATAATTATATTACACAAAAATTAAAATTATTTTGTACAAAAAACTTACTTAGGATTTAGAAAATATGTTGTTGCATGAAGAGGCCTATGGAGTTGATAGTCCCAACGCTTGTCTATAATTTCCCATATTTTTTTATATCTGCTTTCCACATTATTGAAATTATTTGCAATTTGTTCCTTTGCTCTATCCATAGCCTCATAAATATATCCCATTGCTGGCTTTGAATCACCATCCACAAGTCTAAGGACTTTCACAAGAGGAGACACACAATTCAAGCAATACTTGATTGACTTCCAAAACCTTGAATTAGTTAGAACTATGCCTTCCACAATTTTTGCTTCATTCCTAGAGACATATGCACTTTTAGCCCACTTTTCTGATGCAAACATAGATCGAAGCGCAATCTTTTGATCCAAAATGGATTTAATTGTCAAATAAGATGTGGCAAATCTTGTTATTGCTGGCCTAGCTAACTCTTTGCCTTTAGAATAACTTCTAAACAAATTAAGCACCCAAGTGTGCATATAAATGAAAGTTGTAATTTTTTTTGCCTTTTCAATGGTATTATGAAATACCGTGATATCACCGATATCTTCAAGAACTAAATCAAGACAATGGGCAGTACAAGGAGACCAAAAGAGTTGTTTTCTTTTGTCCATAAACTTATTTCCTGCAGATACAAGAGCTGAGGCACTGTCTGTCACTACTTGGACTACATTTTCCTCCCTGATCTCCACTACCATCTCATCCAGTAATTCAAACATTTTTTCAGCATCTTTAATGAAACCACTAGTGTCAATAGATTTTAAAAAAAATAGTTCCTTTAGGGCTATTAACAAGAAAATTGGTAAGGGACCTACCTTTTCCATCAGTCCATCCATTTGACATTAATGTACAACCAATTTTTTTTCCATTCAACTTTATATTTATCCAAATTGGCATTGACAAGATCAACCTCTTTCTTCAAGAATGAGACTCTTACTTCATGATAAGTAGGTGGTTTCAAGTCTCTACCATATTCACTAATTGATTTCACCATATTAATAAATAATGGATTCTTGACCGAAGTAAATGGCAATGCATTACCATATATGCACCTACAGATATCTCTAACCACCTGATCTCTATCCTTTACCATTGTATTCATAGTTTGTTGTTTCATTGGCTTAAAGCTAGAGCCACTTCCCTCTTTTCCTTTTACTATAAAAGCTTCTATGGACTCCTTATTTTGTAAATCATGTTCTTGATTTCCTTTATCATCAAAGCAATCAACAACATCATCACCATCTTTGTTTATATCATCTAAAATTTTTTTAAATAAATTTCTTACCTCCTCTAGAACTTGTTCACATGGCGCAACTTCTTTGTGTGTTCCAGCTAGATGATGTTTCATCCTAAATGCTCATCCCCACATTGTTTTAAGACAATAGTTACATTTAACATGTAACCGAGTCTCAAGAGACTTGCAATGATCCCAAGCAACATATTTTTTTACCTTCTTCTTTGGAGCCATAACTTAATTATAAGAGAAAAAGGTTAAGAAATTGCTCAAGAGAAAAACTAAAAAATTTTATGACTTCTCTCCTTGCCAGCAGCCACCCACAGCATCTATTCTTGGTTGCCGTAAATCAGAATTTAAATAGGGTTCCAATGCTTAGGTTATATATATATAGGATTAGGAATAATTAATTTGGGAGTTTTTTAATTCAAACGACACATCCCATGTCGTTTGGAAGTAGCTATCGTGTGCAAGAATCACGTCAATGCACTGGATCGCGTTCTCATTTGCTGGCTAGATTCACGGGCTTTTATTTTTGAAAAAAGCGGATGATTGATGATATGTATTGTGAGGCAACAAAATCGTGACAAAAAGCATCGTCTTCTCCAGCCAAATGGGTCGCGACGGGTCATGAAGGATTCGACTTCTGGACCTGACACAGCTGCTGTTTCTTGAATCGTCGGACCGTCGTGAATCGTCGGTTCTGACGCGACGCGCACGATTCTGGCGATTCAATGTGCGATTCTGGCTTTTCCACGATTCATTATATGATTGGTATTGTTTCCATGGAGGATCGCATTAGATCGTGCGTTTTGAATCGCAAATCACATGATTTCTACTACACTGCTTGTTAGAAAGTTTGATTGTGTTGATCATTGCCGTACAACATTTGGAGATAATTCTACTACTCACAAGCTAGATGGCCCTAACAAGTCAGTGGCAGGAAACAATTTTTACGCTTCTATGCAATCTGAATTAGAGCATCCCTCTTCTCAAGTGTTGTCTTGGAAAGACCTCCTTTTATTAACCCTGCGAAATCTTTGCCGCACAAAAGAACTTTGTCTAATCACACACAAGTAAGTCATATCTCCTATATATCTTATTGACAACTTCATTTCTTAACAAAATTAGTGTATATTCATTCAAGTGATATTTTTTTTTGTACTTATCAAGCATTGTGAGCTGACAATCAACTATATTTAATTGAGGATTTTCGTTCATTGCTTGAACTCATTTATTAATATTGCAGATTATGGAGATTATAATTCACTTCCACACAGGAATACTTCCACATCTGCAACAGAACAGGGTATGAAAACCGTTTTTCTTTCATTTCTGTTTTTTAATGATATTTTGTTCTACTATTTTTTATATATACTTGTTTTCATCCTTTTTCCCACATGATAGTGCATTCTCCATTATAAAACCTCCATTTAGAGGACCATCTTACTGCTTCTCTTGTACAAGGTAATATATCAGAATGAATTCCTATTTCATATAGCTCATAAAATGACAACTTGCTTCCGACGTCTTTCTTATAAAGTAGAAGGTGGTTGTGATTTTATTTACAAGGTTTTCTCTTTGTAGGTTTTTCTCGTCCCTCACCAAATGGAAGGAGATCAAGTCCCAATTCAAAAGAACAACATGGTCCACATACTAGTCAAGGTAGTCTCAAAAACAAGTGTTACGAGCCCTTCATATTAACTAGAACATGGGCCTAAATTGCTATCAATTTACATGTGTAGATTATCTTTTTTGAAATAATAATAATAATTTACACTGACTTCTTCCCGTTAAAGGCTATTTTGTTTTATTCTTTAGGTAGATTTATATGTTCATAATAGTCATGTATATACACGAGTCTTCACACCAATACATTATGTAATTTATCTTAGATATCTTTTCAGATTATATAGATGAAGGAGATCCTGATTACATTTGTAAACATTCTGAAGCAAACTTGCGGTTTAATGAGAGAACTAAAAAGAAACAAAGC
The DNA here is from genome assembly GCA_026724425.1 of Erythrophleum ivorense. NCBI lineage: Eukaryota > Viridiplantae > Streptophyta > Magnoliopsida > Fabales > Fabaceae > Erythrophleum > Erythrophleum ivorense. The sequence goes on along the minus strand of JAIUCV010000369.1, from coordinate 334,497 downwards.
TCCTCAACTGAATTAACCTTTTCAATATGTTGCTCTCAAAAAAAAGTTCAGTTCCCTTTCCTTAACGCTCCTCCTGCATACGTAGAAGATTTGTTCCTCAATAGGAACTTACCAAATTCTAGGAATTTATTGTAAAACATTAGAGCTTACAACACAATGCTCTTGTTCACATCAATGGGCGGACGAATTTACAAGTTTGTTAACTCTGACACCTGGTCCTTACACTTTTGTTTTGCATGGTCAAAACTATCATCAAATTGGTAGTCTACTTCCGTCTCACGGATCACAACCTGTATTCTCTCAACTTTATATTTATGATATAGATAATGAAATTAGCAATCGAATAGGTGTGGTGAGGTACAAACATATTCAAAATCATTTTCCTTGCATTATTCCTTTTTTTTTTCTTTTTTGGCTATCAATAATCATTTTTTCCTTTCTTTGGGTCTGATGATGACCATGCTGTATTAGGCGCACAAATTGTGGAAAAGTTTATATCCATGCTTAATGAGTATAACCCATTTGTCAAGATCTTTCACATGGCAGCTATAAGATTGCACTCTATCCAATCAAGAGATGTGAAATTATGGTTGTTACACAAGAGAGAGAAAAAGATGGTAGACTATACAAATTACCAACCTCTTTTGAAATTGCATATTTAATTGTTGGAAATCTTGATTCAAGTTATGTTGAGAGATATATAATCCTTGAATCCAATCTGGTATCATTGAACTTCATTTATTATACCTTCCTATGCAATATCCTTAACGTTTTTTCATATAATGAAAATTATATAGAGACGACATTACTCATCGTACTATATCGTTGCAAACGTGCAGTAAATGCACTAAGATATATGGTACTATTATACTGGTTTTATTAACAAGGCAGGTTTGTAGTTAATTAACCACTGAATTCCGAACTAATAGGCACAAGAAAAGCATACTTCCTACTCCAAAAAAATGACTCGAACATCAATTTATCAACACTACAAACTGAAAGACATTTTTACTTCAGCTATCAAAGGAGTTTGAGTTCATAATTATCGTATTATTTTAAAGGTTTCAATAAGTAAAATTTTTCTTCCTATCTATGAAATATGATATAATCATTAAGAGATCATGCTTTCTCTTTTGTGACAATTTTATGTTCTTTTCTGTTGATTTATTTGAAAAACAATAATTAACTATCTTTATGTCAATCAACCTGTAATGAAATCTGAAAAACGCATACAACCATAAGTGAAAGCATTTTCAGTTTTAAAGTCATTATTGACATTATTCTTTTAAATGAAAACGATATTTTCTTTAAAATGTTATTTCCTTACATTTTACAATGTTTCTTTTAAAAAATTATTTACTTAATATCTTATACGTAATATATATTTCACTATTTGTATTTAGTTTTCTGATATACAGTCATTTTGATAAACAAGCTTATCAGTTTAAATTCCAAATATGAAATTAATTGTAAAAATGATTTCATAGATTTATCGCAATATTTTAATGCACAAACAAACAAACAAAAAAAATCATTGTCATAAAATGTGTACAGATTATTAACAATAAACATCTGATCAAATGTATATCAACATGTGGCGAAATAATACCATCTGAAATATTTTGTTAGTTCCAAAAAATTTTCGATTTATATCTCAACTGAAGTTGAAAAAAAAAAATCAACATATGTGTGTGTGTGTGTGTGTGTTTGTGTGTATCAAATATTTAAAAAAAAAATAGCAGCCCGTCCGATGTACGGGATCACATGGCCTCCTTCCTAGTTGTTTGTATTTTAATATGCTAAGTAATATTAAATAAAATATATTTATTTATTTATATTTATATTTTTCACTTTTAGAAAGAGAAGTCTAGAGTCAATACTCAAACCTCCTTAATTACAACAGCAATAATAGTGTATTGTATTTTATAGAAAAGACTTTTGCTGTGGAAACATAGAATATGAAATGTATTTGATAGTCCTGTAAACGATAAGTTTAGGTTATAGTAAATAGTCATGGGTTGGGCATTGATAAAAGTTACCCGTAGTGCACAAATATGTTAATGGACATTGGCCTGAGGGCGAGGGGCATACAGAGATAACAATATTTATTCTTTCTAAATATAGTAATGATGACCTTAAGTGATAGTACAATCGCATCCAAATTATAAATAGAATTGCTAAATATTACAATTCATCAATTTTCCAATAGAAACAATACATTTTTAAATATGTAACTCCTGGTCAAAACCTGTATTACATGGAGGTAGCATACAGTAATGTTAAAAACCTGCTAATAGTTATTTGTTGTATATTATTTTGGAAGGAAATTGTGAAACGAAGAAAAATATATTACATGAAGCAGAGTAGAATTTCCGGACAATATGTATTTCAAAAAAGCATGAAAGCATAATATTAATTTTTCAGCTTTTTAATATTATACTGGTAGTATACATTTAAACTATGATGAAGAAAGGTATATATGATAGATGTATTATTTATTAATGGAGGAATTAAGATATTAATGCCCTGATTCTCTTATCAGTTAACTTTGAAACAAGAGTACATTTATAAAGAGGGACATACAATCTTCTGCACAGGGAAAAGACAAAGAAATAAGTATATACTAAAGGAAAATTACATTCGAAAATCTAAAATTTGTAATATTTATCTTGAAGAGTCTGTTATCATTGTTTTACATAGAATTACCATTAATTTTAACTAAAATAAGTGGTAATAATTTTTTTAAAATAAATATTATAGATTTCAGGTCCCTAAATATAATTCTCCCTATAATAAAGAACTAAATTAATGAACAGATTCATACCTTTCAAAAAAGAAAAAACATAGAAATAAAGATTTAATTAAAGTCTTATTACAATCAGTTAAAAATATTGATCCAACAACAAAATAAGGAAGTAAGTAAAGGCATTAAAGCTTGAAAACAATCATATATTAAATGTGATTTGCAATGAATAATAACATATTAAATATGATTTTTAACACTCTCCCTCAACTTGGGAATAATTTAAAGCTAATGTTACCAATCTTCTTTTTTTTTGGCACATTTATTTTGATTACTAACTCTTTGTTTTCTTTCTTTTACTTTGTAGTAACGGTCTTGACTTTGGACATTTTCTCCTCAACTATTTTGTGAGGTAAATATTTTAGATCTTGCTAATTGTTAATATATGATTTTTTACACTAATCACCAATTTATGATTTTCCACGCTAATCACCAATGTATATTTTTTAAAAAAATTTTTACATTAACCGCTAACATATTTTGTCATTCAAGCCTTGTAGAGTCTAATACCATAAAGGAATTCAAAGATCAACACTATGATTCTCTTATTATTTAAGTCTAAAACAATGGTACATTTATAAAGAGGGGTAAACAACTTTTCTAGGAAAAGATAGGGAAATAAATACATAATAAAAAACCTAATTAATGAACAGATTTACACCTTTCAGGAAAGAGAAAAATAAATAAATAAAACCCAATTAAGGTCTTATTACAATCACTTAAACAAAGAAATAAAATATTACCCAACCAACAAAATAAGAAAAGAAATAAAAATATTAAAATGTGAGAATAATCACGTATTAAATGTAATTTCCAATAACTAGTTTATAATGATATTTAAATTTTGTACTTGATGTATATTCGGATTTATTCAGTAGTTTGACGTCCTTTAAAATTTTCAAGACATTTGTGTTTTTTGTTTGTCACAAATATACCTTTAAACATCTTTATTAGTTTTGAAGTACAAACCATGGATTTAAAATCAAGAAATGGTTTCTAATAAAATCTTATTATCTTTGTGAGATTAAGTTATTGTTTTTCAAGAAATCCAAATACTGTGAAGAAACATAGTTGAACTTTACAAACTTCATGCGCTTTATATTTCGAATGCTTATTTGATATCTTGTATCTATATTTCGAAACTCTTCAACCTTCAAATCATGTTAAAGAAAAATGAAATTTGAATAGTAGGCAATAAAATGGTGTTAACAACAACCAAGGAACAAATAAGTTATATCATTATATACATTTGTACATGTAATACAAACCATTAAATAATAATAATTGTCACGACCTAATTTCTAAACCATGACTGGCACAGAAGCTAAACCAATTTGACGACTAGTTTAGCCTAGCAAACTTCAAATATTTAAACTCAACTATAATACCACATTTATAAGCTAGCTTATACAACCCTCAAGTTTTGAAAATACATATTTATTCAATTATTTCACTTGGGCAATTGTCAAAAATTTGGCAGTATCTTCTCTAAAAATTAAATATCCCAACCTATACAACAAATCAAACCAGCACGAGTACCAATAATAACAAGTTACATGTAACAAAATACTTTGCTAAAAAACTATGAATAATATCTATACATGTTCTAAGTGGTCATATTAGGCCTCACAAAGGACCTAACATATATCAATCTCAAAATACTCTCCTCACACCTATATGCCACTACATCATAAAGCCTGACACCAATTTCACAAAATTGAACACATACTTTATAAGTCTGATAGCATATGAGCTCTTAAATCACTTCATTCTTTTGCCTGCTAGTTTGTAGAATAATGAAAGGAAAGAGATAAACTTATCACTGACTTAGTGAATACATAAAGAATAAAATGTGCAAAGGGAAAACAAGCGCACGTATGAGTTTTTAGAAATCAAATCGCTATCAAATAATTTAAGCAATAATAATTTATAGTTGAAATGAAAAATAATTATTTAATAAATAAGAAACTTTTAGATAAAAACCATATTTTCTAAATGTTAAAAAACTATTATAGAAATAAACATCATAGAAAGGAACCAAAACATTAGGTGCCTTTACAATCAAACCACAACATCATTTCTATTGTCATTACTATAGATATATTCCATCTCATCACTTTTACAGTACACATCTAGCAGGTCTAGTCACGACACTAAATGCAACATATTAGAGTGTTATCACAACTCATAACTTATTCTAGGTGCACTTAAGATATTGCCTCCACTAACGGCTATGGGGTCCTAACTAGATTCCTATCTATTATTAAAAAATAAATAAAGTAAAAAATAAAATATACTAAAGTAGCATTTAGGTAACTAAAAATAATAAGGAATAAAAAAGTAGTTAATTAATAAGATGAGTTATAGTCACCATAAAAACATAGAATAACAAAACCACATAAAACATTTCTTCTAAATATACACACCCGCACATCACTACTTTATTTTCTTCAATTTCTTCTTTTGCATTCCACAAGTATGTATCTTTGTCATAATTCAATCATTCATTTGTTTATTAATTTATTTATTCATTCATCTTATGAATATGTATATACATCTATACTTGCATCATAACACCTATCTTGAAGTTTTAAAAACACTTATTTGTTTCCCCAAAGAGCAAAGCATATAAATCATAAAATGAAAATTTGGTTATAAAAATATAACATGGAATAAAACAAAGATGTCACTCCATTATTTATTTATACATTTATCGGTTGGGACCGATAGTAGAAGTCCCTAGTTCCTATTGTCTAATGTTAAGTCCTAGTTGAAAGAGTCTTCTCAATATCACCTAAAATTAGGACCAATATAAAATAAATAATTTGACTACACAACTAATATCCACAATTATTTATATAGCCTAATATGCTTTTTAAAATATAAACTCGTAAATTTTTGCATACTTTACTGTCTTGAATACAAATCCTAAATTTAAGTTTTTCAATATAAGCTTCCATAATTTAAATTAAACTTCAAACTTACTTCCTAGAGCTTGAAGGATGAAGTGAGAAGTGTTAATTCATACTTTAATGTTGCAATTCAAGAAACCCTTAATTTTGAGCTCACCTATGGCACTATGAATGAGGAGAGAGCTATACAAGAAATCATGCTTTAATAACAATGGAAGAAGAGGGGAAAATGAAGAGGAGAAAGTAAAAAAGCAAGGTGAGAAGTCACTTCTACAAAACCTCCAAGAATCACCAGCAAACAGAGAAAGGAACAGATAAGATGAAGGCATATAAATAAAAATGGCACACTAACCTTCAGCCATGAAATCCTGATAAAAAAAAGAAAAGGAAGCTGAAGACAACTAGAAGAAGAAGATAGTGAAATCATGGCTAAGCAATTAATGCAATGGAATATTTGAAAGAAGGTGCAAAGCTTTGTGGGAATAAGGAAAGAATGAAACTTTAGAGATGCAGCAAAATGGGACATGGCATCAGGAAAAAACAAAATGAAGGAATTAAAGAGAGAGAGTTAGTGGAGGATTGTTTTATTGTTTGGCTCAACTTGCACTACTGCCTCAAGCTAAAATTCCTCTTTTGCCTTAGGAGGTTTTTATATACTTCAATTAAATTCTTAAGATATTTTAAAAAGTCCCTAAGAAAATGTATAAACTCCAAAATTAATTTTCAAAATATTTAGTCTTTTATTTTAATAGCCTAAAATAATTTATTTTATTTTATTATTTTTATCAATTTTAATATTCTTATTATTTTTAAGGTATTACAATAATAACAATAACAACTTCCTACAATATCACCATGCTACTATTATAATCAAAATAACTATATGACCAAAAAATCAAAAGGGTGGTCATAGGAAATTTGTAATTTGTGGTTACTAGAATTTCCCTTGAGAGAGTAGACAATGGTCTAATTCAAAAACTGAAGATCTTCATTAAAATGCCAATAGGTATGCTAAATTATAAGTTTGTCTCTACAAATTCCAAGAACATCAAAGTCTATTGGTATTCCTTTAAATGATAATACCCCCAATCCACGAGTTAAAACTTTGATATTCTTTATCAATAACATAGAGAACAACTTTATTATCTTTTATAATGATCAATGAAGTAGTCAAAGAACTCAAAGGTTTCCTTTATAATTAACCACCATATTGTCCATTTTCAAAAGATTAATAATTTTCCAGGACTCTCATTTATGTTGTAACAAAGTAGGGTTCTAGAATAGAAAAATTTTTCCTTATCAAAATCAACAACCCAATATATCTTGCTTTGGAGACATGCATAATGACCTTCAAATATACCTAATGGGAATGGAAGAGAAACAACATCAGACAACTTTTTAGTCTTCAAAGAAAATTTTGATAATCAATAATGTTATGATTGTTGAAAGTGATTCAAAATAAGTTAGTCATGTGGTCAATGTGTGGTTTACTTAGTCATATGGTTTCCTTTAGTTTAGGTCCAGTAGTTCCAAGCTTTTCAGTCAAGATTATTATTTTATTATTTTTTTGATTTATTCCATTAGATTAGTGGATCTAATTTTTCTAATTTTTAGTTTCTTTATACAACCTATAAAAGGTTCAAGTCTCCAAGTCAATAAATGTATGCCGTTTTGTGCCTTATCTTTTCTCTTATTTATTTGTCTTTTATATTTTATCATCAAACTTTTGCTAACATATTTGGTATCAGAGCCATTTGTGTCTACGTCGTGAGAGTACTTCAAAGAGAAAGATGAGAGAGCCCTAGGTCACAAACTATCAAGTAGAGGCAGAGACCAATCTCTTGACATAGAGCAACAATAATGCAGAGTAGTAGCATCTCAGAGAATCACAACCAAACTAGAAGTAGATTAGCAATGGCATTAATAAAGGTAAATGATATGGCAGCCTTTTCCCAACCTTTGATTCCTTTGTTCAAAAGTGAAAATTATTAATTTTGGAACATCAAAATGATGACTCTATTTATATCGCTAGAGCTATGGGATTTGGTGAAATCTAGGTATAAAGACCCAAATAAGGAGCAACAGTTACATGATAATAAGAAGAGAGATGTAAAGGCTTTATTTTTCTTCAACAAGTAGTCAATGATGAAATTTTTGCTAATATTTCATCTGCAACCACTTTAAAGGCAGCTTGGCACACTCTAAAGACAGAGTTTCAAGGTTCAAAAAAGGTAATTACTGTTAAGCTTCAATCTCTATACAAATCTTTTAAAACACTTCAAATGGGTCTTCAAAATCTGTTCAAACTTATCTGACTAGAGCTTTTGTTATTATTTCTCAAATGAGGGCATATGGTGAACAAATTTCTGATCAAAGTATAGTTGCTAGAATCTTGTGTAGTCTAACTCTTAAATTTGATCATATGGTTGCTACCATAGAGGAATCAAAAGATTTATCTACTTATTCCTTTGATGATGTAATAGGTTCATTGCAAGCTCATGAGGACACAATTAATAAATCATCTGCACAAGGTGAATAAAAAGCATTCTAGGTGAAAGGAGAGTCCTCTAATAAAGGTGGTTTTCGTGGTGGCAACCATGGTTATGGTTGCGATAGAGGTAGAGGACGAGGAGGATGATCTGGTTAGCAAAGGTGATACAAAAATGATGAGTAAAGGTAGGTTCAAAATAATTAAAGGCCTATGAAGTGCTATCATTGTGGCAAATTAGGTCACAAAGAAGTTGATTGTTGGTCTAAGTAAAGGAAGAATGAAGGAAATGAAGAGAAGCATGCTAATTTCATAGAAGAGGAAGAGAGTATGTTATTTATGACCCATTCTTGTTATAAAAATGCAACTGATGATATTTCATTTATGGATAGTGGTTGTTCTAATTACATGATAGGAGCAAAACCATTATTTAAGGAACTTGATGAGACATAAAAGTCAAAAGTGCAGCTGGGTGATGACAAGCTGTATCATATTGAAGGGAGAGGTATAGTTGCTACTAAAACAAACTATGGTAACACTAGACTTTTGTCTAGTGTACAGTTTGCTCTTCATTTGAGTTGTAGTTTATTAAGCATTGGGTAATTGATGGATAGTAGTTATAGGATTATGTTTGATGATAATGCATGTATGATTCAAAATAAAAAGTTTGGCCATCTCATAGCCAATGTTCAAAAGTCATATAACAACATGTTTCTACTTGATGTTTCTCAATTTAATAATTTTGCCTTTGTTTTTAGTAAAATCAATGAGTCTAAGTTATGGCATTTGTGTTATAGGCATTTGATTGAAAATGGATTGAAGTTGCTAAGTCAAAAGACTATGGTTATTAGGTTGTCTACAATTTAATCTTTTGAGTTTTGTGAAGGGTGTGTCTTAGGTAAGCAAAATAGAAAATCTTCTCTAGTTGGGAAATCTACAAGAGTAGATAGTTGTCTACAATTAGTGCATATTGACTTGTGTGGACTTATGAATACAAAATCATTTAGTGAAAATTAGTATTTTTTGTTGTTTGTTGATGATTACAACTGCATGACTTGGGTCTATTTTTTAAAGTTTAAATCTAAAACTCTTGCCCATTTTAAGAAGTTTAAGGCCTTGGTAAAAAATGAAATTGGCAACAATATCAAGTGCCTTCGAGCTGATAGAGGAGGTGAGTTTTTATCTACTGAATTTTGTGAAGAATGTGGCACTCGAAGGGAGTTTACTACACTGTATACAATAGAACAAAATGATGTTAAAAGAAAAAATCGAACGGTGGTAGAAATGGCTAGAAGCTTATTAAAAGTCAAAGGTCTTTCAAATTCTTTTTGGGTTGAAGTAGTTGCAATAGCAAGATATATTTTAAACCTCTCTCCAACAAGGATTGTTTTGAATAAAACAAAATATCAAGCATGGAAAGGTATGAAGTCATGTGTTGGTTACTTAAACGTGTTTGGATGTATAGCCTATGCTTTAGTTAACTATCATTCTCGTCATAAACTTGATGAAAAGTCTTAAAGTGCCTTTTTATTGGCTATTGTCCCCAATCTAAAGTATATAGGCTATACAATCCTTTAAGTTGCAAAATTGTTGTTAGTAGAAATGTGGTGTTCAATGAAGATGTATCATGGTTGGGAAAGTACTCCAACAAATGATCAAGTTTTAATCCCAATTAATAAGATGGATGAATCTCTGCCTCTACATCTAGAAAATCCTTCATCATCTCCTACCAGCAATAGCTCTTCATCTCCTAAAGCATAAGTTCCTCCTCATTTAATGGAACTCCTCCAAGGAAATTTATGAATTTGTTTCTTTTGCTTTGTGGGTTTCAAATCCATAATGTTATGAGGAAGCAGTGAAGATGGAAGAATGTCGTAGTGCTATGGCTAAAGAAATGGCTGCAACCCAAAAAAATTAGACCTAGGAATTAATAGATTTGCCTAAAGGGAAGAAAGCAATTGGGCTTAAATGTGGTGTTCAGAACTAAATATCATGCTAATGAAAGTATACAGAAGCATAAGGCGTGACTTGTAGCAAAGGGTTATGCTAACAAATAGGCATTGACTTTGAAAAAACATTTTTACCAGTGACTTGTCTTGAAATAATAAAAGTTTTGCATGTTTTGGCTACTCATTTGTCTCTTCTTATTTTTCAATTTGATGCTAAATTTGCTTTCTTAAATGGAGAATTGGAAAAGGAAGTTTATATTTCTTAACTTGAAGGTTTTATTATAAAAAGTCATGAAAACAAAGTCTTTAAGTTGAGGAAGGTTCTTTATGGGCTTGAGCAAGGTCCACGAGCATGGTATAGCAAGATTGATAACTATTTTATTGAGAGTGAATTTGAAAGAAGTGAAAATGAGCCCACTTTATATTTGACGAAAGAAGACAAAGATGATTTTCTTGTTGTTTGTCTTTATGTTGTTGACATAATTCATTTTAGGTCTAGTAAATCTCTACTGACTAGTTTTAAGTCTTTAATGATGATGAAGTTTGAGATGATAGACTTGGGCTTGATGCATTATTTTCTTGGGCTTGAGGTGAAACAAGGTGCAAATGGAATTTTCATTTCTCAACAGAGTTATGTGAGCAATTTGCTTAAGAGATTTAATATGCTATATTGCAACAAGGTCTCCACACCAATGAATTTAAATGAAAAATTGCAATTTGCAAATGGCACGAAGAACACTGATTCAACTTATTTTTGAAAATTGATTAGTGGATTAAATTATTTGGCGCATACGCACCTAAACATTGCATTTTTTGTTAGTGTTTTATCTAGGTTTATGCACAATCCAACATAGCATCACTTTGGAGTAGTTAAAAGAGTCTTAAGATATGTTACTGGAACATCTAACTTTGGAATTTGCTACTCTAAAGTATCAAATTTCAAATTATCTAGTTATACTGATAGTGATTAGGCAAGCTCTTTAGAAGATAAAAGGAACACTTTTGGTTACATGTTCAGCTTAGGATCAAGTATTGTCTCATGGAGTTTAAAGAAGCAGAAAATTATTACATTATCATCCTTAGAGGTTGAATACATTGCTATAACTGGTGCAGCATGTCAAGCTATGTGGTTAAGAAGAATACTTGTTGATTTGGGCCAAAAATAATATGCAGCAACTAAAATTTTGTGTGAAAACAAAGTTACGATTGCACTGACAAAAAATCTAGCCTTTCATTGCTGAACGAAACATATAAACATCTGGCACCATTTTATTTGCAAATTGGTAGCAAGTGGAGAAATCATGCTAAAATTTTGTAATACAAATAATTAAGTTGCTAACTTATTTACTAAGTTTTTGTCATAACTCAAGCATGATTATTTTTGACAGCAACTTAGTGTATGTGATTTTGAATCAAAAGAGTGTGTTAAAAGTGATTCAAAATAAGTTAGTCATGTAGTCAATCTGTGGTTTACCTAGTCATATCATTTCCTTTAGTTTAGGTCCAGTAGTTCTTAACTTTTTGGTCAAGATTATTATTTTATTGTTTTCTGGCTTGTTCCATCATATTAGTGAATTTGATTTTTTTTTTTTTTCACTTTTAGTTTCTTTGTGTATACCGTTTTGCGCCTCATCTCTCCTCTTATTTATTCGTCTTCTGTATTTTATCATTAGACTTTTGCTAACAATGATGTAGAGAATCTTGGAAGACAACAACAATTTAATAGCCATTGCTGGTTGGATCGTAAGCAAAAGATCTGCTGGGTTTGTCTGATTACAATAGGAAATAATATAAAAAGAAATGCTTATAAAGAATAATAAAATAAACTATCATAATTTTGTTATGTGTGTGTATGTAAGTTAAAAAAATTAATAACAAAAGATGCACCAGGTCTAGGATCATTCACTTCGCCTACAATATGCAAAGTTTGCTGTGTCGCAGGATTGCATATAATGAAGCGATAAGGACAACCATTGCGGTATCTCAAACAAAGAACATCGTTAACGCAACCCACGAGCACTAATTTTTCTTTGTCCCGTACATAGGGAGGAAGAATTAATTGGCTGAATAAAAAAGAATCGCACGATACACTACGTAATGGACAACGAAAATCTGTCCCTTCTTTATCTACGTCTTCACCACACCAGAAAATCAGACTACAATTTTGATTAGAAGAACTGTTATCCTGCCATCACCTAACGCATGATTGGTCAACATAATTGTGGACAGTACGTTTTCTTTAAAAAAATGTGCATATGCTGAAGAAGATCTGAGAGAAATAATTAAAATATTTTGGTACGGAGAGAAATGAACGAACTGGTTCATATACCAGACATGAGTTATGGGATATCACCAAATATATAGGAAACATGGCGCCGTTTGGAAAACAAAGCGACGGTCTAGAAGAAAATGAAGTGACTTTTCATTACAGGACACAAGTTAAACCGACTATTGAATACCCTTCATTTAATATGGTAAATTGCTGCTCCCTTACTGACATATATCGGAAAAAGCAACCGAATTAAATAAGCAATTATATTATTGGCCAACAAAAATTAATCAAATAGATTAGGATAAAAAAAAATATATCTCAACATTAGCAACTAAATTTCAAAAACCAATAAATTAATCAAATATATGTATATATATATATATTATAGATAACATCGATGAACAAACAACACTATTATTCAACATGATTCAATTTCTTAGTATTTATATAAGACAACATTAGTTAATTAAAAGAAAAATGGTTAGTAATATTAAATAAAATATGTTTTCAATTTTAGAAAGAGAAATCTAGAGTCAATACTCATATACCTCTTTATGATTGATTTTCTCGAACAAATGCCCATAAATGTTAAGACCTTTTGGTTTTAGTTTCAACCCAAATTATAATATATAAAAGACTTGATTGATAAAAGAAACTAATTAATTAATAATATAGACAATCGCAGAATCTGATGTTCATTTGGTATTTAAGGCAATTGTGAAAACATAGAATATGAAATGTTTTTAGTCAACGTGTACCATCTGCAGGCTCATATATTGAATACCAGTTAAAATACATCTCGAAGCTATGCGGATCAGTTTATTGACAGAACAAAGAACGAACTGAATAGCATAAAGTAATTTAGCCCATGACTATGCAATTTATTATGATGTAATGGATGGCAAAAACAGCAATGCACAATGAAAAGAAAATATTAACGTCTCGTTAGTCTTCTTTTGAATAAGACAACCTTAATATAGTCGTCGAGTTTATTTCATTAAGATCAAATCAATTAATTTTAGCACTTAAATGTCACCTTTAACTAAATTTGTATAAAGATAATTTCGAAATAGAGTATTGATGACCTCATGTGCTAGTCTAATAACATCCAAATTCTAAATAGAGTTACTACAAATTACAATGCATCAATTTACCAATAGAAGCAAATTTTTTATTATGTAACTCATGGTCGAAAGGTTTGTTATAGAAGTTAATAGAAGTCATGTAGAACAGTGCAGGCAGACTGCAATAGTGTCAAAAACATGCGAATAATTGTTTGCTGTATGTTGTTTTGGAAGCAAACACAACATTGTCCTTGAAGAGAATCAACAATTTTAATAAATAATGGCAGTTAGGTATGGAGAATGATAGAAGAAAGTCATTCATACATAGGGTGTTATACTCAGGAGAGGAAATAAATAACAGTGGGATTGAAATAGGAGATCGACCTAGGCAACATGTATGACTGTTCTCCAACCATATGGACCATAGCTTAATGTGCAGATAAAGGTAGTTATGTGCAATATAGATGGGATTGAACGGCACGTCATATTTGTTTAGATAAATGTACTACTATAGTAAACATACTGGACAAAACTTACAGCAAAAGCATGAAATATACGATAATATAATAATAGATAACATTGCATCAACAAACTTTTAGGTATAATATTGTACGTACATCTGTTCAAGGATAATTAAAATAAGAGAACCAAGAACAGAGTATCTAATCAAAACTAATTTTGTAACTATTAGTCTATTGTGACAAAGCTCTCCACAAATCCAAATATACTTTTATACCAGCAAATCCGTATGGGCAACTTTACTGATGGCTTTAATCATTTTGTTCTATGTATCAAGAGAGAATAAATATTGTCCACCATTATCATCAAACTCTACTTCCTCATCGTCAACAAAGAATATTATAAACCCACTAATCAAGTATCTTGAGCGATATAAGGATGGCATTGTGTCAATTTGAAGCACCAAAGTCAAGGAACTGGAATCACAATTAACAGCATCCAAGGTTCACAAGTCCATTGTATAACTATTTTCATCAATATCATTGTAAAGGATTATTCCAGTTTTATTCTTATAATTGACCATCTTGTAATTTAACTTGATGGCTGCTTGAGGTAATTTCATCTCTTTGAAAACATCTAACTAGAAATCATATATCGCAACAGAAGTTAATACCTTATCATCATTTAACACTTCATTAGTCCAGATGATGCAGTTGTGAAATTGAGAAGTTGTACCGTCCATAATGCCAAACTTAAAAATTGCATAACTGTGCAGTCCTAACCTCCGCCACACATTTCCTTGTTCATTTTCTAGCAAATTGTACCCATAATAGCATAGTTTTCTCGCACAGTATCATGCCAAGAGGCATACGAAAACTAAACTGAAATAACGAAACAAAATAAATTAATCAAAAGAACATGAAAGCCTTAAAATGAAATTAGTAAGTTTAAAAGAAGGACTATTACTTGTTCAAAGCATTCTTTGCATGTCTGTCACTTTCAAGGTTTGATGAGTAATTGAATTGAATAATTATAGAAAGGAATTCATACTTGGGTCGACTTTTCTCATGGAAAAAAATCCATCTGCAGTACCAATCATTATTTCAGAACTTTCAATGTCATCAGAGAATGGCAAACGCACCTCTGAACTTTTAAGAGTGCTTATATCATTAACATCAACTTTGCTTCTAATTAACAGAAAGATAATAGATCAAATGATATTTTCCACTTCTATATCTGTATTGAATACAATAGGGACTATATATAGAAGAGATTTAACAGGCTCCAAGACACGTGTGTGGATGAAAGAAGTTTGTTGTAACAGAAAGCAAAGAGAATACAGGATCAAATAATACATGTGGCATTTTATAAAAAATACATAGTAATGCTAATTCAAGTGCCTTGACACTAATACATATGTTATCATAAAAGTTATTTGACACAACCAATTTTGGTATCTTTATCCTAGATGATTCAAGATTTTCTTTTTTGGTTGAAATTAAACGTTTTGAAGGAATGGTACCAATTGGTAGAATCATCATAGAAGTCTCGACAATCATTACGGTCTAACTTCGATAGAAGTTCAACAATCATTACAATCTAACTTCGATAGAATTTCAAACATGACATCCTGTGGAAATCCATTTCCATTTTAAAAAAGTTCTTTTGGTCCTATCATTTGTTTGGAAATAAAATAATGTGAGAAAAAAATCACAAAAAATTTACATATCTAAGGAAAAGGAACAATGCTTACCTCTATAATCAAAATCGCAGCATGGTGTAGTGCTTTTACTGGACAGTCTATTAGATAATCTGTGCCGACAGTTTGTGGAGAGTTTCTGACTAGAGTTTTTCTTCATCTTGGATGCTAATCTCGTTCTTTTAATCACGGCTTAAATCAAACAGAAACAGAAGGATGCATTGAACTTTACAATCCTTCAAGTAAAGAAGCAAAATAATAACTAAACTAATTTCATCATACCTTGGAGCCATGTGACAATATATAAAGGATCTAGAATGCAAAGAACAAAAGATGATGAAGAGGCAGGGGATATGATATGGTGAAAAGATTAAAAAAGATGTAGGGTTTGGCAAAGGGATTAGTACATATAAAAAGGTAAAAAGAAAAAATAACATAGTTGTGCAAACCTATTGAAATTCATTTAGTTATTGAAGTTATCCACATTCAATCCACACACATACACATATGTATGTTTTATTATATATAAAACAACAATATTGATTATAATGTGTAACTTCTAAGCTTCAATTATTGTTTAGGCTTTGATCTATCTCTCTCTTTTGTGAGAGCTCGTGCTTTTCTCCTCTAGTATGAAAGGCGTTGGTTCCCCTTGGTGTTAAGGGTCTATTGATTCTGTTTACTAGTTAAGCTTGATTTGTTCATTCCTTTGATCCATTGAATTTGGATTTGCTAATGGAGATTGATTCGGAAGGTGAAGAGGGTGGAGGGATTAGAAGGGGGAGTTGCTGGTGTTGGATTGGGAGAAAAAAGATGAGAGTGGAGTAGGAAGAAGAACATTGGTGGGGAAATTGATCTTTGAAAAAGCGCTAAATAAAAATACGGTGATTAAAAAGGGTAGAATCTTCAGGATGGAGTGGATATTCTTGAAGCAGGGAACAATGCATTCATCTTCACTTTCGAAAAGGAAAAGGAATGTACAGAGTTCCGCGAGGCAGGTCATGGTTAATTCTGGGATGTTTCCTTAATATTCAGCTATGCTCAGAGTTCCTTGTCTTCTCAGAAATTGACTTTAATTGTTGCCCATTCTAGGTTCAATTTCATAATATTCCATTAGAAGTGATGACAAAGAGATTCAACAACAACAACAACAAAAAAACCTTTTTCTATTGAGTGGATCAGATACATAAATCAATCGATGCCATTATCTATTATAATATCGATTGTCTATATCATAAAAGATTCGATAAAATTTTATGTTAATTATCGATTGTCTAATACAATACTCTTTTTTTTTTTTTCTGAACTTGAAACTGGCTATAAAAAATAATTTGCTCCAGAGTTATAACAAAGAGAAACGAAATAAAATTGAAGGAGATGATTGGAGAAGTGGTAGCTTTAGAAAACCCTGTCTTGAATGGCAGGATTCTGAGAAATTTTGTTAAGGGTGTGCGTGATTGTGGATTTATATAAACTAGTCACCGGTCTCTGGATCCTAGATTATCAAAAGTGTGGGTATTGGTTAAATACGAAAGGCTGCAGAATTGTTGCTATATGTGTGGTATCCTGGGTCATGATCATAAATCCTATACAGCAGAGAAGATGTCAGTAACAGATCCAAGTGTTCCACGATATGGCCCATGGTTAGAGGTGTCACTAGTGAGGAATTGGGAGGAAGCAATAGTTATTTGTAAACAGGGGTGGTGTGAGACCTTGGTAGAGCGGAGGAAGAAGACGCGCGTAGCCCATGAAGATAGAACGCGTGATGGAGAAGGTAGTAGTAAGAAAAAAAAAGAATGTTGAAGCGTATAATGGTTTTGGGGATACGGATGGGGTTAGGTATAATCCCAAGGTACAGACATGTGGAAAATGGCCAGCTGATGGATATAAATCACGTAATCAGAAAGCGGGGAAGAATCATGGGAGATGGAGATGGAGATGGATTGCAAGTTAGCGTTGGGTGGACTTCGTAATAAAGGCCAGTTAAAAAAAATCAGAAGGAGGTTTTAGATAACAAACACAAAGGAATGGCCCAGTATGACAATATGAAGGGGATAAACTGGAATATGGATCCTCTCCTGCCCATCCTTGCGCAGCACCACCTCCTGCCCATTTAATCAAGTCTGTCCAACGCATCCAACGGAGGAGCTGCTTCCACGTTAGTCAACTTTTTTTTTTTCAAATATGAATTAAGGATCTTCCACTCGAAATGCAACATTCTTTTTGGTTTTCTCTCATCTATAGGAGCTTTCATCTTCACGAATTCTTCCATCCAAAACAGGAGCTTTCATCTATCTTACTGTTTCTGCAGAAGCTTCAGTCTCTCAAGATCATGAGGTTTTGGTCGATTAATCATGGGTTCTCGCAAATCACAACCACACATGGGTCTCGCATTTCCGTCCTTAGTGAATCAATGTGATCTAAATTGTGATCCTATTTTAACTTAAGATTTAGCTCATGTTCTTTATAAAGCAATTTCGTTTCTATATATATTAAGCAAAAACCATTATTCCTTAGAGTCAAAGAAGATATGGCAAAGACCATATATTTGTTAGAATACAAGCAGAGACCATGTTTAATGGTGGCTTTCACTATATAATAAATCACATTTGTTTAATGGTGGCTTTCATCTAATACATATTCAATGGAAAAAAAGACATACAAAACACTTACAAAAGTAGCAACAAAACACATACTTATTGGTCTACCTTCAAGTTTCTTCTTGTAACCTCTGTTTGGCACCAATGAACCAGTGAAACTAGCAACAAAACACATAAAAAGTCTCTGAATGTAGACTAGGGTTTGTCACTAAATCAAAGTGTGGATCAAATATGCTTAGGAATTTCAGCCTTTTTTGCTTAGTAGAACAATGCATTTTCTAAAATCACACATGTTAATGACGTAAAGCACAGGAACAATTATTGCAAGATGCAACCTTTCTAATATGCTGTGGGTGAGGCAACGTGGCACCTTCTAGGCCATTGATGCGTTGGACGAATATGATTCACTGCACAAGAGTCCATGCTGCGTGGGAGAGGATCCATACGCTGCTAGGGGTATCAGGGCTGCAGGATTTTTGTCATGTCTCCAATCTTTTTTTTTTCTCTTTTTTGTTTTGTTTTATTTTTTTTTGTTTGATTTAATTTTAGTTTTTATTTTTTTTAGTTTTTATTTTATTTATTTTTTTGATTGCATTAGGCATTGAGATTAAATGGCCAAGAAAATAGAGGTTGATGGGCTCTATTTTGCTTTGTTCCAATTTCAGTATTTTTTTTCTTTTTTTTTTTTTGTCTTTTTTTTTTTGGTTCATTATATTACCTTGATTTGAGATAATTGGGCTAAAAAGAGCTATTTGATTATGTGGGTTTGGATTGAATTTTTTTATTATTTTTTTCTTTTTTTTTTGTTTCCTTTTTCTTTATTTTTGTTGGGTTATTTGGGTTTAAGATAATGGGCTGTAAGAGCTTATTTGATTCCCAAGAAATGAGTTTTCTTTTTTTTTTTCTTTTTTGCTTTTAAATTTTGATCTCTTTTTTTCTTTTTCTTTTCTATATATATTTTTGCCAAGTCGAGTTTATTATAATTTGTGGAGCATATTCGAATAAAATATGATGTTCACACAAGTACAATTTGTTCCCCTGCAAATCCTATTGTATCTTCCCCTCTCTCTCTTTTTCTTACATTACTAGCTTCTTACATAAGTTAGTAAATCTCTTGACAAGGACTATGACTGATAAATATAATATCTTTTTGTTTAACATTAGGTATGAAAATTGTTTCTAATTATGGAAAAGTGCATGCCAAAATTCTCAACTTCTGTAGCATCACTTTGTTTAGTAAAATTATATTTCACCCTAGGCTAAAATTGCACTTTGGCCTTAGACAAAATTGTAATTTAGTCTTAGTTAAAATTATAAGCTTGTACCTTAAACTTTTAATAATTATATTTTGACCATAAAATTTCATCTAAATATTTTTATTTGCCAAATATATTTCTTATAATTTTAGAGCCTTTTTAGCCTTGAGAGTTTCTAAAAATTAAATTTCCAAATATTTATGTCATAATTTGCTTCTATTTAATAATAAGAATAAAGTTTGAATGATTCTTTAAAAAATTTCTGAAAATTCCTATTAAATTCTAGATAATTTTAGAATTTTTTTTTTATATTTTGGAATTTATATTTCACCAAATTTTAACCATTTGGCCATTACTTGGGCTTTAAATACTTTTAAATCTTAATTAATTTATTTTAAAATCACATAAATATTATTTAATAAATCCAATTGGGAGAAAGATGTTATATGCATGATTAAAGAAAATGGTTCTTTCTTCTTAATTATGCTAAAAACTTAAGCCTTGTGTAACATGCCAAAATTACTTAAGTGAAATTATGAAAATTTAAGATTTAATTTGGGAAAATCAAGAATTATCATGGAAATTAAGAAAAATTATGAAAATAAGAATTTTCAAAGAAAATAATTATTTGGACTTTTTTAGGCAAATATATGGTGATTTTTAGTAAAATATAAATTTAATTATAGAATTAAAATGGGTGAAATTAATTAGAGGAGTTTTGGAAAAATTAATTTAGAACCCAATAATTAGTTTGACCCTACTAAAAATAAACTTTAAGAGCCCAAACTAAATTATAAGCTAGGATCTAACCTTTTTGAGCTTAGCATCATAACCCATAATCCAAATATAAACCCAATTGGACAGAAATACTCTTGAGTCAACCACACACTCACTTAAGATGTGAAAGGTGTTAAACATTTTATTTTTCCATGCACAAAATGTTGGACATCATTTTGGAGAGGAGAAAAATGAGGAAGTGAATCGAGACTAAGGTTTCTCCATCTTTGGAGCTTGATCTATTGAGTTAGAAGGATATTTGGCTAAGATAATATTATAAAAGTTGTTTCTCTAATCTTTTTCTTCATTTTAGTCTAATTGGTTTTCCATTTAGTGAATTTTTGTCTAAACTCTAAGACTGAAACTTGATATTTTTGGTGTTTTCTTGAATGGGTTTCAAAGCTAGAGGTTAGCAAGAGTGTTAAGTATTCCCCTTCATTTTGCGATCTATATGTGTTATAATTTCATCATTTAGATTGATTTTTGGTATATGGTTGTCACACGTGTGAAAATTCAAGAGAAAGTGATGAGTAATTATATTAGCTCGGTCAAGTGAGCTCAAATTAATGCTTTGAAGCTCTCGAGAGCTTTGGTATTCATTGGTAAGTATTCCCTTCATTATATGGACTAATTTTTGGTATGAGTTGTGCATATGTGCAAAAAATTCACATATACGAAGTGACCCACTAATTATTCTTGGTTGTTAAAGTTTAAATTAGTATATTTAACATTTTAGAAAATTGGGTAAGTGTTTTCTACTTGATTCTTGGTGAAATTGATGGATGGGCATGTGATCTCTTGGTTATTAATAGGTGTAAAATTGTGTTAATGCTTGTTGTAGGCTTGTTAGGCCTCTTGGGATGCATTGGTAGCTAAAGAAAGAATAGTTTGGCTCTCTTTGAGGTAATTTTAATTATATGTTTACTTGTACATATTATTTTGATGGCTAATAATTAGTTTGATTACTTATTATATAACTTAGGCTATGGAGTTGTGATCATGCTTCCACTTGTGCATAGTATTGTAATAGTGCACCAATCCATAATCATACTCTTGTGAATACATTGAGCCATGATTGTACTCAATAGAGAGCTAGTGCCATGGTCATGCCCCTTCCTTAGTTGTTGGCTAGTAACTTGTTATTTGTAATTGTTAATATGAGATAATAGTCACTTATAGTTAAACTTGGTCATTTAAAATGATGCATGCATTGCTCTTATTATATTTGTTCATATAAAGTTTTATTTTGATTTATCTATACACACACACATACACATATATGGAATTTGCCTTTTGTTAATGAGATTTTATATCTCACCTTGATTGTGGGATAACATTTTTAGGGATTGGACATCTTAGTAGCAAAGAAAAGCTAATAGAAGCCTACCATAATGGTTTAGTGGTGTATAGACTTGAATGCCTTACTTAATTGGGTTTATATAGTTGAAATACTAGTTTTTATGTAATTGATTATGTAACATCTGGTCCTTCGTAAATGATAGAAATTAGTCAATTATAAAAGAAACTCCCTTAAATAGAAATATTTGAGGCCAAATAAAATTAAAAAAAAAATTAAATAATAGAAAATGAGGATACAAGGTTTAAGATGCCCAAAAATCGAAGTTAGAGTAGCTAAATAAAATCTAACGAAAACTAGTGATATTTTCATAATTTTTAGAAAACTCAAATGAGAAATTTTTAAATGAAAAAATTGGGTTTTCCAAGATTCTCAGAGGCTCTAAAATTCATAGGAACTCTTAGAATGGTTTAAACGTCTTCGGTTTACGTTTTAGAACGTCAGTTGACTTGAAATTTGACCGATTTGTTTGGAATTTTTTTAACCCAATTTGGATGAAATCAAAAGTATTTTATGAATTAAAGGACCCAAATTTTATGATGGAAAAAATATTTTTCAGAAAAGGAGTTGAAATGAGTTTAAACAGAGTAAACAGGCACGTAAGGGCAAAATGGTTATTTTAAAAAATTATAAAAGAGGCTTCTTAAGTAAGATTACACCTCATCATCTTCTCCAAGCTTCAAATTTTAGAATTTTAAATAGCTATGGTGTGACATTAAGAGGGGAGAGAGAGAAGAAGTTTAAACTTTCGTTTAGATAAGTAGACGGCCCTATTTTATCCTGCACCAGTTAAGAAAGTTGATCCTCTCTATAAGAGCTCTCTAATGGTGGTTTTCTTTTCTTAAAAACCTAACGATTCAGGTCTGACCCAAGCCAAAAAGGAACTATTTTCAAGAAACAAATTGGTGAAAAATAATCTACGCAAAGAGAACTTTGTTTTAAGGTAAGACTTTACTTGAAATACTTGTAAAATCTTGTAAGTCAAAGCCATTTAAACTTTGACCTAGACCAATACCTTTAAAAGCCTATGTTTAATATGTATGAGCTCACATGACCAAGAAAATGTTTTATATATGTTCATGAGAAGCTTGTATGACATACATACATTTTTTGACATGTTTTAGTATCCATTATATATGTTTAAAAGGGTGAAGAGCTATTGAGATTATTTAAATCTCACTCTTTCTCTCCATATACCTAATTATGTCTAGGTGAGCCAAGTGGACTAAAAAATAGAGGCTAAAGGCCTTGAAGCATCGCACTTTGATAAGGCAATAGAGAAATAGACATTTTAATAGCATATTGATGTCAAGAATTGTATCCATGTGATGTATATGATATGTAACAATTTGAACAATTTTAAATGTATACAATTATTATGTATGTATCAATCTTAAAGCCAAATGAATGTATATGTTAGAGATTGATATCCTAACTCCCTTATATGCATATGTATAAATGTGAGTGGCATAGTGAGATTTAGCTCCATGTGATTTGGATTATTTGGCATGCTTTAATATGTTGTGACCATGCTTTTGGATGTGCTCAAGTGGCTATGGAATGAGAGGAAAGCTTTTTGATGCCTTGAGATACTAAATTGGACTTCAAAAGTGACCATTATGTGTGCTAAACTAAAGTTTGACCAAATGAATGAGTTTTTTTATGAAATTTAGCCAGTAAGTAGATCTCATCTAGATATTTTCACAGAGCCAAAAAATACTTAATTTAGAGCTCTAGAGAATTTATTATGATTTTTTAAAATTAGCCAAATTATACAAAAATGCATATGGTTAGTTTATGTTTCTATATCATACGTGAGCCAAATGAAGTCTAATTCTCATAAAATTTTACAAGAATAAACTAGACATCAAAAAATTTTCATAACCATCAAGATCACCTCATTTGGAGCTCTGTAGAGGGAGAACCAAATTTTTGAAGTTGCTTGATAGTACTAGTAACATAGCTCGACCAACTATTCCATTATTTTCTGCAGGTTAAAGGCCACTGCATTGGTTTGGAATTATTTTTAGTCATTAGTTAACATCTGGTGCTTTTCAAATTGGCATAGTTTACTTGATTTTGATTTTTTTCTAGAATTAGTTATGAATTTTCAACGTTCATATCAAAAATCTGGCACGCCAACCCAAGAGCAAAACTTGATTTTTCTAATATATGGCTTTAAACCTGAGATATATGTGATGAATTGTTATGTTTATGACTTGATTGGATATGTTATGGATACGAAATGATATTGATGAGTTCATATAGTCCCTAGAGCTATGAATCATGTATGTGGCCTCTCAATTACGTAACTTTTCATGTGTGATATGTGTATGTTTTCTTACAAATCTCTTCTAATATACATAGGATATCTTGAGATAGCTTATGGGATAAGTGTTTAAGAGTTAAGAGGTTAAGGTATTACAATTATTATGTTATAGAATTGTCACATTGCATCGTGTATTACCAAATATAGGGACTAAGTATGTGATTTGAGTTATAGTGAAATTGGCATTGTAATTGTATTTAGATGATTTTTAATGAGTAACTTGGAATTATGCGACCAATGATCACCTAGCATTATGAAATTAATGTTTGGGCTATTGGTGTTAGTGATTAGTAGTTGAAGTGTCTACTTAAATATTTTAGTCAAGATTTTAAGTATAACATGACCATTTAGAGCATTTTGGGTGTTCTTGGTAACTTTTTGTGTTAGGTAAGAGTATTTTGATGGTTTAGGAAGGTTAAGCATAATTTGGAGCCATTTAGATTCTATTTGCAAATTTTGGGTATATGAACCAAAATAATAGGCTTATTAGAAACTAGCTCTTGTAAGTGATGTTTGAGGTGGTCACTTGTTGTTCCACCAATTTTAATGAAGGATTGGATATTAGACAAGCTAAAATATATTTTAAACTTGTTCAAAGTGTTTAAGTGAATTTAGGAGGCATGCTTTAGATTTTCATTTATCATTTGGAGGTTTTAGAAGTAGCATTTTAATTGTTACTCTCATTATAGTTATTTTGTTATCATGTAATTATTTTGCTGATATATAAGGCACATGGCTTATGTGAGTACTTGGATGGGTGCTAGTTGGTGTTTGGTAAATGGTTGGAGATGTTAGGCATTGTACTTTTATGGTTTGAGACTTGTTAGAGCCATTTAGATTCTATTTGCAAATTTTGGGTATATGAACCAAAATAATAGGCTTATTAGAAACTAGCTCTTGTAAGTGATGTTTGAGGTGGTCACTTGTTGTTCCACCAATTTTAATGAAGGATTGGATATTAGACAAGCTAAAATATATTTTAAACTTGTTCAAAGTGTTTAAGTGAATTTAGGAGGCATGCTTTAGATTTTCATTTATCATTTGGAGGTTTTAGAAGTAGCATTTTAATTGTTACTCTCATTATAGTTATTTTGTTATCATGTAATTATTTTGCTGATATATAAGGCACATGGCTTATGTGAGTACTTGGATGGGTGCTAGTTGGTGTTTGGTAAATGGTTGGAGATGTTAGGCATTGTACTTTTATGGTTTGAGACTTGTTAGAGCCATTTAGATTCTATTTGCAAATTTTGGGTATATGAACCAAAATAATAGGCTTATTAGAAACTAGCTCTTGTAAGTGATGTTTGAGGTGGTCACTTGTTGTTCCACCAATTTTAATGAAGGATTGGATATTAGACAAGCTAAAATATATTTTAAACTTGTTCAAAGTGTTTAAGTGAATTTAGGAGGCATGCTTTAGATTTTCATTTATCATTTGGAGGTTTTAGAAGTAGCATTTTAATTGTTACTCTCATTATAGTTATTTTGTTATCATGTAATTATTTTGCTGATATATAAGGCACATGGCTTATGTGAGTACTTGGATGGGTGCTAGTTGGTGTTTGGTAAATGGTTGGAGATGTTAGGCATTGTACTTTTATGGTTTGAGACTTGTTGGATTGGTTCTGGTTCAATTTTATGAATGATATATTACAAGTTGCTATCATGAGTTGCCTATGGTGTGATTTGAGGTGTAACATGTTCACTTGTAAGAAATTTTGGGCATGTTGGCTCCCTTTGGGACTAGACAAGTGTCTTTGGATGGTAAGATTTGTTGGAAGTGGTTTGAAGTCATTTAGTTGAAAATTTTTGTATATCCATTACAAAAATTATATCTTTTTAGTATACTATTTAAATAAGATGTGTTCCTTTAAGCTTTTGGATTAGATTAACTAAGATTAACTCACTAACAATATTTTAACTTTCCTTCTAAATTTAGAAATAAGTTTCTATTTAAATAAGCAGTATACTAAGAATTATTCTTCATATTAATATCAACAACCTTGCTACCTAAATACCCATGAGGACATAGTTCTATATTTACTTGGTTCATGTAATGCATAACAAAGATATGCTACAAATTACATTGTCACTTAGCAATATTATAATAGTTTAATAAACAGCTTAAAAGAGCATTTTGAAGTGAAAAAAGTTTATTTGATGAAGTAAAAAAAATTATGATTATCAATTTACCAAAAAAACACTCTATTTACAAAGTACTATAAATACTATTTTATCCAATAACATTTTAAAAAGTTTTACAATATTTTTAAAGACAATTGTTCTTGATCTAACTAAAACAATATATTGACATTTAAACTTAGTTATATGCTACTCAATTATTGAAGAACTACTATTTACAAAAATATATCTAAAAGATACATAGATAAATTATAAAGCAATTGAGAGCTTGATGAACACTTCATTAGAGTTGAAGATGAAGGGATGTAGGGAAACTTATGATTTACGAACATGAATAGAGTAGAGTCTGGAGTGATGAAAATGTAGGAAAAATGGAAAAACTAGCCAAACAAAAACCAAGAATGATTTAGACGTGAGAAAACATAGAGAGATAGAAAGAATATGAATGATGAAAAGATAAAAACCATAAGAAATATGAAGTGGGGGCAATAAGAGGAGAGGGAAAAAGAACTATTTAAAATCTAACTAAAGTTAAAGGAAATTTGGGAAAAGTGGGAAAAGTGAAGAGGAAATAAGAAAAGAGAAAGAAAGGAGAGGAGAAAATAAGAAAAGGAAAATGAAATGAAATGAAAGAAAAGAGGAAAAAATATATGTGTGTGTGTGCGCGCATTCAATGAGTTTAAGTTAAAATGTTTAATAATAATTAAAAAAAATACATGTACGTGTTTAGTTAATTTAGTAGGTCTAGTAGGTTCAAAATTTAAGGGATGGGGTATAATATCAAATTTTAATAATATATATATATATATGCAAATTTTAAAACATACAGGGGAATTGCCCACCCTTAAGTACATCTAGCTTCACTTATGGCTTAAGCATGCTTCCACATTTTTTATTGGGATGATGTATTATTAATTGATATCTTCATACTTAACCAAGTACCTTTTAAATCAGTTACTTCTACACTCTATGAATTGTAGACAAATCATAAGCTAGTTTTGAGCATCTTAAAACCATGTGATCTTTGCTTATGTCCACGATACTTCCGATGAATATGGAAATTAGGCCAAAGTGTAAGAAATGTATCTTTATTAGATACTCAGAATAATCTAAGTGTTACATTTTTATTAGTGAAAACAAAGAAGTAAGTATAATTGAAATTGAGGTAAAAATGCCACATTTTTAGAAAAATGGATTTTCTAGTAGGAGAGAGAAATTGACAAGGCTACATCACTTTATGAGACATGTGATCAAGATAGAAAGGAACAACTAATTGTACCTTGAATTATCGATCCAAGTGAGAGCTTAATGTAAGACAAGAATGTTACACAAATAACCTTACTATTTTAAATGTAACTAATAGAATGTGCTTTAACATTGATTTGAGGTTGAAGCAACAACACTCAAAGGTATTCAACTATATGATAAGGAACCTAACACAGTTCAAGAGCCTTTATCATACCCTACTAAGGAAAAATGGATAAGAGTAATGGAAGAAGAGATAGATTTAATGAAGGTAAACCATGTTTACGATTTGATTGATCTTCTATTTGGTTGAATGACAATTGAGAATAGATGGATTCTCAAAATAAATAGAAAGAGATATGGATCAATACAAAGGCATAGGATCAACTTAGTTACTAGGAGGTATACATAATATGAAAGTATAGAATATGAAGATACATTTTCATCTGTTATATTGTTTATTTCAATTAGGCATATCTTAGTCATAGTTACAAGTTTGGACTTGGAATTACATCAAATAGATGTGAAAATCAAATTTCTCAATGGAAAACTAGATGAAAAAAAATGCATATGGAATAAAAGGATCAAATCATAAAAGTTTATAAGCTTTAAAGGTCCATTTACGAACCAAAACAATAATTTAGATCATGATATTTGAGATTTTATCAAGTAGTAACTTTTCATAAGTTTCAAATTATCAATGAGGACTAATCTATTTACCTTAAGTAGTTTAAAGGAAATGTTTTAATATTATTCCTTCATATGTATGATATACTATTAGCTCAAAATAGTTTAGATTCTTTAATAGCTATTGAAGAATAGTTATCCTTAAATTTTGATGCGAAGAATATAAGTAAAGTAACGTATACCATTATAAAATCTAAAAAAATTATTTAAAGAAATTAATTACTCTTTCACAAGAGAATTATAAATAGAAAATTTTTTAGTGATTCAATATAAAAGGCTACAAACTTACTAATACCCTTGTAGTAAAAATTGATACTTTCAGTCGTAAGACATGTTCTCAAACTAAATCTATATTGAAAATTATATAGAAAGTCCCTTTATGCCAACTTTGTTGCTATAATGTATGTAATGATGTGTATAAGGTTAGACATTTATTAGCAATTGGCTTTATGAATTGGTACCAACTAAATCTAAGTCAATAGTATTATAATGTTGTCAAAAGAATCTTAAGATACTTGAAGGGCATTGTAGGCTATGCACTATATGATTAAGTAATTGATTGTGCTTGAAAGATACTCTAATGTAAATTAAGGAAAAGATCTAGATGCACAAAAATTAACTTTTAGATATACATTTTTGTTGAATAATGATATTATATGTTAGAGTAGCAAAAAGCAAACATGCATAGTTATTCATCATGGAAGTAGAGTTTGTTGCATGTTATACAATAATGCAAGAGACTATGTGACTAATGAGGATTATGAAACACTTGTGGATCATTAGTGGAGCATTGAGTCCAACATTGATCAATTGTTATAGACAAGAACTCATAGCTTGCACTAAAGACCCTAAATTTTATAACAAGACTAAGCATATAAACATGAAAATGAGAGAGATGCAATAGCATAAAAAGTGTTACTTTAGAATATGCCTATCCGTAAGATGTTAGTTGTTCCCTGACAAAACCAATACCTAAAGATGTGAAGATGTAAAGTCTCTTGGTATGCATAAAATTTAGAGTATCACACATTATGTACAATTTAATTGTTGACTAAATAGAGATATTACACCATACTATAAATAATATATATAATGATAGTATTTCATACAAGTTGATGAGGTTGGTTCTCTCACATGAGAAACTACTTTTGGCATTTATGAGGCGTAATCAAAGATGAGACATTTGTGTTTGTTATATGAGTAAACTTGATCATAGGTCAGACTTGTTTAAAAATAGGCTAAGCTTGTGAAAAAAAAAAGAGCACAAAAACTAGACCTAGGCTTAAGCTTAGCCTTGTGTTATTTCCAAAAAATGCACTCGGGCTAAGTCTAACTTGTAAGAATAATAATGAAAATGAAATTAAAAAAAACTACTTTCATCAATAAATTATAACAGCTTGAAATTACTTTTTCCATTGTGTTTATATAGTTTGAGAATTATAACATAGCTTACTATTTGTTAAGACATTGAAGAATCCATTTATATGCTTGTTAATTTGATTTTGTCAACTTTAGCATATAATAGTTGAGTTTTGAAATGTAAATATTGTTTTAACTATTGAAATATCAAACTTTGCTTATATTGACCAAAAAAGACGAAGGAGAAATAAAAGAAATTAGAAGAAGGAATAAGATAATTCAAAAGACCATAAAAAGGGTTATAAACTGATGCCACAAATTGCATAAAGCATAAGTAAATATAAGAAACTTGTCTCCAAGTACACCAAGAACAATAGAGAAAGTGAAAACAAGTCACCAAAAGTGAAAGCAATAGAAAGAGTGAAAATATGGTAAAGGTAAGGGAAAGTGAATAATGCAAAATAATATTATAATTAATAATATTAAAAAAATTGATTATAATATAGGTTAGGCTCATGCTCGGATTGAGCTTGGAAAAAAGTTCAAGATTACTAGTGTTATAGTTAGGCTTTTTTTTATTATTGGGCTTTTTTACTTATATATATATATATATATATATTAAGGTTGGACTTATCAGGTTAGACAAGTTTTTTGATCAATGATCAATTCTGCATGTGAGATAGCAAAAATGCCAATATGGCAAAGAAAAAATGCAAAATAGGAATATGTTGCCTTAATAGAAGAGGAAAAAAAGGTTGAGATGAGATCTAAATACATAAATATATATGGATTGAATTATGAGTTTTTATCATTCATAACACCTATAGCAAAATGCAGATTCTCTTCTAAGTGCCATGAGAGGTAAGCATAATAATAAAATTCAAGTTATACATTATGTATGTTTAGACTATGATTTGTATGATGTTAATAAAATTAAATCAACATATACTCTTATGAGATAAGAGAAATACTGTAACATGCAATTCATATTGCAGTGCATAATAATGGCAACTAGGAAGTAAATGAATAAATTTCTACTTCATTGTTGTGTAAGTCATGGAAAGGAACAAACTCTTTTATACATGCTCTTATAAGTTGGACAACATCATGACAAGATGAGTCAGTATTTGCTACTTTAGCAAACATCTTATAGTTATAATAATTTGACCTAAAAGGATATTGCTAGGAAAACTACTTGTTCTAATCTTAAGTATTATGTGGGCGAAAGGAAGATTGCAAGAAATATACACAACTATGCTAGCATTTAAGAAATTCGTTATGAAATTATAGTAATATCATAAGTGTGAATATTATGTATATAAAAAGTGAATTTGAGTAAAATTAAACTAAAAAGCATTAGATTTGTCGTAAGTATAAAGTATATATATATATATATATATATATATGGGTGAATTTAGAGCATATAAGACACACAAATAAATGTGTAATGTAAATATAAGGGATACCTTTTTTATGCTAGTTTTACAATAGGATTTCTAGTATAAAAACTTTCGAAAATTCTGTTTGAGTGGTTATGACAAAGCATTTGATATAAAACCAAGAGGAGTGAAATTCTATGTAATTCAACTCATCGTGTGTAAATGGAAGATGTTAAAAAATTTATCCTATCCATGATGTGCTAATTCATTATCAAAAACTTAAACCTAAACCCAAACTCAAACTCAAATTAATTAATTATTTTTAATTAGTTAATTAGTATTCAAATTATTTTAAAATTTAAATTTAAATATATGTTAATTTTTATATGGGTTACCAAAAAGAGATTAATTGATAAAATAAAACTTATGTTACTAGAAAAGAAACATGTACAAAGTACAAACAAGAGCAAAAAGACAAAAATATAAAATCTCTAACTTTTCCTTTGTTTTGTTGGATTAGGTGCATCTATTATAAAAGAAAAAAAATTCAAATTTCATCTTATAATTCTAGTATAAATTCTGTGGACAAAAAAATAATTTTTTTTATAAACATTAACATTATAAAGATTATAAAACTTGTCTCAACTGTTGCGGAACATGGATAATTGTATACAAAATAAACCTAGCTAGTAGATTCCTAACATCTTGCTTAACTACCTGCAAATTTATTAGTAGTACCATGGGCTTCTCCAAATGACGATACTATTTATAAAGAAAGACACCAACATTCGAAGGATATCAATGGGAATGCAGAATTTGCTATTGTTTGAGAAGAATACTCAACCTATATTGTATTGCCAATAAAAAATTTATTAGGTTACCTTTAAGCCCTTTGTATGCCAAACCAATGTTCTAAACTTGGAATTACCTAGCCAAATCGAAATGAAAGTGCTACCTTTCATCTCCTTATTATGTCATTGAGGTTAGTGGACCAAAAAAGTAGCATTGATTAAGTAGAAATCTGCCATTCCAAAGTAGTTGTCTTTATTGTCTGAATCCTAAAGTTTAATTAGAACTTATATCCTTTAGAATCAGATATGTACCAAATAATCATCAAATCATTATTGATTGCATGTAGTGGCAAACATTGGGGATTCTAAACAATTTTTTCATTACTACAAGACCAAATGGAATATACAACTATGCAAACCTTATTAATTACGATTTGCTATTTTTGGGAGAACCACTATTACAAATAGACAAAAATATCATATGATGAGAGTTGATCCACAATTAATCTTAATTAAAATCCAAACCAAATTGCACTTGTAAATGGGCACATTGAGAACACATGATTATATGAATTTTTCTTGATGATTACAAAATTAAAATCCATCTTCAATATATAAATGATGTGAATGAAGAGTTGTCACCAAGGGTAGAGCTTTGTGCAGCAAGTGCCACATAAACAAGATAATCTACATTGGAAGATAAAGCTTCCAAAGTTTATCCTAATCTATACATAATTGTGAATGATTTGACTCTAATAGTCTATATAGCATTTTATATCCATTTGTCATGGTATATGAACCTACATTTGTGCCTATCCATACTTTGATCACCTTGACTTGTACTATAAAAAGTAGATTGAAGAATTTGTTGAGCCTCATTCATTGATGAGTTGATTATTCCAACATCACTAATTATGACACATAAGATCCCCAACAATTTGAATAGAAGTAAGGGGATCAACTTGCATCAGCTACCAATGGTGGTTTAAGATGGGAATTGATGAGCCATTCCCAATATGCCATTGTAAGTGATTAAAAATGATCAAGTTTACTTTTTTGATTTTTTGCCACATCCAACTCATTGCTAAATGTGATGTTTGGTCACTATTCGCTCCCAATTTATAATATTTAGACCTTAACATTTGGGAAAAGAAGGATTAATTTTCAAGTGATATCAACTTTCAAATATGTTTGACTAATAAAGTCTAAGTGAACGAGGAGACATAATTCTGACTATTGAAGCAAGTACATTTTAAGTGTAATATCCTTGAAACTCCAAAAAAAGTTTGAGATTTTTGTATCAATTTGTTGACAATATTTTTGTAACAATTCAAAATATGACAATGGGTATATAAGAGAAGAGTTTAGAAAGAAATTAAAAAAAAATCATTCCACAACATCAGTTAAGTATCGATATTTCTTTCCGGATAGGTGCAGCCAAATTGACAAAAAAAAAAAAAAATTGAAGGTAAAAAAAAATATATAATTTTTTTAAAATAAATTTTCTTACATCTTTAAATAATTTCTGATGGCTGTAAATATCCAAATGGCGGGGATGATACACTACAGCACCAGGAACTGTTACGTAAACGTGCCTTTCCCCCTATTCCCTTCGTATTTATCTCGTCGCCCAGCTTCTTCCAAACGCATTTCTCCCTTCACGTAAGTGTCCTCTCTCTTTCTCTTCACTTATGCTGTTCACTTGGTTGACTTTTTGGGAATCCACTCTCTACTCATAAGCTGCTTGATGTGCCTGATGATAAATAATATTTCCAGTTTCGTTTCAATATTGAATGGATGAATTGATTGCCGATAATAGTCTGATATGCATATGCCCTTTATTTGTCTTTCTGGGTCTCACTGAGCGGCTATAGCTTGTTTAGAATCTGATAATGGGTATTAGCTCCTGAAAGGGATTTCTGGGTTTCGGTCAACGCTAAAATCGCTGATTCATCACAAGCCATAGATAGGAGGGAATAGAGTTGATTATAGGAGTCTTATTTCACTGGGCCAAGAGAGCTCTGGGCCCGCCAATTAAGTACTTTATTTTTATTTTTATTTTTGGTGACAGGATAAAGCGAAAGAGCATTAGAAGTAGTATAGTTTTACACCCACTAATTGGCATCAATGAACTAGACATTGCCTTACTTACAATTAAATTCTCACAATCTTTTCGTGCGGTAGATTGAGAAGAAATCTATTATTTTTAAACTGGATTTAACTCTGGGATAGAATTGTTCAGGTAATTTGGTTTTCGACTCATTGGTTTGTCTAGACTCTAGACTGGTTCCAGTTGTAAAAGTTTGAAGTGATTGGGGCCTTTGATATTATGATTTTATTTGTCTTTTTGTTGTGTCCTCCTCTTTCTCTTATTTCAATTATCCTTGCTTTTTTTATTTTGCTATTTCTTCATTCATAATTTCTTCTGCCCAATATTGCTTCTTTTACTTATGCTAATGTTCTATGATGTTTACTTTTGAAATTTTATCATGAAAAAAGGGATGTTTTCAAATTTAACCCTTCCTTTCACTACATTTTGTAGTTGTTTGTTTACTTTGAAATGCATATTCTTACTTTGTCCTTTCCTCGTTATAATATGAAAGTTTATTGTGTATTGCCTTTTTTCTGGGAAGGCCTAAGATGTGGATTAGTGATAATATATGCATAGCTTAAATGACACAGCATAAAGCCTTCTTTTATGCTTATTGATATCAATTTTTGGGTCATGTAATTTCAGTAGAAGATTTCTGGTTTTTTTAGCAATGGATGGTCCAAAAGCTGGTCCACTCAAGGAAATGCCACTGGGTTTAGATGATACTACTGAGGAAGAATATGCTTATCAGTCTAACCTACTTCAAGAATTCAGTAGTATCTCCAACATTGACAATGCATGGATATTTAACTCTGACAGTAGTAAGTGCATTGTTTTTTACATTTTGTTTTTTCTGATGCCAGCTTTCTTTGTATCATTCAACTTGGCTCCATTGCTGATGATATTGTTTCTTTTAATATATATATATATATATATATATTTGCCACAGCACTGGCCTCTCAGGGAATGTTTTGTATTAGCCAACCAAATCTTTTGGCAAACAAGAGAAAGAAGTTAATACTATCCTCTACAATATTTAAAGAAAGTAACAATTCTGTAAAATTTCAATGGGCTCCGTTTCCCATAGAGATGTCTGGAGTATCTAAAATTGTTCCATCACCTTCTGGCTCAAAACTTCTAGCAGTTCGAAATCCTGAGGATGAAGGTCCTTCTCACTTTGAAATATGGAATTCATCTCACTTGGAAAAGGAGTTCCATATCCCCCGATCAATGCATGGCTCAGTATATACTGATGGATGGTAAATTATCTTATGTGCTTATTTTTACTTTTGGGGATATTTTACACTGTTTATAGTCAAACAAATAGTTTCTTTTTTCTCAAGTTGGTCTCTGGTATTAGCTGTTTGATTTCAACTGTTCTTCCATTTGTTTACTGTAGAAAAAAAGCAACAGCCTCCAGCAACAATATTTTTAGAAGGTTCTTAACGCATGAATTAGAAGTTTCATGTCTTCTTCTATGATACAGGTTTGAGGGAATCTCTTGGAACTCAGATGAAACTTGTATAGCATATGTAGCTGAAGAGCCCTCCCCTACAAAGCCCACATTTAATGATCTGGGCTATAAGAAAGATGGTTTGATAGACAAGGATAGTGATAGCTGGAAAGGTCAAGGGGATTGGGACGAGGACTGGGGAGAAACATATGCAGGAAAGAGGCAACCTGCACTTTTTGTTATAAGCATCAAAAGGTTATACATCATTTATATTGATTCAAATAACAAGGGGTATAATTTGGATAGAAAATCCTAACTGAAATAGTGTTTCTACAGTGGAGAGGTACAACCCGTCAAAGGAATTGACAAATCTTTGAGTGTTGGACAAGTTGTGTGGGCTCCATCAACTGAAAGCTCAGTAAAATATTTAGTTTTTGTTGGATGGTCATTTGAGACGAGAAAACTTGGTATTAAGTATTGTTATAACAGACCTTGTGCGTTATATGCTGTTAGAGCCCCACACCATGAGTCAAAAGCTAATGAAACTAAGACTCAGTAAGTCTCCTTAGTTTAAATTCCCTTTGAAAGAGAATAATTGTTGTTAAGTTTTGTTATGCTACTAAATTGTGAAATTATGCTGATACAGCTCAACTGAAGATGTTCAGGCACTAAACCTAACTCAGACTATAAGTAGTGCCTTCTTTCCACGGTTCAGGTAAGCTTGTAAAATCACATGCTTTGTAGAATTTTTTTGCCACTACATATCAGACTTTATTTGTTTTACTTGGTCTCTCCTTGTTTCATATTCTGGGGCATGAGGGGATTTTTCTTAGAAATTGGAACATTTTTGTACACTTTTTCTGTTTGTGTTTTATGCAACATACAAATTGATGACAAGATGACAAGAAAGATAACTAATGATGACAAGATAGCATAAACGTTTTCTAAAATTGGATTTTCATTTTGAGAAGTCATTTCTTATGTTTAAATTGCCCTTGAAGGACATTATGGTCTATCGTGTCAATGAATGGAAAATATATATAATATTATTTTTGGGAGCTACTTTCCCTGAAACAAGCATAAATTTTAGTTTTCACTTTTCTTCAGTTAGATGTCTGATAATTAATGCTGATTAAAATGTTTCTGTATTCTGTATTCTTTTAACTTTTTCCTGAGTGAGATAGGTGGCCAAAATGTTAAAATACCTTGTCAGTTTATATTCCCACATTACACAACATTTGATCCTCCTTTTGTAGAAGTTAAAGAAATTCTCAGTAATAATTTTATGAATTTGATCAGATCCTGACTGCTCTACATGAATCTTATACCAGCCCAGATGGGAAGTTTCTTGTGTTTTTATCTTCTAGAAGTTCAGTGGATTCTGGTGCTCACTCTGCAACAAATTCACTCCATAGAATTGATTGGCCTACTGATGTGGGGGAGTACAAATCTGCAGAAATTTATGATGTGGTTAGCTCTTCATTTGTGACCAGTGTAATCTGAATGTGATTGATTCAATTGGCATTGAGTTTTATGATTTATTGCAGCCCTTCAGTTTTCAATTTGCTCATATTAGTCATGAAAATGCTTCCTGGCTGTTATATGCTAAAGAACTTAAAAAAATTATAGAAATAAATACCATGTAAGTTGGAAACTATGATTTGTTCTGTATGCTACTCTGTTGTGGTTTTATAGGTAATAATTCTGATGATAGAATGCATCTTGAGCGTAAATGAAATGACAAAGATTATTCTCCTTATCAGGGTTTGGTCTGGTTAAAATTCTACACACTGGCACCATCATGTCCTTGTATCTGAATCCTAATTTAATTTTTAGAATGGACATTGGATGTGCATCTTATATGTCCTTATTTCTTGTGTCAGTTTGATAAGATTGTTTGTAGTGCTCTCAACTCTCAAGGAACTCTATGTTTAGGAAATGTTTCAAAACCTAGACTACTAGTTGAATTGAAAAGATTTTCTCTTCTGCTTAGTCATTGTTCAGTGTAATAATGCACCCTTGTTTCAAATCAAAATTAAGTAGACAGGTAATCTGATACCTTAATTATATTTAAGCTACTGCAATAAATGGAAATCTTCTGAAATCTGGATTCTACATATTTATTTAAAATAATAAAATATTTCTCTGGGAGTAATAATTGAGTGCATAATTTTCATAAACATTTCTTTGGAAAATTAGTTAAGAAATGCTACAATGAGTTGATAAAGGATTTTTTGTAGTTATGTTAGAAGCTAAGCTATGGTAGAAAATGCATAAATTGAGACAATTATTTAGTTTTATGTTCATGAATTAAACTTAATTTAGAATCTTATTTTCAAGTACCCAGCTGGTTTCCCATAGGCATGAACAAGTTTTTGATCTAGAAACATGGTTTATACAAATGTGTGTTGCACTATACCAGCCCAACTCAATATCAGTAATGATCAAGCTACACTAGGGTTCAAATCAGTATATGTAATTAGTTCAACCTGTCCTACACAGTACATAGTAAGTTTTTAATCATGCTTTTTCACTTTTTAATAAATAATTGTGGTTTTTTCTCATCAATTTTGAAGATTCCTGTTGTGATGTGTGCTGAGGATGGTTGCTTCCCTGGGCTTTACTGTTCAAGTATCCTTTGTAATCCTTGGCTTTCTGATGGCCGCACTATGATTATACCATCTGTCTGGCATAGCAGTCAAGTTTTGCTTTCTCTGAATGTATTGAGGTAACTACAACCATACGAATGCATTTTTGCTCTCTTTGTGCAAATCTTCATGCAACTTTTTATGATCAACTCCATGTATTTTCATCATATATAGTGGAGAAGTGTTACGTATCACCCCGGCTGACTCAAATTTCTCATGGAGTCTTCTTACATTGGATGGGAACAATATTCTTGCTGGTAACATCAAATTCTTTGCTTTATTTATTTATTTATTTTACCTTGCCTATAGAAGTGGAGAAAAAACATGTTACTTTCTTCAAATTTGTTCAACTTTATGCAGTTTTTAGTAGTCCAGTAGATGTTCCTGAAATCAGTTATGGAACCATTGTTGAGAAGGAAAATAATAGTAAAGCATGGAGTTGGTCAAATATATCGAGTCCCATATTCAGATGCTCTGACAAGGTTTATTTAATTTCCTTTTGGAATTATATGGATTACTTTTGCAGATAGATAATGTCTGATATGCTAAAAAGTGTATTATTGGAGTTTGGATACAGGTCAGATCCTTGCTGTCCTCTCTTCAGTTCAGTGTAATGAAAATCTCAGTGAAAGATGCTTCTGATAGCCTAACCAAAGGTGATTGAGTGACTTTGGTTCTTTGGACTAGTATTGAATGGACAGAGTTCTCTTAATATTACTGTTATGTTTTTTTGATGACCACAAATTGAT
This sequence comes from Erythrophleum ivorense, assembly GCA_026724425.1. Lineage (NCBI taxonomy): Eukaryota > Viridiplantae > Streptophyta > Magnoliopsida > Fabales > Fabaceae > Erythrophleum > Erythrophleum ivorense. Next base: position 295,984 of record JAIUCV010000369.1, on the reverse strand, counting down.
AGAGTAAATAACTGGTGGCATCTTGTGACATTAAATGCATTATATTTGTGCCATTCTAAAAGAAACCCTACAAAATGCTGTTCATTGGGGATGCCCGGTTACTTAGTGTGGTTTATAGGAAATATTATTCATTCTGCACTCAATCCCCCCTATTTGTATAGAAAACAAAGAAGTCACTGTTTGTTGCACAAGAATAACATTAATAAACACTAAATAAAGGAGCACTTCTGGATATTATCCTATAAAAAATGAAACACTTTGGGAATGGGGCTTAATGGAACTGAAAATTAGAGTAAACTTGAGAATCTTGTTTGTTTTGAAAAGCTGCACTTAAGTATAACTGCACTTGCAAGAGAAAACAGTAGACATAGAGAAACTTTATGGATAACTTGTTATGTCATCAATGAAGAAACCATTTCATGAGCTAGAAGATCTTGATCATACCCATTCTATAATTTGCAATAAATTTGGTGGTTGGGCTGAGTACTTATGGAACAATCTACAATATAATCTTATTTACTTTCCTTTTTATTATAGAATGTGAGAATATGCTGAAATTTTGCTGGAGAAATAATTTTCATATTGGCCATTTTGCCTTAATTTTTTACTTGTACTTCAATTTCAGGAGCTAGTAAGCCTTTTGAAGCTATATTTGTGTCATCAAAAACCAAGAAAAATGATGCCTGTGATCCACTAATTGCAATCCTTCATGGGGGACCCCACTCTGTCTCACTGTCAAGCTTTTCAAAGTCATTGGGTTTCTTATCTTCTCTTGGATATAGCTTGTTGTTTGTAAATTACAGGTAAATAAAATTCCCTTGGCATTCATGCATTCATCAAGGCCAGAAATTTTAAACTCATTCTAAGTTTGATGTGTTCTATCATCATTGATATTCTTTAATGACTTTGATGAAAGAGATGGATTCTCATTATCTCAATGAGGATAGACCTTGAGTTATGTCCAGGAAGTGCTGGTTAGGAGATTAAGAAAAAAATAAAATAGAATCCCTTGAAAATATAAATGATGCAGGTCTGTTATCAGGAGTTTAATATACATTAGTATCAAAGACATAGTGCCATAAATTGATGTGGGATATTGGGATAGATCTTGAGTTCGCATGTGGGAAGTGCCACTTAGAAGGTTAGGGGGGAAAAAAAGTTAAAATATCAGAGTCCCTTAAAAAAATAGAAATTACATGGAAAGAGAGGAAAGACTGAGATTGGGAAAAAGGAAGAGAATAAGAAGTCTTGAAAGAGATTAAAGCAAAAGAAACCTTTACATGTCTTGTGCCATCAAATAAATGAGAATCTTAACTTACATACAGTTCAAACCTCAGCTAATTGAATCACATTTTTTGAAGTCAGTAAAATCTTAATTATATACTCTAGAACAGATGTGGACACTTGTCTCATGATGCTGCATGGGAAACCTTATAAATTCAAATCAATGTTAGGGCTTGATGATGTGTGAGAAAGCGTTTGGAGCTTCTATTTTGTGTTTGATACCGGCAGGATAGAGGCATTGAAGGTGAGGGCTGGTTAAATGGCAGTAGGAATTGTTTGGCTGCAGCAAAAAAAAAATTTTTATTAGCAGTACTTCGTTTTTATTTGGTACATCGTTTGAATAGATAAGATTCCTTAACTAGTTCCTTCTATAACATATTATATATAAGTTTTAATTACAGTAAAAGACATGCAAAACTCAGTGCAAGGAATTTTCTATTTCTTTGTCTCTAATGGGTTTTGTGAGTGCCTACTTGGTGGGGGCATCTCAGAACAAGGATGTGTGAGACATTACGTGCTTATGGAAGGTGACATAAATTAATTTTTCCTATAAATAATGCATTCTATGTCTAGTGTTTCGGTTCAAAATGCTTAATTGGATTAGCAGTTACTCCCTATATTTTTCTCAGAGCTATCATTTGTTATATGTTAAATTCTTTTCTGTTAAGAAAGAATGATATTGCATCTTTATGAGATACCTGAATGATCACATGTCAGTTATAGTTGAAGAAATGTCTAGTACTAGTTCTTTTGCAGGCTTCTTACTTATTACTTTTTCTCAGAGGTTCATTAGGATTTGGTGAGGAAGCATTACAATCTCTTCCAGGAAAAGCTGGGTCTCAGGTAACTATTGTTTGCTTATTTCCAAAACCAGTTGACAATGTTATTTGATGGGCCATTCTTCTGTCAAAACTAGTTCTATGACTGGAAAGCACGGATACTAACCCGAACACAGGACATGATACTCACTAACACTGCAATGGGACAAAATCTAAATATGTAATTTAAAGTGTCACGTCGTGTTTAATACAAATGTTTGACATGTGTTGGACATGGGCGTGTCTTCTTTTTAAAGTGTCCTTGCTTCTTAGTTCCATGACTAGTATGGATTTTTTTGGTTGGCCCCTGATCTTTGTTTATCATGTGCAGGATGTAGATGATGTAATCACTGCTGTAGATCATGCCATTAACTTAGGACTTGCCAGTCCATCAAAGATTGCAGTGCTGGGTGGTTCACATGGTGGCTTTCTGACAACCCACCTGATTGGCCAGGTGCAATATAATAAGCCCTACATACTGTGACTTCTGATCCATACATTTTTCTGTAGAATTTTCCCTCTAATCCTTTTATTTTTTGAAAAAATTGTGATTTCAATCTGTTGCAAAATTTGAGCCTTGGATTTTATTTTCTAGCATTTCTTGATCATTAAATGGTTTTTCATGCTGAAAATTAGACTGCCATGAAATTAGTAGTTAGTGTTGCCTACTGAATATAAGTAGCAGTGCTATTTTTATTGGTTCATTTATTATTATTATTATTATTATTATAATTATAAATTAGGCTTTAATACATTTTTAGTTCCTTTAGTACAAAAGCAAGCAATGTTGCTCTCCAATTTTCTAGAAAGATCTAATTTTGGCCTTTGTCACATTTCCATCTGAATAGTCTGCTGACTTGGAGACTAAATCTGAGTTAACAGTTCCATATAAATAAATAACGTCTAAGTCAGTAGACTTTAAAATTTGACATTAGATTTTGGATAGGTGATGACATGAGGAGCAAAATTGGATCGTTTTGGAAAAAATAGGAGGGCAACATTTTCTACTTTTGAAATAAGGGGACCAAAATGAAACTTCTATGAAATTATTATTACTGTTAGTCATAAAAGTGTTGCACATGTACTAGGGGCGAGGGCTTTTTGACTCTAAAGTCATTGGCAAATGTCACATGAATTTATCAATATCTGGAATTGCATGAACGTTATTAATGATAAAAAAGGATATAGGGAATTCTTGTCATGTATCAAATAAATATCTACTTTAATAATGAAGGTAATTTTGTCTAATGAAAGGTTGTCTTCCACAATCTTATGTGTAACATAGACATTGGCTTTTGATTGTTGATGGTTTTATTTTGCCTTTCTAATTGCTGTAGGCACCTGAGAAGTTTGTTGTAGCAGCTGTGAGAAATCCTGTTTGTAACCTTTCATTGATGATTGGTACAACTGATATCCCTGATTGGTGCTATGTGGAGTCCTATGGAACCGTTGGCAGAGATAGGTTTTCAGAAGCACCTTCAGAGGAGGATCTCACTCTATTTTATAGCAAGTCTCCTATTTCACATCTCTCAAAGGTTTGTAAATCAAAATAAGCATTTTTATTATTAAATTGCAATAGGGATGCTCTGGCTTTGTTTTTATATAAAAAGTTGATAACAAACACCTAAAACTGTATGTAAGTTTTGTCTGCTGACAATCGCATGAGCTAATTGAATAATCCCTGCAAGCATGCACATTTTAACGTCTAAGACTAGTTGAGGCTTAATTTTTTGAGCAAACTGCATTAGCTAATATTTGTTTTATTTGCAATGAGGCTTCTATAGCATGGAACTTCATCATCTTTCTTATCTTCCTTCTCTCTCTCTCTCTCCTCTGTAGCATTATAGAATGTGTTTGATTACTTCTGTAGGTAAAAACACCAACGCTTTTCCTATTAGGTGCTCAAGATCTTCGTGTTCCAGTTTCTAATGGATTGCAAGTAAGTACTTCTGTCCTACTCTCCATCTATGAGCTTTATCAATTACTTACACTCTAAGACTATGTTTGGATAAGGGATAAGGGATAAGAGAGGGGAGGGGAAGGGAAGGGAAGAGAATATTTCATTGAAACCTCTCCCTTGTTTGAGAGTTTCTTATAAGGAGGGAAGGAAAGAATCCAAAGAAAATGAAAGGGGAATGGATGGTTAAATGATAATTTTCCTTCCCTTTGTTTGGAGAACTTTCTCTGCCAAGATCACCCTCGCTGGGGAAACTTTAAAATAGAGTATACAGATTGATTTCTAAAAGACATGGCTCCTAATGCTTTAGTCTTTTGATTTATTTCTCTACATGTTAGTCTCCTAAAGTTTGTAACTCGCTACACTGTGGTGTTGCTAACAAAATACGGCAATTTGCATGTAAGTATATGTGTCATTTCAAGTAAGATAGAGTGAATAAGATATCATTCCCTTAAGGAAATGCTAAGAAAATGTACCAGATCCTGAAATTAACACCTCAACTAAATCAAGCTAACTAATCATATGTAGACAATGTTTAATGAAATTGCAAAGTTAAAGAGACTAGTGAAATAAAATTCTGAGTAAATATCTGCAACTGAAAGAGCCTAGGAATATTAACTCCCTAAATACTTCTTAAGAACTCAAATTATCTTCCTTAAACCTATCTTTAATGGTGATATATGCTAGCTTAGGGTTCCTAATTACCTACAACAATTTTTTCAAACTACTTGTAAGTGTTAGCTTAAGTCAAACCCCTAATTCTTTATGAATTTGAACCTAATCACACAAGTGCACAGACCTTATTCCAACTACATGATTCCAATAGGTGTATTCTTATCCTATTGACAAAACATTCAATTTAAATCAAAAAGTCTTATGTACCTACACTATTCAATCTAAGGTCTATTCCTAATCTCCCTTTTCCATGTTCAATTAGAAAAAACCACAACAATTCAATTGGAGGCCAATCAATTAGATAGCATAAAAAACATAATTGAATAAGCATATAAATACCATTAATGACAAGTTAAAAAAGATAAAGAAGCTGTAATCCATATTGGGGTTCATAATATCCCTAGCCAAAAAGATTTAGCTACTCATCACAAAGGATTTCAATATAAAAAATATAGACTATTTTCGATTCATCATGAAAGCAAGGAGAAAAGAAGAGGAATTGAAGAAACTTAGATGAACTCTTGTCTTCTCCACCACCCAAGCTTTTCCTTGCTTCTTGATGCTTTAAAACTTGCTCTCTCAATACTTAGTATATTGGCGCCTCCTCTCAAAATCCTTGAAATCCCACTTAAGCACACCCCCAAATCGTACCCCAAAATGGATGCTTTTGATTTTTTCAAATGCTGCGCTGCCACTGGTCTATGTTGGTCGTGGCTCAGGAACTTCTGGTTCAGCAGGCTGAATTTTCTTTACAGGGTGCACCTCAACCATATCTGGGTTGGTTATGGTGCACTAGCTACTGCCCTTAAGCAAATGTGCATTCTTTTCATGTTCTGATTCTGGGTTTCGGTGATTTTGGCTCTGGATTATTCCCAATCATATTCCTTTGCAAATTAAGTCCTACAAAAACATATGAAAATCAACTAATTACTACTTAACAAAAATTAACCAATTAAACTGCATAAAATCACAATTAAACTTATAATTGATACCTAGCTAAAAATTAACACTAATTCACTAAAAAACCCATAGGAAGCAAACTAATGAAATTGACCTACAAAAATACGCAAAACAATATGAATATACGAGAGGTAACATTTAGTTCCTCTGTTGGACCCAATTGTTTATTTTCTCTACTTTGAAGGAATAATTCAATATATGTGTAACGAGTTACAAACCTTGGGGACTAATTTGTATAGAAGAATAAATCCAAGGACTAAAGTGTTAAAAGTATATTTTTTTGGGGACGAAATTGTATATTACTCTTGAAAATAAAAAGGAGGAAGGACTTTGCAAGTTAGTTGAAAATCCTTTATTATCATTCACTCCTTATTAATTATTCCCATGCAAGGAAAAAATTTTAATGAAACCTTCCCTTTTCCTGCATTATCCCCATCCAAACATACCTAGAGCCAATTGCTTTCTTATTCAAATTGTGTGATGATAAAACTTTTGATGCATTAACTGTAGTATGCAAGGGCCCTAAAGGCCAAAGGAGTTGACACCAAAATAATAGTGTTTCCCAATGATGTTCATTCACTTGACAGGTAGATACAGCCTACACAAACTTCTTTCCTTCATCAAAACAATTGTAAAAATTTATATAATAGTCTGGTTTAACTTTTTCGCAGGCCACAATCTGACTTTGAAAGCTTCCTTAACATTGGGGTGTGGTTCAAGAAGTATTGTAAATGAGCAAGCATTTCCAAATGCCTCCTGAATTTAGCTATATTGTTTTTCTTGATCTTACATCATGAAGATAACTTTGTTCTAGTATAAGTAAGATCAATATTCTGAATATTGGAAAAATAAAAAATAAAAAACTGTTTAACTTTTTCTACTTTGTTATTTTTCCTTCTTATTTTTTTTTCTTTTTATGGCCCCATTTTTAGAGATATGTATGCATATAAGGATTTGTCATTATTCTTGATTTTGCTATGCTTCTTGAATAATGGATGATACTTCCAAGTTTTCTAGGAATGCTTTATAACTTCGAGTACCGAATACCTCCAAGTGAAACAAACAAACCAATCGTTTCTTCATGAAACATTGCAGAATTCTTCACCAATGCACAAAGTGAAATAGAGGTATTTTGGTCTATGGTCTAAAATGATTATTAGAGGCCTTTTGAATAGCAAGAGGTAACTTGAAAATATTGGATGGTGATAGCTCCCGCTTTACTATATTACTTCCTATGGCTTTTCTAAAAGTATGTTTGGATTGAAGAGTATGAAAAAGAAGAAACAAGAATGAAAAGTTAAGTTTAGACTTTCGCTTTGTTTTAAATCTAAACTAAAACCTTCTGTTGGTGATCATGTGTGCCTCTAGTGATCTTGTGACCTTTCATGGACTTGTGCCCTGCTCTTTTGTCTCATGCTTTGTTTTTGCCATTCCCCTTTTATTCTTTCTTTCCTTATTTATTGTTATTTTTAGTTGATTGTATTTGGTTTTTTAAATTTCCTTTAATTAGTTTTTATCTTCTGTTTTGTTGTTTGCCTAAAATCTTGGGATTGAGGGTTGATTTGTCATTAGTGTACTTTGTTTTTCACGTTAATAAGAAGAGAGCAAAGATCAGAGTTTGATTAACTTTAATTATTCTCCTTACAATCCACATGGTATCAGAGCAACTTAGAGGCTCCATCGCACCATGATTTAATTTGGTTTTGGGCTGAATGTTGATAGGCAAGAGGGAGAAAGCAACTCGATGTAAAGCACAACGTCTTTTCCCCATCTGTCCATCCCGTTTACAACATTCAGCCATGACATCACTAAGTCCTCTCCAATCAGTATCACTCATCATCATCTCGATGGCCATAATTGCACCACTTAGTGTTACGTATCCTAAATTCTTGACATGGGAGGCAGAAAATAATTTGGTGCATTCTTGGTTGATCAATTCTATGACAACCGAGATTGGGAAACTCTTTCTACTGTATCCAACTACTCACTCAATGTGGGCGGCTGTTAAGGAGAGTTATTTTTCTGTGAAGAATAAAGCTGTCATTGTAGAAATTGAAGCCTTCCTCTATGACTTTTGGTAGGGGAAGATAGCTATCACTCAATATTTCAATGTTTTGGTTTGTTATTGGCCGCAACTAGACTTGTATGAGAATCATTAGTGGTCATGTGTAGCTGATATAGTGTGCTACACTTGTCTAGAGAAAGAAACAAGGGTTTACAAATTTCTTTTGGGACTTAACTCAAGTTTTTGAAGAAAGTAGGGGGTGACTTATGAGTCTAGATTTAACTCAAGTTTTTGAAGAATGTAGGGGGTGACTTATGAGTCTAGATCCTCTACCCTCTCTAAGAGAGGCTTTCTTCAAAGTAAAATCGAAGGAGAATAGGAAGAGATTGACTTTTAGCACTTCATACTCTTCAACATTGTTTGAATCTTCTACCCTTCCAGGCAAAGGACCTCAATCCACTGATTATAAGTTGAAAAAAATAGAGGAGGCCTTAGTGTGAACACTACAATAAACATAGGCACACTAAGGACTTGTATTGGAAGCTACATGGTTGACCAAATGACTCTAGAGGGAAGTCAAGAGAAGAAATCGATGGTTATATGGTTCATAGTGATGAGAATGCATAATATGAAATTTCTCTCTCTTCCATCAAGAATCAACTTGAATAGTTGCAAAGCATGATAGGTAATCATGGTTGGTATGAGAAGATTGTTGGTGCAGTTATTGTTGCTTAATCATGTAACCTCTGTCACTACCTTAAGCTCTCAAGTATAGAAAATTGTACATGGATGGTTGATTTTAGGGCCATCGACCACATGACTAGTAATATTTCTTGCCTTGATCATTTTGTTCATAGTAATGAAGATTTAGTGGTGAAAATAGCTAGTGGTTCAATTTCTAAAGTGGTTGGAGTTGGTTCTTTCAAAGAGTTCTCCTTGTTCCTAAGCTAGCTTGTGACCTTTTGTCCATAAGCAAATTAGCTAAGGACATTAATTGCACTATTATTCTTTTCTATGGTTGTGAATTTTAAGACTTGGAGTCAGGAAAGACAATTGGCAATGTTGAGGAATGTATGAGTCTATACCTCATCCATGGAATTGATAAACCAAAAAATGTAGCTTTTTCTATTAGGACAAATTTGAATAATGTTATGTTATTACATTATTGTTTAGGTCATCCAATTTTGAATATTTAAGAAAGATGTATCTAGCTCCATTTAATAAAACTTCTCATTTTGATTATGAAGTGTGCTAGTTGTCTAAGACTATCAAAACTTCCTATCTTGCTCACTATCATTTTCCTTTTAAACCATTTGCATTGGTTCATAATGATGTTTGGGGACTTTGAAAGGCTAAAAATATTAATGGGGCAAATTGTTTTGTTACTTTTAATGATGACCACACAAGATTCCCCTGAGCATATCTTATGAGAGAAAAATCTGAGGTGCCTCACATTTTTAAAATCTTCCACTCTCTCATTCAAGATTAATTTCACATAAAGATTCAATTTCTTAGAACTGATAATAGTATAGAGTTCTTTAACAATGTCCTTGGTGATTATTTAAATAAAAATGGTATCATACATCCAAGTGCTTATGTAGATAGTCTTCAATAGAATATGGTATCAAAAAGAAAGGATATGCACCTACTTGAAGTCACATGATCCATTATGATTGCCTCAAACGTGCCTAAATCTTATTGGGGAGAGGCCTTTATCGCCATATACCTCATAAATAGACTACCTTTTAAGATCTTGAAATTTGGCACACCTTGTGACCAACTACTTAAATCCTACATGGATACTCAAACTATTTTTTCCTTACCCCCTCTTCCCGGGCAGGCGAAAAGAAAGAATATTTGGTCGTATCACTTTTGTTCATCTTTATTACAGGAGAAAACTTGATCCTACCTCTATTAAATGTGTTTTTAGGTTACTCACTTATTAAGAAAGTTTTTACAAGTGTTATTATTCCCTTGTCCATAAAAAATTTGTATCATCATGGGGTTACTTTCGTTAAGTCTTAACCTTACTTTCCTAGGCCTTTCATTCAGGGGAAGAGTGTTGTTGATGATTGGGATTTTATTCACGACTATAATGTCCTACTTGAGACTGCTCACCAGATTCTAAAACTAGACAACTTGATGCCTCTGTTACTACTGTACCCAAAACTAGTGATAATGCTCCTGTACCCATATTTGAGCTTGAACTTTCTGAACCTTTAGGACAACATTCACTTGAGATTGATAGGGAATGTGAAGGTCCAAAACAAAGAGAATTGCAAGTATATCCATGAAGAGGGAAGGGAGATGATCCTTACCCTAGCACACTCCAAGGATAGCATCCACTATCCCCTTTAAGTTTAGGTAGTGATAACGATGATTTAAATGTTCCTATTGCATTAAGGAATGGAATTAGGTCTTGTACTCTTCATTCCATTAGCCATTATGTGTCTTATGATAACTCATTAGAAAATTTTTGAACCTTTATTGTTAATGTGTCCTATAAGCAAATGCCTTCAAATATTCATAGTGCACTGAAAATACCCAAATGGAGAAAGGCTATTCAAGAGGAAGTGATTGCTCTAAAAAAGAATGGAACTTAGGAGAAGGCAAGAAGGTATTAGGGCGTAAGTGGATCTTTACAATCAAATATAATGCTGATGGAAGCATTAATCGTCACAAGGCAAGGTTAGTAACTAAAAGCTTTACCTAAACCTATGGTGTGGACTATTAGCGGACCTTCGCTCTTGTAGTTAAGTTCCAGACTATCAAAGTCCTTCTTTTTTTAGTTGCAACCTAGATTGACCTCTTCATCAACTTAATGTAAAGAATGCCTTAAATGATAAATTGAGCGAAGTTTATATGGAAGTTCCTCTTGGATTTGAGATAGAAGGTGCTAACTTCATATCACTTAATGGTCTAAAACAGTTTTCTAGAGCCTGGTTTGATAAGCTTATCAAGGCTATTAAAAGTTATAGGTACTGTAACACCATAATTGTAAGACTCAACTCATGCAATTTTCATGCCTCATTATCAAGCTAATTCTATGGGAAGCAATATAATGGCATACGAAATTATGAATGAAGATGCATTTCGCCACGGTAAAAATTACTCATTCGGTGTTCCATGGCCATATGGATTCCTCCATCTCATTTTCATATTTAAATACATAAATGCAATTCATAACAAGCTCAAAAAGTGGCCCATACCTCGAGCAAAGGGAGCAATTACACAAAACATACTAGTGCAGCTTCAGATCAGTTTTCCAGATTCAGTGCCTGAACTTTGAAAAATCATAACTAATTTTGAAAAAATTGAAATTAGGCACACTATACCATTTTAGAAAGTTACAGATGTCTATTTTATGCTAAAAATAAATCCAGACCATGACAGAGGCTGCTAGGTACTAGAAACTAATGGAATAGTACCAGAGGTCAGCTGTCATCCCTGGTACTAATCTTCAACTTCAAAAATTCATATCTCCCTGTTCAGAGGTCTAATTAGGGTGATTTCGGTGGGAAAGCTTATCATGTCTAGTTTATGCATGTAGAATTTCATGAGTATTGGACATCATTTGACTCACAAATGACATAGCCCAAGTTTCTAACCATATGAGCAGTACCTATATCAGTTCAGCAGAAAAATGGCAACATTCATAATTAATTCTATAGAGCTCTAAATAATTTGGTCTTTGGCTTCTCAAAAAACTCTAGATAAGATTTACATGTGTGTCAAATTTTATGGGCAAATTCGTTCATTCGGTCAGATCTTGACATTGGGTTGTAAAATGACTCATTTTGTATCATATAAGGGGTCTAAATGGTCCAATTCAAGTTTTAAGGCAACCATGACCATTTGAGCACGTGGAAATGCACTAAAATGACTTTTTAAACTTGTCTTAAAGATGCATAAACCCATATTTCTCAAACTCACTCATCCATCCCATGATATACATAAGAATACACATGCTAGCTTTGGCCATCCAATATTTAAAACATGTTATCTCATACATTTGGGTAATTACATATGTTCATGTGATTACATAACAATTTCATCATAGGATTACATCATATACCATGTGTGTGACTACAAAAGAGATAAAACTAAGCTATTTCATGCATTTTGATGTCAATCTTCTTCTCCTTGGCTTGGTGGCTTCCCTTACCTTGCCCAATTAATTCACCTAGTATGTTAAGACATTGGAGAGGAGGTGATGAGATTCAAAGAATCCCAATAGCTCATTTTCATTTCAATCACACATAAAGTATGCAATACAGGTTTTGAAAATACATGCATGGGCATATTGAAACATGTGAGCATTCAAGAAATATTCTTAGCATTTGAACAAGTCATAGATAGCATACATAGGCTTGCCAAGTGAGTGGATTAGCCTCACCCATTTACTTATGAATTTTGGACTTGCCTTACCCGTTTTCTCTAAGAGGTTTTTGACTCAATTTTACTCTTGGGAGTCAACCTTACTCTTGGGAGACTCTTTACTTTGTCTCAACTAAGTTTAAGGGTTCTTGGCTCATCCTCACCATGGCTAGAGGGTTCTTGGTTTCTTCACACTGAAGCAAACCAAGGCAAGCATATTAAGCGGATCATCGCATAACCCTCAAAATAATACTAGGCTGATAGAATATGTAGTTAATGGCACAACCTAGGTCATCTCTCTTGGAATTGACGTTCAATGTTTAATTGAGTGTTCTAAATGTTAAAAGACTCTAAAAATTCCTAAACTAAGGGGGTTTTGATTTAATTAAACTATGCAAAAACTAAATTGAATTGAACTTCCTAATTGCTATCTAATTGTATGGATTATGATCTTGTGACTAGCTTTGGATTCGTCCCTTGGTATCCACTATCCTTATCCTAATCTAATTGTAATTGATTCTGGCCTAAGAGTTCCTAAATGTGTTCATAACAATTTATCTTGAGTTACCACACAAGATTCAAGAAATCAACGATCTAATGTTGAATTGAGACCTCAACTCCGCATTAAACTGTTAATTCTTGTTTCTAAGATCAATGAACATCTAATTTGATTGATTAACTAATTGATTAACCTCTGAATCATCTTAAATATTTAATTAACCAACTAAACATTAAGGAATCTTCAAATTAAACAATTAAGCTCACTCATGTATTTTATCGAACACCTTCGAAGCATACATGGGAAGTTCAGATAATATTGGAATTAATCGGATCAATTAATCAACAAAAATGTTTCCTAATCAGTGTCTAACCAGCCACTAATTATAATTACACAAATTCTTTATCAAATATATCTTAACCAAGAAAATAAATGAAAGAGAAAAAGTGTAGGAAAAATAGAAAAGTCTTAGCCAAAATTCTAAATTATGCTTCCATGGATTCAAGCTTCTCCAAGAGATTCCTCCTTGCTAGCCTCAAGATGAACTAAAGCTTCATGGGATGTAGATGGAATGGAGTGGAGTATAGAATGAATGGATGAATGGAGGAAGGATATGGCATGGATGGTGAATGGGATGGATGATGAATGGTGTGATGGATGTGCTGCGAATGGATGAATGGAATGATATATATAGGCATGAGGGGCTGTGAGATTATAGAGACGTGAGTGAATTTCAAAGACGTATTGAATAATAATTCCACGTGCTCACGCATCATGCTAGGATCTGAACTCTTGCTTCCATTAAAAATCACGTGCCAAAGCCTCTTCTCATTAACGTGATATTCTTCTCTAAACTCAGCTTCTTCATATAAATTTTCCACGTGATTCCTTCGTATCAGCTTATTCTTCTTCTCATTCAGCTTGCTTTGTTCTCCATCACGTGGTTTCTTTCATTTAATCCTTTATCACGTGCAGCTTTGTTCTATTCGAGCTCGTTCAGCTCGTCATCCCAGCTCGTTCAAGTTCTTCTCGAATTTCTGCATGTTCTGGAGCTTCCAGCGTGATATCTAGCTTCTCTTTTCCTACGTTTCTGCATGCTTTTTCCTTCTCATATCACGTTCCCAGCTGCTGTTCCAGCTCATGCATCGTAGCTTCTCTTCTTCGTGTTTCATTCTTCCATGCTCTGTTTTCCATGTTGGCTGCTGTGGTTTCTAACGTATTTTTTGCATGCTTTCTTCGAACCAGCATTCTCAGGTCCAGCGTTGTCTTGTCCCTCCAACAGAATGAAGAAGCAGTCTCCCACGTGAAGATCAGCATCTCCAGCTCTCTGCAGCTCGTTCTCTTCTCTCTTTCCTTCACCACGTTAAGCATCTCTTCGTTCTGCTCGTTGCTTCTGCATTTCTTAGCTCATGTAGTCTCATGTTTCTGCTACAGTTCTATTCTAGCTTATGTACAACTTCTTTCATGTGGATTTCAGCATGGTTTCCACAAGCTCCCAGCTTCCTCTGCCCAGTTCAGCATTGTTCAGCTCAAGAGCTTCTTCTCTGTTTCAGCATTGCTTTTCTCCACGTGATGTATGCTCAGCCAGTAGCTCCCATTCTTCCACGGTTTTTGCACGTATCATTTTCTCTTCTCCATGCACTCTCTGCCCAGTCTTTCCACGTAGGTTTCTCTTTCTTTCAAACTCAGCTTTCCATGTTTCTTCCATGTGCAGTTCTGCCTTCTTATTTTCCTTCTTCAAGTCAATTTTTTTATTCAAGCTTCCACTTTCTATTGAAAATCTGCATAAAATAATAGACCAAATTAAGTGGGAAAGATTTTACAAAATTCATTAAAAGATTTATTCATTAAAATTCCATAATTTTGCAAATAAATTCCTTAAATATAGAAATGGCTTCTAAAACAAAATCTTATCTAATTGAAGTTTTAGAACCATATTTAATCATTAAAATGTCTAAATTAGGAGAATTAAAACATATAAAAATTATGGTTATCACATATAAAACATCATTTGAATCCATAAAACATTATCATGGTACCATGGCATAAAAGCTTATACTAAAATACTTTTCATAACTTAAAACATACATACACACATTCAAAGGCAATGTAAGCATACAATCATGCATGAGAGAAGGTAGAGAGAGCTACCTTTACCACATAAGCATACTTTTTCCTTGAGCCTTGAGTTTTCTCCCTTGACCTCACACACTCAAGGAGGTCAAGGAGGTGGAGATCATTTCTTTTGGTCTAGACACATCATATAGAAGCTAATTACATTCTTGAATCACATTCTAAGGCCACACATTCACTAGAAAAGTTAGGTGGCTCATATGGCTCTTTTATGATTCTATAATGCACTTAATGAAACAACCTTAAGGAAACACCATCTTGGCTTTATTCTCTCTATCTATTTATGATTCTTGACTCCATTTAAACCTCTTGGAGTCATCATACAATCAATTCAAGGAGCCTAGTTAGGTGTTGCTTCTTTAAGTCATATTATGGAACATATAAGGCCATCTCAGTTTCTATAGTTTTTAAAATTTTTTCAAGGCTTCTTCTCATGCTTTCCCATTATATATGATACAAAACTAAGCTTGGAAGGAATTAAAACACTTCCTAGGTGCATGAACTCTTCTTGCCCGAAGCTATGATTCCATATTGCACCAATAGAGTTTCTTTGCTTCATTTGATGGAAGAATCATATAGAAAGCTCTCTTGGTGTCTTAGAAACTCATATGAACACTTAAACATCATAAAATATGGTTAGGGTTCATGGTAGAATTCAAGGTGTAATCAAAACCCTAACTTCCCTATTTTGCAAATTCATGGCTTTTGCTTGAATTTCTTTTCATATTCTTACTCTCCTCCCTTAAATTCATAGAATTCACCCTTGGTTCTGCCTAAAATTTAAGCCCTCTTGTAGCTACATATATGGGGCGAAATAGGGAGAAGAAGGGGAAGGAATAGCTACCATAAGATGGAGATTTTATCCTATTTTTATTTATTTTCTTGCTTGATTCTCACTTTCCTTGGCCTCCTCTCTTCAAATTTGAATATTTCCCTTTATTCTTCCCTCAAAATAGATCTAAAAACTTCAATAAAGCCATAGGAAAGAAAGTTTAAAAGGAGAGGAACAAGTTTGGAAGAAGAAGGAGCATGAAAATCCATGAAATTTCTTACCTTTTTCTTGCTTTTTCTCTTCCTTTCTTCTCCTCCATGGTGCGCCTAAGAGAGCTGGTGTTTTCTCTGGTTTTTGGGTAGAATAGGTCGTGCAAATGAAGGGGGAGAAGAAACAAAAAACTTAAAGTGTGTTCAAGAAGCTTCCACTTTCTTAAAAATTTCAATTTTGCCCTTCGTTCTTGGTATTTTCATTTCTAACTTGTTTTAGCTCCTTTTTGAGAATTTCCTTTTCTATTATGAAATTTAATTTCCCAATTTAGTAAAATGCCTTTGAAATAACTCAAATCAAAGCTAAAACCTTTTCGAACGGATTTGTCAAAGTTCGGGCTCATTGTTGTTGAAAAACGTCTACTAGAGGGGCTTTAACTGTTTCAAGGCTTCCTATGGTTTTTAGGGCCTTTGGGAACGTTGGAAAACTCAAAACTTTCATTTAAAAAGCCCTCTTGTGTAAATTCCAAAATTTTTTCAAAATGACGAAAATGCCTTTATGTTTCGTTAATCTTTCATTACAATTTGTTTCTTCATTCTAGCTCCGTTTTTCTTTCTGTTTGAACCTGGGATTCTCAGTTTTAGGAGTCTAAAATGCTTCGCAAATTTTTTAGGACCTTAACTAAGTCATTTAGGGGGACTTGCTTTTGTATCTGGTGAATTTAATTTGTTTACGAGAAAATCATACGTTACGTTTCTTGCGTTTTCTCTCATTTTCAGAGAACCAAATATTATAGGTACACTCAGGGACAAGTCGATCATACTCTCTTTACGAAGTTCTCTTCTAATGGTAAATTGGCTATTTTGATTGTGTATGTTGATGATATTATCATTACAAGTGATTATATAATAAAAATCAGGAGGTTGACCTAAGATCCTTCTTAGGTATGAAAGTGGCCCACTTAAGAAAAGGCATTGTTGTTTCTTAGAGAAAATATACCCTTGATCTATTAGAAGAGACAGGAATGCTGGGTGCAATCCAGTTGAAACTCTTATGGAAACCACTTATAAGTTGAGATTCAATGAAGAAAACTCTCCTATAAACACTAGGAGATATTAGAGGCTAGTTGGGAAACTCATTTACCTCTCCTATACTAGGCAAGACATCAACTTTCTAGTAAGTGTTGTGAGTCAGTATATGAATGTAATATTATAACTATATAGAACTCAATCCATAGCAAAATTGGTACATGACACTCAATTGCGTGAAAATCATACTTTTAGTGGTGGTAATTTGTGTCATTGAAAGCTAAAATAACTCATTAATTGCCAAATGGACCATGTAAGCTTACCAAACTTATTTTTCATTCATAACACATTTGTTCAAGTAGAATTATCACAAATTGAAGCTCACAATTTGGGTCTAAGCCATAGAACTCGAAATGCACATCACCCTTGCAATTTCCATGGAACTCCATATTCTGATATAAACTTTGAAAAATCATAATTAATTTTAGAAAAATTGAAATCATGTAAATTATACCATTCTGTAAAGCTACAAATGTCCTCTAATTGTCATAAAAATTTCAAATAAAAAAACCAGGTTTGCCCCACAAAAATTGATAGAACAGTATATCAGGTCACTGATACATCTTATAGCTAAACTCCAACTTCAAAAATTTATTTATCTCTTTACAAAAATCTAAATGAGGTGCTCTTGGTGGTTATAGAAAGCTTATGATATCTAATTTATGCTTGTAAAATTTCATGAGCATTAGACTTCATTTGACCTTTGAGTGACATGCAAACTAACCATATGAATAATAAGTTAGATAATTCTGCATTATTTGGCAAAATTTGAAAATTCATAATAAATTCTTTAGTGTTCCAAATTAGGTGCTCTTTGGCTCTGCAAAAAGTTTTAGTTGAAACCTATAATCATGCCAAATTTTATGCCCAAATTCGTCCATTTGGTTGGATTTTGGTTTTGCTCAAGAATATGTAAATTTTGAAGCTACCAAAGGGTCAAATATGCAACAAATGGTCTTCCACTCAATTCCCTACTATTTGAGCATATCCAAAAGCATAAACACGGCCTATGAAAGCATCCCAAGTGGTCTAAATTATCATGCATCTCAAAATTACCATCTTAGTTGTTCTTACATACATGAATATCAAAGCATAAGAATGTCAAAAACTCACATAATCATTCCTTTGGTTCCAAATCCCATTTATGCATCATATTTACATTCAATTACTTGTGCTTAATGGTTTACATCACATATACATCATATAGATATAAACTTTGACATTAAAATACATAAAAGTTCTATTCTATTGTCAAAGTTCCATGCTTTAAGGTACTTGGCCTCCATTTCTTACTCTACTTGACTCACCTAGATATGGTTAGACATATGTGGGGAAAGAGTGAAATTCAAAGAATCCCAATAGCTCTTTTATCCTTTTAAGCATACATACATGGCATGTTTTCAAGTTAAGGAATGCAAGTATGTCATAAAGGCTTCTAAAAATAGCTATAAGCATATTTTCATGTCATATAAGTTCATACAAACCAAACATAAGCTCTAAAGGATATTGGTCTAGCCTCATCTAATTTCCTTGAAACTTTTGGATTTGCCTCATCTATTTTAAAAGACTTTTGACTTAGTGTGACTCCTTTTTGAGACTTTTAGTTTTTGTCTTGTTTATGTTTAGGGACTTTTAACTCATCTTCACTCATTCTAAGGGACTTTTATCCTTGGCTCATCTTCACCCATTTTAAGAGGCTTTTACCTTTGTCTTATCCATGTTTAGGAACTTTTGGCTCATCTTTACCCATTCTAAAGAACATCAAAATACATAAAATTCCTATTCTATCGTCAAAGTTCCCTGCTTCAAGGCGTTTGACCTTCATTTCTTACTCCACTTGGCTCACCTAGACATGGTTAGACATATGTGGGAAAAGAGTGAGATTCAAAGAATCTCAATAGGTCTTTTACCCTTTCAAGTATACATACATGGCATGTTTTCAAGTTAAGGAATGTAAGTATGTCATAAAGGCTTCTAAAAACATCCATAAGCATATTTTCATGTGACATAAGTTCATATAAACCAAACATAGGCTCTAAAGGATATTGATCTAATGTCATCCAATTTTCTTGGGACTTTTGAATTTGCCTTATCTACTTTAAAAGACTTTTGACTTTTAGCCTCACTCTTTCTTGAGACTTTTGGTTTTGTCTCACATATGCTTAGGAACTTTTGACTTATTCTCACCCATTTTAAAGGACTTTTGACACAACCATATCCATTCAAGCCACTTTACATTCAAAACGTGTTCAAGACGCATAATGGTACCATAACATTTCATAAATAGCTATAAACATATCTCATGATTCAAATATACATACAAGCATCCAATGAAAATCAAATATCCAAGACATACATGAGAGAAAGGTTAAAGAGCTACCTTGAATAAAAAATTACAACTTCCTTCCTTGGTCTTTTCTTTCCTTTTCTTGGCCACACACACATAACTAGGTGGAGCTTGATTCACTTGGCCTAGACACATCAAATGTGACACAATGATATGATTGAAACAAGTTCTAGTCTTATACAAACTCTATGTATATTTACTTTGTTCTAAGACATGGTTATGGTTCCATATAAGTGCATAATGAGTCAACCCTTAGGATTCATGGTCTTGGATCCAATTTTTCATTCAATCTAAGTCTCTTGACTCTATCTAAACTCTTTGGAGTCATTACAATTTCAATCCAAGGAGTCTAAACTTAAATTGCTTCTTTATGTCTTAAAAAGGAACCTAAACCTCCATCTCACAAATCATAATTTCTAAATTCAAACCAATACTTCTCTTGATGTTTATTAATCATATCTATACCATTCCCATCCTTGGAATTAATTAAAACTCTCCCTAGGTGCTTGTTTTAGGTTTGGTCGAGACATGTGCACACTTGAAGACTCATGGAGTTTACTTGATTTTTCTTAGGGAATTGGCACTTGTGAAACTTCCTAGATATCTTAGGATCTCATACATACTTTTACATAGGCTAGACTATCCTTGGAAAGCTTCAAGAATGGCTAGGTGCAACAAAAACCCTAAATGATACAACTTAAATTCTAAAGCTTTTCTTTTGAATCTAATTGCATATTTTTATTCCTCATGCTTGAAAATCCTTGTCTCTACCTTGTTTTAGATTGAATTCACTCCTTATTGAGTGGGCCTAGGGTTGGCCGAAACTAGACATGGGAAAAGGAGCAAGAATAAGCAATAAAGTCTATGGAAGTTACCTTGATTTCAAGCTTTTTCAAAAGTTCTTTTCTTTCACTTGCTTCTTGTCTCTCCTTCAATTTCTATCCTCCTCTCATTGAACCAGTAGTGAATCATCCTCAAATCAATCATTACCATAAGAAAAAAGATGAGAAAAAGGAGAACAAGATCGATGAAGGAAGAAACATGAAAAACCACGGGTTTTTTTGACCTTTTTGCTTGGTTTTCTTTTCCCTTCTTCCTCCCTCTTGGTGCGCCACTTCAAGAAGCCTATGGTTTTGTTTTGGTGCAGGAGAAAGTTGGTCAAGGCAGATGGAAGAAGTGGGGAGTGCTATATATAGGCTAGGGTTCATTTAAGACTTTTCAAATTTTCAATTTTGCCTTTCGTTCTTAGTTTTTTCCATTTGAACTCATTTGAACTCCTTTTTGAGAATCATTTTTTCCATTATGAAACTTAGGTCTTTTAATTCATAAGATGCTTTTGGTTTCACCTAAATTGGATTTAAACCTTCTCGCATGAATTGGTCAAAGTTTGGATTAATCAACATTCTAAAACGTAAATAAGAGGGGTTTTAATCATTTAGAGGATCTTATAATTTTTAAGGCCTCTGAAACTTCGAGAAACTCAATTTTTTCATTTAAAAATTTCTCCCTTAAGTTTTTCTTAAAAAATGCCTAAAATTACAAAAATGTCACTACTTTTCGTCTGATTTTATTTAGCTACTTCAGCTTTGGTTTTTGGGCATTTTTAGCATTGTATCCTCATTTTCAATTTTTTAGATTATTGTCCTAATTTTATTTGGCCGCAAATCTTTCTATTTAGGGGACTCCCTTTCATAACTGATTCATTTATAACGTTTTAAGAAAAATCGAACATTACAATGAACAAGCCTACTGAAGAGCATATGGAAGCTATTTATCAGATATTGAGGTATTTGAAGATGACTCTTGGCAAGAAATTTACTTTAAGAAGGTAATTGAGAGAAGCATTGAGGCATATACAGATGCTAATTGGGTAGACTCTATTACTGATAGAAGATCCATTTCTGAGTATTGCACCTTTGTGTAGGAAAATTTGGTAACATGGAGAAGCAAATAACAATATTTGGTTGCTAGAAGTAGTAGTGAAGCGAAGTACCGAGCATTATCACAAGGTATATGTAAGGGATTGTGGTTAAAGAGACTTCTTAGGGAGCTAATAATTGCTATAGAGGCTCCTATAAAGGTTCTGTGTGATAACTTGGCAACTATAAGCATTGTGAAGAGTCTTGTGCATCATAATAAAATAAAGCATGTGGAACTTGATAGACATTTCATCAAAGAAAAACTTGACTTTAAAGCATTTGATCTTAATTATACTCCCACTCAATTTCAAGTAGCTGATTTATTGACAAAGTGTCAAGAGTAAAGTTTGAAAGTCTCATAAACAAGCCAAGAATGATTAATCTCTAGTTTCTAACTAGAGGGGGAGTGTTGGTGATGACATGTGCCTTTAGTGATCACATGACTCTTCATGTACATGTGCCCTGCCCTTTCGTCTCGTGCTCTATTTTTGCCATTCTCCCTTTATTCTTTCTTTCCTTATTTATTGTTATTTTTTAGTTGATTATATTTGGTTATTTTAACTTCCTTTAATTAGTTATTATCTTCTATTTTGCTATTTGTGATAGGTAAAAGAGGAACATAATGTAGAAGAATGAAGAAAAGAAAGATAGGAATAGAATTTGAATTGTATTGACTGATATAACGAGCTCCAGAGTACAAAATACAAGCTATATAGCATGGTCAATTGAATTCCTATCTAACTAATCATGCTAATAGAATAATAGAATCTAACTAGTTCTTAACTCTCTTTTCTTCATGCCTAACGATACTCCCCCCTCAAACAACCCTTTGACCTCAAGGGTAATTGTCATTAATATAAAAAATGGGAATACATTCTTTGGAGTTCATACAACTTTACCCAAGTAGCATCCTCATTAGGAAAAATTTTCCATTGTATAAAATTCTTTGTAATAGGTCTTTCTTTTTGCTTCACCACTCTCTTGTGCAAACCTTTTTTAGCAACAAATTGGTTAGGTTGAACTAGCTAATTTGGAAGGGGATGTCTCTGTACTATTGCTGGGTTGGGACAAAGCTTGAGTAGGGATACATGGAATATGTTATGAACTTGATAATTGGATGGCTTACAAGTTAGAGCTACCATCCAATTTTCGGGTTCACAACATATTCGATGTATCCCTACTTAACCCTCGCCTAACGCAGCACTCAGCAATAGTATAGAGGCATCTCCCTCTAGATTGGACAATTTAACCTAACTAATTGGTTCCTAAGAAAATTTTGCATAGGAAAGTCATGAAGCAAAAAGGAAAACCTATTACAAAAATTTTGGTACAGTGGAAAAATTTACTTGGTGAGGATGCTACTTGGGTGAAGTTGTACAAATTCCAAAGAATGTTTCCTGATTTTTTGTATTAATGACAATTACCCTTGAGGTCGAGGGTCTTTTGAGGGAGGGAATATTGTTAGGCGTAAAGAAAAAAAGTAGTTGGATTTTGTTATTATGATAGCATGATTAGTAAGTTAGGAATTTAGTTGACCATGCCATACAACTTGTATTTTGTACTTTAAAGGTTGTTATGTCCATTAATGCAATTCAGATTGTATCCCTAAACCTTATCTCTAATTTAAGTTGCATTAACTAACATAACAACCTCTAGACTACAATATACAAGCTATATGGCATGGTCAATTGAATTCCTAACTAGCTAATTATGCTAACAGAATAACAAAATCTAACTATTTTTAACTCTTTTCTTTACACCTAACAGTCTACCTAAAATCTTGGGATTGATGGTTGATTTGCCATTAGTGTATTTTGTTTTTTGTGTTAATAAGAAGAGAGCAAACATAAGATTTTGATTAACTTTGATTGTTATCCCTACATTTTACACTTTCTGTCATTCTAAACATATCACGAGGTTGATAACTAGGTTGAATATGTTTCAGACAAAATGGTGCTCCATAGCTTTCTTTGTAAGATGACGTGAATGCCTATATTCATATAAGCTGGGGATTTTGTTTTAAACCATGGTTTTTTAATTTATATTTTGATAGACATTAGATATTTCTTGTTAGTTATAGATATCTCATGAAGTATACTATGAGATAATAGTTGATTAGAAAATTGCTTTGCAACTTTTGTTATATGATCTAGCTAACAATTGTTATAGACTTAAGGAAGAGATATTGCTTAATATTTAATATTAAACAATTTAAAATTGTTAACCTTTTTGAACTTTTGGGATATAGATAGTTTTTCTTTATTTGACAAAAATTATATTTTAATTATTCAAAAATAATTAGGTCTTAATTTTTTATATCACTTTAATTTTGTTTCAGTTTCATCGAGTATTATTTTGAAAGACTGTATAGCTTAATTTAGTATCTTTGGAATAATAAAATGAAATAAATTTTATATTTGTGAGTATTAAAGTCATACAAGTGTTTTTTAAAAGCCAATTGATATTAAAATTATCGATACAATAGGATTCTAATTTAATGATTTATTATCATTTAATGAGTCTAGCTAACATATCATTTTTGTATATTCCTATATATCATCTCAAACATTACATGTCTCTATGTTCCTCAAGCATAAAATGGAATTTTGGTTAGCCCACTTTATATAAGCAAATGAATTTTCTCATATATCTCTTCACATCTTAGATGAGCCTTGTCTTCAACAATAAGTGTGTTTACCTCATCTCTTACCTCAATCCAATTGATATAGCTCCCCTAAAAATTAGACATATTGTATCTATACAATCAATCAATATCTAGCAACCACTACATATATCAAAGCAACTAGAATAATAATATACAATAATGGCCATGTTGAGGCCTACAAAACATCAAGACTCTCATATAACCCAAAATACTCATAACCAGTAGTAGTTACAACACTAGAGTCTGACACAAACACCATTAACTAAAAATGCTTAAGAAGCAAGCAAGTCTTAGAGCTCTTCAATCTACGATCTGTTGATATGGAAAAGTAGATAAGTATGGTGAGCATAAACCACTAGCTTAATAAGTGTATAAATAATAAAATGTGTAGAAGGGGAAATAAATGTAAATTATATTTTTTCCCAATCAAGCATTCAAGTCATTAATAAAACCATGCCTTACTTTATAAATAAAATATACCAACTTATTTGAATAATGGTTCCTTAAATTTGAAATATAATTTAAAGGTTGATTGCAAAAAAAAAAAAAAAAAAGGGATACCACAGGAAAGAACCATCATCACCATCAACATCATCTTACAGAGTGCCACTTCACTAAATCACAATATCATTTCATCATCAAGGGCCAACAAATGACATATTTATTATAGCTAGTGTCACTGCATTTTTATCATACCATTATCATTTCAACACTAAGTGCCATTGCACTTTTATGATATATCACAGATAATATCATAACATAATTCATATCACATCATCTCACCATTGGATATCCCTTCACCAGGGGTATATCATTATCACATCTCAATTGATTTCATTATACAGTTCTCATCACATCATCTTATCACTTAGTGTGCCCACACAAGGGGCATATCATGTCATCCACTAGGTGCACCTAAGGTTTTAACCTAGTCCTTATCTATTGCTTTTAATGAATAATAAGAGTACATGCATAAAAGAGATTAAAAAAGAACAATAGCAAAATAAAGTTTCGAGTAAACTACAATCAGTTTTATAAAACCGTTAAAGTGGGAATAGAAAGAAATTGAAATAAGATCAATGAATCAATAAAGTAAGTAGGAGAAACCTTGTAAAATAAAGATAATCTAATAATGATATACAATAAAATAGAAATTTCCACCATTCTCATCACTTTACTATATATATATATATATATACAAACACCACCACTCTCACATCTCATGCCAAACATTCGTCTTTTCTCAGGTCATACTGTTTCCACATCATAAGCATGTAGATTCATTTCTCACATATCTCATATCACATTTGTTATCAATAATTAGCTGGGGCTTAGAATTTCTTCCACCATGTTATTACCATTTCCTTTGCATATGCACACACACAAACACATATCTATATACCTATATATATATATATTCACAACTTAATATATAGTTCGAGGTTTTAAACAAAGATTTGTTTCCCCTGGATGTAGAGCATATAAGTCTTAAAATGAATGTTGGACAAGAAAACTATAACATAGAGTGAAACAAAAGTTTGCTTGGCTATTTACACATTCACCAATAGGGACTGATAGTAAAGGTCCCTCTTTCCTACTATTTAGGGTTGAATTTCAATTGAAGAAATCTCTTTGATACCACCCAGGATTATATCCAATAGGAAAATATTAATTCAGCTACCAAATCTTAGCAACCATAATTTTCAATATAGCCAAATACATCCTTTAGCACTTAAATCCCAAATTCTAACTTAACTATCTTATCATCATCACAAACCCTAAGCTTAGGTATTTCAATCTAAGTTTCTCTAATTTAAATTGAGCTTAGGACTTACTCTATGAGGCTTGGTGGAGAAAGATAGAGGTGAAAATTTAACACTTTAAGGCACAAATCAAGAAACCCCAATTTGAAGCTCACCCATGGCATAAATGGAGGAACTAGTGGTTGCAATAATAATCAATCTTAACAATGATGGAAGGAGAAGGATAAATGGAGAAAAAGATGATGAGGCAAGAAGGGAATTTAAATTTGACCAAAACTCAATGGATTTTGGTCAACATGAAAGGAAGAGGAAGGAGGAAATTAGATAGCTATGACGGATGAATAGTGTTGATGTGATGGCTCCTTGGAAGCATGACCTACTGGAGAAGGAAACTCAATAGTGGTGAAAGAAGAAGGGTGATGAAAGCATAACCAACATGTAAGGGAAAAACATATGAGGCCTTGTGAAAATGACAAAAATCAACATGTAAGGAAGAAAAAGTAGAGAAAAGTAAGGAGAGAGAATTAATGGAGAGATTTTATATTTATAGGTTGAAATTGCATTTTGCCCTAAAAAAGTTTGTTGTGCTTCAATTAGGCCCTTAAAGTATTTCAAATAAATCCTTCTCTTTTTTTTATTTTACTAATTTCTTTGCTAATATTTTCTACCCCAAATAATTTATTTACATTAATAAGCATTACTTTATCTCCATACTTTATATTTAACTATTTAGGACCTAGTTGAAATTAAAGTTTTTACAGCATTCCACAAGTATCAAGAATTGTAGCATCTGTGAATGTAATATCTAAGGTTTCAGAATTTTTCTAAATTTTCTCGCTATAGCTAGGATGCTTGCTAGCTATAACAAGAATGCCTATTTGCTATAGCGAGGGTGCCAGTTTGCTACAGCGAGGATACAGTTCGCTATAGTAAGTTCATGTCCCATACAAAATCCAGGGAATTTCTCGCAATAGCGCTAGCTGTGGCTAGGACAGTTAGGGCCTTGGACTAATAAGTTCTCGCTGTAGCGAGAAATACTTTTCGTTATAGCGAGCTCGTTCCAGAAAAATTGTAAAAAAATGGGATTTTACTTCTTAAAGAGCCTAGAACTTTCCCTCACCTCTTGAACAACTTTTGGCTGGCTGAAAATAAAAAGAAGTGCTACTGAGGAGGACGCAGCATGGGAGGAAGAAAAAGGGAAGAAAGACTTCAAGAAAAGCTAAGGAAATTAATGATTTTTCATGATTCTTCCCTTAGTAACTTGGTTCCCTTCCTTCCCACCTTTCCTTCCATAGATTTATTGAAGTATTTGGTTCTGTTTTGAGCCATGTCCAGAGGAGTGGATTTCAACATTCAGGGGAGAGGCTAAAGCAAAGAAGAAGACTCTTGGAAAAAGCTTTAATCAAGGTAGATATCCTAGCTTTCCATGCTTTCTTCTTCTTGCTTATTGAGAGATGATTTTTGTCCTTATAGGGAACTTTCCATGCTTTCCAAATCCGAATTGCATGAGATGTTTTATGATGTTTATGACTTGTATAGATAGATTATGAGTAGGGTATGATATTTGAAAATTTACAGGGTCCATGGAGTATAAAAGAAAATATTTTAAAGCCTTATGCAGTATTTATTTGCATTGTTTTTATCAATTTTTCTTAATGCAACATGTATGAAGCCCACTAATGGAAAGGTAAGGCTAGGAATATTATGGTGTTGTGGTGAAGGTGTTAAGCATTGTACCCATTTCTAACATGTGAGAAAAATACCTTTGTACAAAGAATCTAGTGATCTAGGAAACCTAGCTTGACCCAATCATTTCAAGCCAGGCTAGGTCAGGTAGTAAAGAAAAGAAAGAAACAAAACTAGGCCAAGTTAAGTGACCAGGCTAAGCCAACCATCTCAACTAGTCAAGCTTGACTAGGCTTGGTGTATTATATATAATATAAAAAATATAGAGACTAAAATGAAAAGAATTCTTTTTTATGGCTATTTTATAATTTTAGCCAAAATTTTTTAAACATATTTTACAAATTATAAATAGCCAAAGGGATTAGGAACCTCACTAGGCCCATTTTGAGTATGATTATCACATTCAAACAAGGAAAAACCAAATAGAAAACATGTAGTTTTTGAATTTGAAAGCAAAAAAACTTGATTTGAGATAATAAATGACCTCTAATAGGAAAATTACCCAAATTGCTTGCATGATGTCCACATAAAAAAAATAGACAAAATAAAAAAAATAACCCTAATCAGACTATCGTGCTCTAAGTTGTCACATTTTGAAGTTTTAGCCTCTATATTTATATTTTCTTCATATTTTCTTATGTGAGCCCACTTTTTTTTATTTCCATTACATAGATCTGAAAAAAATATATTAAAACAAGTAATCATATGCCCAAAATGGTTGAGTAGATATAAAGATATGAGTTTCAAAAGTTTCAAAGTTTTCTCCTAAAAAAAAAAATGCCACAACCTTGTTTTGGCCTAGTTGGCCTAGCTTTCCTACCTGGCTTGGTCTATGATTGGGTCATGGCCAGGCCATGGGTTGCAAATTTCAAGCTCAACTTAAAATAGGCTAGGGTGAAACCAATCTAACCCAACCTGTGTGCACCCCAACTAGTGGGCATTTTCACTTTGCTTTTGGAATGAGAATCCTAAAATAATTACATTCCAAGAAAAGAGTATTTGTTATTCCATTTTATCATGGATCTTTCCTACCTCTTCTTGCATTCCACACTTGCAGTACATATCAATAAGTGCACTTGTAGTAAATGTATGCAACCTTATCCCAAACTTAATAATTCTTCCATGAATCTCCACACCACAACTTAAATTTTGCTTACCAGCATAGGCTTTTAAAATACTACCATAA
Organism: Erythrophleum ivorense; assembly: GCA_026724425.1. Classification (NCBI taxonomy): domain Eukaryota; kingdom Viridiplantae; phylum Streptophyta; class Magnoliopsida; order Fabales; family Fabaceae; genus Erythrophleum; species Erythrophleum ivorense. The sequence goes on along the minus strand of JAIUCV010000369.1, from coordinate 267,640 downwards.
GTAAAATCATCAAGTTCCATTTTAGATTGTAGCATTGAAACAAAAAGTGGAAATGTTTTATCCATTACTTCATTTTGCTCATGAGTAGCAATTATTGCATAAAAAAATAGATAGGCTTCAATCAGAGCTCCACATTTACTATACATGTCTAAAATGGCATTTGTAACACAGATATTAAATGTTAAATAACATTTGATTGCTAATTCTTATAGTTAAAACCCCTTTAAATGCCCTTTGATCACTGCATAAGCATAAAATGCACTAGATAAACTAACTTCATCTAAGCCAAGACTGGATATGTAAAGACTGAAAAGTCTCTAGAGCTTTTTTATCTTGATATTGCTGAGCATATCCAATAATAATGGCATTATATGATGGACATTTGGGATTGGGAAACAAATTAAAAAACTTTTGAGAATTGGATATGTTCTAACTTTTTGCATACATGTCTAATATGGCAATTCCCACTATGAAATCGCATTCAAAGTCTGCTTTTAAGGCATAACCATGCAACTATGTGCCTACTTTAAATGCAAATAATTTTGCACGAGCTCTAAAAATACTAGTATAGGTTGATTGACTCACCCCAATACCTGTTCTTTACATATCCTTAAACAGTTCTAGACCCTTAACAAGCTGATGATTCTGAACACACCTTGCAATTATAGCGCTCCAACATACCCAATTTTTTTTCAGGAATTTCATAAAAAACTTGAGAAGCGTCATCTAACTTATTACATTTTGAATGCATGTCTACCATGTTGGCCCAAGGTTTACAAGGCCTTATTATTCCATTTAGCTCATAACTTTGATGATAACAAAACCAAAATTTCTTATATATGAAAATGCCCATTTAAAACTTAGTTAGTTAAAATTGTCTCTTAATTTGTCTAAATTTCATTAATAAGCTAATTGACAAATTTAAGCTACCTTTACTTTTTAGACAATACAAATGGAACAAGGTATATTTGCACTAGCTTTATTATCTCTCTTCTATAACTATCCATTTTATGTAATAAAAGAGTATACAATTTGTCCAACTTATGAAGCAAGCATTAAATAGTATTAATGAAGATGAGACAAACATTCTGCATGACATGGTGGCATTAAGAAAGAAGAGATAAATGTTAAAGACATACATCCTCTGTTCCAATTAAAAAGTTCTTACGCATAATGTAACATTCGGTCCCTCTGTAAATGTGAGAAACACGATGTTCGATTTCTCCGTAAACGTAAAAAAATAAGCCAGATATAAATGGAAGTCCTCGAAATAGAAGGATTCATGGCAAAATAAAAGTAGGATAAAATATTAAATATTAAAAAATGAGAATTTGAGATTTAAGATACCCAAAAATCAGAGCCAGAAGAGCTCAAAAAATTTGCCGAAGAAAGTAGGGGCATTTTTGTAATTTTTGAAAAAATTGAAAAACTTATAGGAGGGATTTTTAAATAAAAAATTTGAGCTTTCCAGTGTTTTTAGATGCATTGAATACCATGGGAACCCCTAGAATAGTTGAAACCCCTCCGGTGAGCGATTTCGATCGTTGGTTGATTGAAACTTTGATCGAATGGTTTAGAATGATTTCAGATCCTTTTTGAGTGATTCCAAAGGCAATTCTTATGATTAAGAGCCCAAGGAATATGATGGAAAAGACAGATTTCAAAAAGGAGTTGATATGAGCCTAAAATGAAAAAGCCAAGAAAATGGACTAAAATGCAAAAGTTAAAAGTTGCATAAAGTGACTTTTAGCTCCTTCTTATCCACGTTCCAGTAGCTCCTCATTTCCATGATTTGTTTTTGGCCCAAAAACAGAGAAGGAAGCCAGCACTCTTGGGGGCACAAGGAGAGGAGATTTTGAAGAGAGAAAAAGTAAGGAAAAGGTAAGAAAAGTGTGGAATTTTATGCTCTTCCCTTGCGTAAACTTGTTCCTCTCATACTCCTCTTCATTTCTATGGTTTCATTAATGGATTTGGTGATATTTTAAGTCTGGTCCAGAGGAGGAATAGTAGAATTTGAAGGAGAGGAACTTACCACTTGGAAGAGCACTTGAGAAAAGCTAGGAAATCAAAATAAGTTATCTTCTATGCTTCTTCTTCCTTTCTCCTCCTTGTGATAATTTCGTCCCATATAGAGCCCAATCAAAGGGAGATGAATTTTGGTCATAGCAAGGGAGATTCATAGATTTTGGAGTGTGAGAAGCAAGTAGGTGCAAAGAAATCAAAAAAAGAAACATGAAATCATAAGATAGAAAAGTTAGGGATTCATGGAGACATTGTGAAATCTATTTTGATCCATGAATTCCCTAGCTTAGATGAGTGTTTTCTTGAGTTCCTAAGATCCCTAGAGACCTCCCTACACACCTCTTCCATCAAGAAAACAAAGTAAACCCATTACTTCCCTTTTTCATGTGTCATTTTGGCCTAGGGCAAAACTATAGGTTAGGGATAGTTTTAATTTGTTCCAAGCTTATTTTTGAGTCATATATGATGGAAGAGGATGAGTGGAAGCCTTGGAAACATTTTAGAAACCATAGATATTGAGATGGAGGTGTAGGCTCCATAATGTAGCACAATGAAGCAACTCCTAGCTAGGCTCTTTAAAATAATTGTGTGATGACTCCAAGGAATCTAAATGGAGTCAAGAATCATAGATTGAAGGAGAGAAGGGAGCCAAGATCATGAATTTTTGTAGTTGCTTTATTAAGTGCCTTATGGAAGCATAATGGAGCCATAAACCAAAGTAGTATCATGTAAAGTGTGTATAATGCCAAGGCTTGTTCCCATGAGTAATTCATGTTTCTTTTGGTGTGTCTAGGCCAATAGAAATAGTCTCCACCTTCTTAGGTGTGTGAGGTCAAGGGATACGACTCAAGGCTTAAGGAAAAAGTGTGTATATGTATTGTAAGTTATGAATTATGTTTTGGTATGATGCCTATGTTCCATGGAACCATAGTGTTGTATTATGTATTCAAAGGATGCTTAGATTATTTACATTGGTTTGCTTGAATGTGGAGAGGCCAAGAATCCCCTATCTTCGGTGCGGATAAGCCAAGAGCCCTTAAAAGTGGTTGAGACCAAGAGAAAGTCTTCCAAGAACAAGGCTTAGTTCATGGCCTTTGAGAAAAAGGGTGAGGCAAGTCCAAGATCCTTAAAGAAAGTGGGTGAGGCTAATCCATTCATTTGGCAAGCCTAAGTATGTTATGTGTGCTTTGTGTAAATGCCAAGAATGTATTTTGCACCATTTTCCATATTAATATGCCATGCATGCATCCTTAAGACTTGTATTGCATTCTTTATGTATGATTAAATGGGAGATGAGCTATTGGGATTCTTTAAATCTCATTCCCTCCTCTCCAATATCTTAATATGCTAGGTGGAGCCAATGAACAAGGAAATGGAAGCCACCAAGTGGGGAGATGAAGCCTTGATCATAAAACTTTTAATTTTGTTTAAGTTGTAACCAAAGGAATGGCATATGATGTAATCTTTTGTTAGAATTGATGTACAATGAATGGAACATGTGTAAATTGTAACATACGGTCCCTCAGTAAACGTGAGAAACGCAATGTTTGGTTTCTCCGTAAACGTAAGAAATAGGCCAGATATAAAAGAAAGTCCCTGAAATAGAAGGAATTTAGGCCAAATAAAATTATGATAAAATTCTAAATAATAGAAAATGAGGATTTGAGCCTTGAGTTGCCTAGAAATCAAGGCCAGAGTGATTCGAAAAATTTGCTGAAAGGCTAGTGGCATTTTCGTAAATATGGGTACTTTTTGAAAAACTCACAGGAGGGCTTTTTAAATGAAAGTTTTGAGTTCTCCGAGGTTCTTAGAGGCCCTGAAGACTATGGGAAGTCTCGGGACAGTTAAAGCCCCTCCGGTATATGTTTTCTAACGGTGGTGAGCCCGAACTTTGACTGAATCCTTCGGGAAGGTTTTAGCTCCAAATTGAGTGATTCCAAAGGCATTTTATAAGATTGAGGACCTAAATTTTATGATAGAAAAGACGGTTCTCAAAAACGAGCTAAAACGGATTAGAAACAAAAATGCCAAAAACGAGGGACGAAATGGAAATTTTTAGAATTCTTTTGCTTTTAATACACTCTCTTTCTTACGCCCTCCCTTGCCCTCATTTTTCACCTCTTTCTTCTGTGCAAAACAGAGAGGAGAATCAGTTCTCTTAGGCGCACAAGAAGGAGCACTCTTGGAGGGAGAAAAAAGCCAAGAAAAAGTAGGAAATTCCATGGAAAATCTAGCTTGCTTCTTAGCAAGTCACTTCTCCTCCTTTTCCTCCTTATTTCTATGGGTTTGATGGTGCTTTTAAATCTGTTTTGAAGGCAGAACAGTGGTGGAATTTTCGGATTTGGTGAGGGGAGGCTAGCCAAGTGAAAAGCAACCAAGAGAAAGTAAGAAAATAAGGTAAAACTTTCATTCTTTGCTAGTTCCTTCCTCCCCCTTCCTCTTGCACGAATTTGACCATCATGAGCCCAAGTCTTATGAGCTGATTTCTGTCCAATTTATGGAGGGATTAGAGGTTTTAGATGGCAAGGATTAAGAAGGAATCAATAGAACCAAGAAAGGAGCATTAGGAGACAAGATAGAACCATTAGGGATCCAAATTCTCCCTTGCAAATCTGATATTATATGAATGTTCTTAGACTTAATTGAATGTTTAAACATGCTCCTAAGACCCCTAGAGAGCTTCCCACATGCACCTCCCATCCAAGAAAGCAAAGAAATTGTAAGAAAAATTAATGAACTATAAGTAGAAAAAGTGTAGTGCATTTGAAGGGATTGTAAAAATTGATTTGATTCATGCATTCCCTAGCATATATGAGTGTTTGATTGAGCTCTTAAGACCTCTAAGAAGCCTCCCAAGTGTGTCTCCCATCAAGGAAAAATCAAGAAGGCCATGAACTCTTCTTCCCCCCATAGTCTCGACCTAGGCAAGTTCCTATAGTTAGGGAGAGTTTTAAATTTTTCCAAGGCTATTCTTGAGTCATATGTGATGAGTGAAGATGAGTAGAGGCTTTAGAAAAAATTTAAAACTCAAAGAAAGTGAATTGATGCCATAGGTTCCATATTAGGACCTAAAGAAGCAATATGATGCTAGGCCCTTTGTTTTAATGATGTGATGACTCCAAGAAGTTTAAAAGGATTCAAGAATCATAATTGAAAAGAAAGAATGAGGCCTAGAAGTCATTTGATGGGTGTTGCTTCATTAGGTGTGATTATGGACCATAATGGAGCCTATAGAGCAATCTAGTGTTTTATCAAGTGATGTAGCCTTAGAATATGTTTCATAGACCTAATTGGCTCCCATAAATTGTATCTAGGCCAAGAGAAACTATCTCCACCAAATTGTGGGTATGTGGCCGAAAGAGGAGGCTTGAAAGCTAAGGAAAAAGTGTGTGAAATTGTGCAAGGTAGCTCTCTCCACCTTCTCTCATGCATGGATGTGTGTTTAGCTTAGTTTAGAATGTGTGTATGTGTATTTTCAAGCTAAGAAAAGTATGCTAGCATGCCTCTATATGCCATGATGCTTGATGCTATGTTATGTTTTCAAATGATTACATGATGTTTGTGTGAGTTTGCTTGAGTGTGGAAAGGCCAAGAACTCTTCCCTTTGGTGAGGATGAGTCAAGAACCCTTGAGCTTAGTTGAGACAAAGTAAAGAGTCTCCCAAAAGCAAAGTGGGCTCCTAAGAGTATGGTTGAGTCCAAAGTGCTTAAAGAACGGGTGAGGCAAGTCCAAAATCCATGAGGAGAAGTGTGAGGCCAATCCAAACACTTAGTGAACTCTTGAATGTCTTGTATGATTGATTCACATGCCAAAGTTGCTTTTAAAATGCCTATGATTTGTATTATGTCCATGCATGCATTTTTAAGGCTTGTTTTACATATATTATGTATGATTGAATGAGAGATGAGCTATTGGGATTCTTTGAATCTCATCCTCTCCTCTCCAATGATCTAGCATGCTAAGTGGACCAAGCAATTATGGTGAAGGGAGCCAACCATCATGAAGAGGGACAATTGACAAGCTTATGCTTATTTTGTCTATTTTGGAACCATGATAATGGCCCAAGATGTATATGTTGTTGTATATGTATTATGAACCTTGAGATAGATGTAAACATACTATTATGTGATATTTAGATGTATGGAAATGATATATGATCATTAGCACATGTTTTGAGTATGAAATGCCATAGTATGAGAATGTAAAGTTTGATGAATATGTATATAAATGTGGGTTGAATGGCCAAAATGAGATGCATGAGATTTGGGACCATTTTAGAAGCTCACACAAGTCTTAAATATGCTTTTAAACTTGCCCAAAAGGTGCCAAGACCAAGGAAAATCCATTTGGCAATTTTGGTACCCAATATGGAGCCAAAATTGACCATAATGGAATCTTATACCATTTTTTAGCCAAATGAGTTAGTCTTGCCCTGAAACTTGGCATGCAATTAGGTATCATTAAGAGCTTTTTGGGAAGCTAAAGATCATAATTTTCGGAGACCTATAGAATATTTGATGAATTTTCAAAGTTGAGATTTTTCATGGATGCTGGTATGGATACTGTTCATACTAGCAGTTTTGAATTCTGTGTCACCCGATAACCAAATGGTGTCGAATGCTTATGAAATTTTACATGAATAAACTAGAGGTCATAAGCTTTCTGTGGCCACCAAGATCACCTCATTTGGAGGTCTGAGCAGTGAGTTATGCATGTTTGAAGTTAACTGTCAGTATCAGTAGCGCCCCATGAGTCTGGTTACTGTTCCATAGGGTCCAGCTGACTAAACGTATCTGTTTCATTCTGAAATTATTTTTACTATCAAGTTAACATTTTTAGCTTTCCAGAATGACCGAATGTGTGTGATTTAGATTTTTATAGAATTAGTTATGAATTTCAGAATTTTGTGTCAGTAAACTGAACAATAGCCCAGGCAGCCAGCGACTCTGTAGATTTTTGGATGTCAAACGTCCTGTGTGATGAATTTTATGACCTAGGAGTATTTTTAGTGTGAAGTAGGCATCCTAAGGTTTTCATAATGATGAAGATTGCATGATTTCGAATTTTCTAGATTTAGTTATGATTTTCCAAAGTTGGGTCAGAAAATGGAGCAAATCTGGCCGAAAATGTGATTGTTTATTTTGAGCTCCATTTCGGTTTCCATGGGTTGTAGGCATATTTTTGTGATACAAATGAGTTGTAATAATGAAATTAAATATGAGGAAGTATAGTATGAGCTCACACAGTCCACGTGGCACCAAATTGAATTTTTTTGACATAGCGCAACGCGGAAAAAGTTTATTATTTTCATCCCCTTTTCATATGATCTTGTGGGATCAATAATACAAAAATTATAAATGGCATAAAATGAGCAAAAAATTATGGTGTTACATAAATATCCTAATAGATGATGTATGTATAAAATTTGTGGATAAATGGAATGTATTGCAATTTTTGGGTATTGGATGACCAATTCAAGTGTATGTCTCTTAGTAAATAGCTTGGGAATGGGAAATGAAATTCTTTGTTTTGAGTTTCCACACCTTTGAGACAAGTTTAGAGAGTCTTTTTGTCCCATGTGCTCAAGTGGCCACAAGAACCTTAGGAGCCATTTTGCTCATCTTTGAACCATTAAGAGGCATGAAAATGACCCAAATGCAACCCTATATCATTTTTTATCCAAATGAGCTCTTCTTGACCTGAGATTCGACATCCAATTAGAGGTTGTTGAGAGCTTTTTGAAAAGGTAAAGAACATAATTTTTGGAGGTCTAGAGAATATTTGATGAATTTTCAAAATTGGGATTTTCTATTAATTATGGTATGTGCACTGTTTACACTAGCATATTTGTGTTTTGTGTCATCTGATAGGAAAATGGTGTCTAATTCTTGTGAAATTTTACAGGCATAAACTAGAGGTCATAAGCTTTCTGTGGCTATCGAGATCACCTCATTTGGAGGTTTGGGAAAAGAGTTATGCATTTTTGAAGTTGGCTGTCAGTAGTAGTGGCTCCCCAAGAGTTCAGTCACTGTTCCATAGGTTTCCAATGGCTAAAAGTATCTATTTTATTCTAGAATTATTTTTACATAAATGTAACATTTTTAGCTTTCTAGAATGACTGAATGTGTGTGATTTTGATTTTTATAAAATTAGTTATGAATTTTGAAAGTTCATATCAGTAATATGAAATAGTAGCCCAGGCAGTAGCGACCTTAGTAGCTTTTCGAATGTCAAACATCTTCTCCTTAATGATTCATGAATTGAAACTATTTTTACCATGGGGTAGACATCTAGAGCTTTTTTGAATGGTAAAGTTTGTTGGTTTTTGATTTTTGTGGATTTAGTTATGAATTTATGAAATTGTGATGAAAAAATTGAGAAATCTGGCTGGAAATATGGACAAGTATTTTATGCTCCCCTTTGGTTTCCACGAGATATGGGCCACTTTTGAAGGTGTAAATGAGTTGTATTCATGTGATTAAATATGAGAATATAATGTATGAGTCCGTATAACTCACGGGACTCTGAGAGAAAAATTTCTGTATAATGAAACACAAAGGAATGTAATATTTTAATGCTATTTCCCCACTTTCTAGTGTAAGTCTTGGTATGAGACTTAAAGGTGACATGAGGCAAGGCTAGAAATGCATGATGTTACATTTATTGGTATCAGAGTAAAGTTCCAGGCTCTCTCGGATTAGATTTGACTTGAGGATGTAGCAATAGGGCTATGTAAAAGGCATGAATGGATAAGTATGGCCTTATATGGGACATGTTGGGTGTGTGAGGATAGGTTGTGGCTTTATTCATGATAAGTAAGTTGTAGGGTAGTCTTAGAGTAGCTAATGGACACCAAGAAAGGGTGGCCTCTAGAGTAGCTTGAGCAAAGCTAGTTTGAACAGAGCTAAGGGATCCAATGACTAGAACTTGATGAGATATGATAGCTCGCTAGGATTAGTGACAAGCCCTAGGTATGAACGATGAAAAAAGATCTCATTGATATGAAGAGGCTTGTCAGAGAAAGAGTATGTGAGGGCCAATTCTTCCTGGTAGTCGTATTCAAACCATTTTGAGATATCTCGCTTAATGCAGAGACAAGTAGGATGCAGCACAGTATGAAATGAGACTGCGGCTGCACAGGATCAGTTTAACGGGGAAGTGAGAAAAAGAGTCACCTCCTAGCCACAACACCCAAATGCCTAGATAAGCATTAGAGCTCGAAAGGTTAATTCCCTCAGGCCAGAGATTTGAGTTATAAGCTACACCCTTCAGAGTCCTGACAGCCTGGAGGTGATAGCTAGCTATGCATAAATGAAGCAAGAAGTGGAACCCTCTAACTTGATGATGGGCTAGATATAGAGGCAATGAGGCTCGGGTTGGTAACTAAAGATGAAAATCTAATCCTTGGAAAAATAAGCCAACCAGAGGCTATTAGCTGCAGCTAATTATTCCATAGAAGCAGCGAGGCAATCCAAAGAGTTCCTCGTCACGGCCAATTAAGAAGTTAGTCGCGGCCAATACTCAGATAGGAAAACTAGGGTGAACCCAAGGCTAGTTAGCTAGGCAAATGGCACTATGAATGCTTTGTTGGTCATTTCAGGCCAATTTAAGGAATGACTTGATAAGGGATCAGTCGATCCATAAAGAGTGGAAACCCCTAGTATAAGTAGAGAAAGTAAGAAGTCTGTGGGCTTAGTAGTTAAGAGTGAGAAAGAGCTCTACATAGAAAAAGTTAGATACAGGGATAATAAGGTTGTTGAGACCCGCCTTTAAGGCGTTGACTCCAACCTAGGATGCTACCTTGTGAGACATTGAATAATAGAATGTTAGTGTAGCCTCAAAATAACGTAAGATAAGACTACCAACAGTAAGGCATATAGCGAGTGACCTAGAAAGGTGTACCTCATAGGTAACACTTAGAAGTAAGTATGAGTGGCCAGTAACAGAGGCTCATAAAAGAATGAGGATAGTTAGTAAGTTACAGGTCCAATGAGATGGCTAACCTAGGCTGAGCATAAGCTAAAGCCTAGAGGAGATGACCAGTAGCATCATTCCAGGTGAGATATGTGAATGAAAGCCTCAGCAAAAGTTGTCCCTGGATCGAGAAAAAAAAGATGAGACATCTTGATGCCGGGGAAACCACCCAGTAGTGGTTAGCAAACATAGCATGTGAACAAGTCATACAAGTTATTCAAGAGCTCACCAAGTGTTTGGATTGGCCTCATACTTTTCCTCATGGATTTTGGACTTGCCTCACCTATTCTTTAAGAACTTTGGACTCAACCATGCTCTTGGGAGCTCACTTTGCTTTTGGAAGACTCTTTACTTTGTCTCAACCAATTCTAAGGGTTTTTGGCTCATCCTCACCATGGTCAAGTTTTTGGCTTCTCCACACTCAAGCAAACTCAAACAAACATCATGCACTCATTTGAAAACATATTATGTCATTATGAATTATGGCATATAAAATCATTCTAGCATACTTTTCATGGCTTGAAAATACACATACACACATTCCAATATAAGCTAAATACACATCCATGCATGAGAGAAGGTGGAGAGAGCTACCTTGCACACAATTACACACTTTTCTCTTGGAATTCAAGCCTTCTCTTTTGGTCACACACCCACAAACTTGTGGAGATGGTTTCTCTTGGCCTAAATACAATTTATGGGAGCCAATTAGGTTCTTGAAACAAATTCTAAGGTCACACAACTTGCTTAGACACTAGATTGCTCTATAAATCCCATTATGGTCCATAATTGCACCTAATGAAGCAACACCCCTAAAAAAAATTTTAGGCTCCATTCTTTCCTTTCAAATATGATTCTTGACTCCTTTTAAGCCTCTTGGAGTCATCACACCATTAAAACAAAGAGCCTAACATCATGTTGCTTCTTTAGGTCATAATATGGAACCTAAGATACCAAATCACTTTCTATGAGTTCTAAATTTTTTTCAAGGCCTCCCATCATTTTCATTCATCAAATATGACTCAAGAATGACCTTAGAAAAATTTTAAAGTCTCCCCAACTACAAGAACATGCTTTGGCTGAGACTATGCATGGTTTAGGGTTCCTTGGAGATTTCTTTATTTCCTTGAAGGAGGAAGCTTGTGGGGAGCATCTTAGGGGTATCAAGAACTCATTTAAGCTGTTAATTAGACCTAGGAATCATCACATAAAATCAAAATTTAGAAGGTGCACACAAAACCCTAAAATTTGCATCTTGAAATCTAATGGTTATTTTGTTATTTTCTTTGCATATTCTTGTTCTTCTACCTCAAATACCTAAGATTCATGCTTGATTCGGCTTGAAAATAAGATCTTCCTATAGCTCCTAAGGTTAGGTAAAATGGAGAAGAAGAGTGATAGAAGATATCAACTATAGGATGCAATTTTACCTTGTTTCCTTGCTTAATTTGGCTTGAATCTTGCTTTCTCCAAGCTCCTCTCTTCAAATCCAAAATTTCCCTTGAATTTCTCCCTTGAATCAGATTTATAAACTTCATTTTAATCAAAGGAAACCAAGGAGAATGAAGGAGTGGTGGTGTGGATGGAGAAACGCATGAAAAATAACCATAAAAACATACCTTTAGCTTGGAATTTCTTCTCCTTCTCCTTTTCTCTTGGTGCGCCCAAAACCCTAGCTCTCTCTTCTGAAATTATGAAGACTTTTCTAATTCCAAATAGGGGAGAAAGTGGGGCACCACCTACATATAGGAGTAGGAAAGTGACTTTTTCAAAAATTTTAATTTTACCCTTCATACTTTGCATTTTCATTTTTTCTTTGTTTTAGCTCCTTTTTTAGAACTGTCTTTTTCATTATAAAATTTAGGTTCCCAATTAAATAAAATGCCTTTGGAATTACTCAAATCGGAGCTAAAACCCTTTTGAACGAACCCATCAAAGTTTGGACACATTGACGTTAAAAAATGTCTACCGGAGGAGATTTAACTATCTCGAGACTTCCCATGGTTTTCAGGGCCTCTGAGAACTCTGGAGAACTTAAAAATTTTATTTAAAAAGCCCTCTTGTGTAAATTCCAAAAATTGCTCAAAATTACAAACATGCCATTACATTTTGTAAGGTTTCTGTCAAAATTTATTTCTTTATTCTAGTTCTGTTTCTCCTTTCGTCTGAGGCTAGGGTTCTCATTTTTAAGAGTCTAGAATATTGCTTAAATTTTTTGGGACCTTAACTAATTCATTTTAAGGGACTTGCTTTGAAAACGTGCCCGTTTTTGTCGTTTAACGAAAACCGGGCATTACATTATCAATACTCTATCTATCTACAAAACTAGCTTCCAATAAAAGCCTCAAAGGAAAAAAAAAACTCCATTAGAAGCTTGGACAAGTAGAAATTCGACTATGAGTCACCTTAAGGTATTTAAAAGTCTGTGTTATGCCTATGTTCTTGAAGCCAAAAGGGACAAACTTGATCAAAGGTTATAAATTGGAATTTTTGTAGGCTATAACAATGCTTTTAAAGGGTATAGGATTAATCCTATTATACAACAACTCTATATAAGTCAAAGTGTGAAGTTTAATGAACGTAGAGCTTGGGATTGGAAAAAAATGGTTGCTACTTCCTCTAACCAAGTTTCTAATAATGATAAAGTTGTTGAAAAACTAGTAGTTCACTTAGAAGAGTATGATTCTAATAAAGATTATGCAATAAGAGGAAAAAGACCACTTGAAGATATCTATGCTATAAGTAATTTTACTTTACCAGAGCCCACAAGTGCTGAAGATGCTTTGAAATCAATAAAATGGAGAGTTGTTATAGAGGAGGAGTTATGTAATAACCAATAATTCAGAATTTAAACTGAACCTGATAAATTAAAATAGGAATACTTTAAAGTAAGGCAAATTAAGCCTAAATAAGGTTAGGATATTAATGAGAGCATCTTAAAATGTGAATTAAAATCTAAGGTTAGTCCAAAACTAGAGCCAAAATGGTCAAATGAAAAGCTACAAACGTTGGTCTTATTTTTGTAATTTTGAGCAAGTTTTAGAAAAATAAAAAAAGAATCTTTAAATAGAAAAATTAAGTTTCTCGAGGTTCTAAGAAGCCTAAAAAACTATACAAACCGTTGGAATGGTCAAAACCCCTCTGCTTTGAATTTTAGAATATCGATTGTTTAATAAGATTTTAAATCCAATTTGGGTGAAACTAAAGCTATTTTATGAAATAGAGGATCTAAATTTTATGATGAAAAATATAATTCTAAAAAAGGAGTTGAAATGAGCCCAAATGGAAAGAACTTAAATGAGGGACTAAATTGTAATTTTAAAAAGTTGATAAATGGACCTTAGGCTTTTTAAAACATGTCTCTCTCTCCTCCAACCCTTATAACTAACTTTCTTCTAATCTAAACAGATTCTAGGGCAGTCCTGAATGATGCACCAAGCAAGGGAGTAAGGAGAAGAAGATTAAAGGCAAAATGTATAAGATTCCCTTATTTTTTCATGTATTCTCCTTCGCCAAGCCTCGTCTCCTCTTTCTCTTCTCTTCTCCCATGGTTTTAATGGTTTATTTGGACATGTTTTATGGCTAGTCTAGTAGAAGAGAAGGAGAATTTGGGAAAGCTCTTGAAAGCACAAGAAAGAGCACTTGAAAAGCTTCCAAATAAGGTAATTCTTTATGGCTAAAGCTTGTTTCTCCTGGCTTTTCTTCTTCTCTACCATTTCATCCAGAATAGGGGGGAGATGTTAGAGACCTTTTCTCATCCCAAACTTGATAGGAATGGGGGGTTTTGAAGCCTAAGGAATCCAAGGAAGCAATTAGAATTCAAAAAGAAGTATTAGAGAACAACTTATGGCTCTTCGGGATTTGGATGCACCTTGGCAATTATGAAGCTTTCTAATGCTAAATTAGGTTATCTAAGAGTGTATATGAGTTTTTAAGACATTTAAGAAGCTTTATGGATGGCAAATTCTTTGGGAAAATGAAGAAAACTTCATGGGCCCTTAAATGATGTATATGTCTCATCCATAATGAGTTTGTGCACCTAGGGAGAGTTTTCTTTGATTCTAAAGATAGAAATGGCTTGGATATGAATAATAAACACCAAAGGAACTATTGGTTTAAATTTAGAAACCATATTTTGAAAGTTGGAAGTTAGGTTCCCTTTTTAAGACATAAAGAAGCAACTTGAGTTAGGATCCTTGAATTGAATTAGTAATGACTCTAATAAATTCTAATGGAGTCATATGACTTATATTGAGTGAGAAATTAGAGCCAAGATCTTGAATTGTATAGGTTGCTTCATTATGCCCTGTACGAAACCATAATGGTGGCATAAACTAGAGATAGCTTGTGTATAGTTTATATGAAGTTAGAGATGGTTCCATTGATGTATTTGTAGCTTGTTTGATATGTCTAGGCCAAGTGAACCAAGCTCCTCTAAAGTGTGGATGTGAGATTGAACCAAGGAGCTAAGAATCAAAGGAGTAAATTGTGTTTCTTGTACTAAGGTAGTTTTCCATCCTTTCTTGTGTGCATTTCTTAGTTGTATGATTGTCATTGAATGCTTGTATAGGTGTTTAAATCATAAGACATGCCATCTGTTATTGGTTTATTATTATGGTACCATTATGCTTCTTGATTTGCCTTTGAAATGTGAAATTACTCTTTATGGGTGAAGTGAAGCCAAAAGTCCCTAAATATGGGTGAGATAAGGGCAAAAGTCTCAAGAATGAATGAGGCTAAGTCAAAAGTCCCTAGAAAGTGGGTGAGGCTAATATAAAAGTCCCTTAAGCTTGTTCTTAGCTTTGACATGTTTATGTGATATGGAAATTATGATTTGAATGATTATTGGAAGTGTTTGGTTCATACTTGTATTCCTTGACATGAATATGTGCCTTGTTTGTTTACTTGAAAAGGTAAAATAGCTATTGGAATTCTTTGAATTTCACTTTCTTCCATTTTTCATCTACTTGTGTCTAGGTCAAACCCAAGGAAGCAAAAATGAGAGCCAAGGAGCATTGGTTGCAATACTTTAACTAGCTTTTTGTGTACTTCAATGTTAAAGTATGTATGTATGGATCATTTTTTAGATGTAAACCCTTGATCAATTGTACAACTATGTAAATATGTTATATGAACCAAATGTAGAGCCAAATGAATGAGATTGTATAGTTTTGACATCCTTGAGCCATGATATTTAATGCATTTATGCAAGTGGAATGGTAGATTTGAGTTCCATGATGGTTTGAACTATTTGGAATGCTTCTATATGCTGTATTTATCTTATGGGACATGTTCAAATGGTCATGGATGATGTGGAAGGCCATTTGGTGCAAGTTGACCTTATTATGGTACCAAAAATTGTTATATTTTTAAACTAAGCTACAAACTAACCAAATATATGATTTTGTGCATGAAATTTGGTATGAATATAGGTCTCATCTAGATCTTTTCACAAATCCAAAGAGCACCCAATTTGGAGCTCTAGAGAATTTATTACGATTTTTCAAATTTGGCCAAAGTATGTAAAATTTGTCATTGTCATTGTTCATATGGTTAGTTTGCTTTTCTATGTCATTAGTGGGCCAAATGAAGTCTAATACTCATGAAATTTTACAGACATATAGTAGACATCCTAAAATTTCCATATCCACTGAGAGAACCCCATTTGGACTTGTGTAAAGAGAGATATGAATTTTTGAAATTCTAGTTCAGCTATAGGATGTTACCCAGACTTGATATATTATTTTATTGAATTTCTTTAGTCAAACATGGTTATTTTGATTTGAAAATTTTATGGAAATTAGGGGATATCCTGAGCTTTCCAAAATGATATAATTTTCATGATTTTGATTTTTTTTAAAATTAGTTATGAATTTTGAATTTTGCATCAGAATATGGAATCTAGAAAATCTACAACTTGGAAATTGAAATCTTGATTCTTGACTTAAGCCCAAATTACAAGCTTGAAATTATGGTGTTTCTAGTTCATTAAGTGTGTTATAGTTGGAAGAAAATGCTGGTAAGGCCAAATGGTCCATATGATTAAAATTGAATTATTTTGGCCTATGATAAGAGATAATTTCGCTGTTAAAAGTGGTAATTTGATAAAAATGGAACTTTTATGCCACTTGTGCTATAGTTTGGATGATATCTTGATATGGTGTGACAAGTTGTACATGATTAGGAAGAAAAACACTTAGGTGTTGGTACCAAGTCCTGAAAATAAGAAAGTGATTGGTACAAGATGGGTTTTAAATGAAATTCTAATGGCACTATAAACAAACATAAAGCAAGATTGGTTATGAATGATTATGCTCAGATGCAAGGTATGGATTCCACTGAAACCTTTACTTTAGTCACAAAATTCAATAGTATCAAGTTACTCCTCTCACTTGCGGCTCACTTAAGCTGGAAAGTAGTTTAACTTGATGTCAAATCAACCTTCTTAAATGAAATTCTAAAGAAGGAGATATATGTGAAACATCTAAAAGGTTTTTGCAAGATAGCAACAAGGTGTACTTATAAAGAAAGCTCTCAATGGCCTTAAACAAATCCCAAAAGCTTGATATACTAGAATTGATAATTTTTTGATCAATTTGAGTTTCAAAAGCAGCTACAATGAAGCTACTTTATATACCAGAGAGAAAAAAGGTGAAACCCTCATAGTTTCAATCTATGTGGATGATTTGTTAATGATTGGAAGTAATCTTAAGTCACCCAACTAGTTTAAAGGACAAATGAAGGAAGTGTTCAAGATGAATGACTTGGAAAATATGCCTTATTTTTTATGAATTAAAGTAAATCAATTCTCCTACGGTATATATATATATATATATATATATATATAATATATGCAATGGAGATTTTGTGAAGATTTAGCCTTGTATGTGAGCATACTAATAGTCCAAGGAAGCAAGTTGAGCAAAGATGATGCATTAAGTTTTGTGGATGCTTCTGTGTATAGGAGTTTGATTGGATCACTTCTATATCTTTCCATTACCAAGCCCGATATAATATATACCACAAGTGTCTTATCAAGATTTATGCAAGCTCCAACTAAAAGCCATCTTTCAATAGCTAAACAAATGTTGAGATATATTCAAAGGTCCCTAGATTTTAGGATACTATATAGAAGATATGTTAGTGTCAATATGATGGGATTCATTGATAGTGATTGGATTGGCTCTCATCATGATATGAAAAGCAATTTTGGATATTGTTTTACACTAAGACATAAAAGTGTGTGCTATAGTACCAAGAAGTAGGGAATGGATGCCTAATCAATGACTAAAGCAAAGTACATTGCAAATTAAATCTTGTAAACTGAGCTCTTTGGTTGAGAAAGATCTTAGATGACTGAGTATACAATAAAGTCATGCCAAAAGAATCCTATGTGATAGCAAATTAGATATGGTAATGGTTAAAAACCCTGTGTTCCATGGAAGAACGGCAAATATCAAAATTAAGTATCATTTGATTAAAGAAGTTGTAAAAGAAAATGAAGTTCAACACTTCCATTGTAATATAGAAGACCAAGTTACTGATATTTTGACCAACGCTCCGCAGAAAAATAAGTTTGAATCACTGACTGAAAGGCTTGGCATCATACCCAGGACTTACATTAAGGAGTTATAATTTTTTGCTATTTTTTGAAGAAGCAAATTTAGAGTTAAGGAGGTGTATTGAAGTTAACTACAAATCTAGCTCAATTGACTCCAAGTAATAGAATGAACTTTAAATGCAATACAACTACAATGGAGTGAACTTGATAATTTTATTTTATTTTACGGTGTTAATATTGGTCTTACTACAATAGTATCACCTCACTATAGCAGGTGAAAAGTTAGTATTTTGTGATCTTAAGTACTGTCAGTGCATGTATTTTCATGTTTAGGATGATGCTTTTTGTAAAATTATCATATAAAGCTATTTTCTTACTTTTTAAAGGTATGCTTAAGCATTTAATATTGCTTGCTTAAGTTATAAAACTTTTAGGCTATAAAATCGTGTTTTGCTCCTCATTTTTCTTTGTCATTTGTTTAGTTCCATAACTTGTTCTCCTAATAGATCTATATCCCCCAATCAGAGCATGACTCAATGTAATATCCAGTTCTCTGAAACGGGAGAAAATGCGAGAAACGTAACGTATGGTTTCTCTATAAACGCATGAAATCCATTGAATACAAAAAGAAGTCACCCAGATAGAGAGATTTAAGGTCCAATAAAATTAGAATAATATTCTAGGCCTCAAATAATGGTGATTTAAGGTCATAGGTGCCTTGAAACCACAGCTAGAATAGCTAGACAAATTTTTAAGAAAAGGCAACGAAACATAATGACATTTTTGTAATTTTAGAAAAATTTTAGAATACTCATAAGAGAAATTTTTAAATGAAAGTTTTGAATTCTTCAGGGCTCTCAAAGGCCCTGAAAACCATAGGAAGCCCGGGACAGTTAAAACCCCTCCGGTGGACATTTTCTAATAGTGGTAAACTCGAACTTTGATGGATTTTTTCAGGAAGGTTTTAGCTCTTATTTGAGTGATTCTAAAGACATTTTATTAAATTGGGAATCTAAGTTTCATAATGGAAAAAACGGTTCTTAAAAAGGAGCTAAAACGAGTTAGAAACAAAAATGCCAAGAACAAAGGGTAAAATTGAAAATTTTGAAAAAGAAGCTTAAGAAACTCCTTCTTATTTCAAGCCCTCCTTCTCCCTTCTTCTAGACCAACCTAGTTCTACCCCAAAACTAGAGAAGAAAGCCATCTCTTAGGCACACCAAGAGAAGAGGTTTTGAAGGGAGAAAAGGCAAGGAAAAAGTAGGAAATTTCATGGAATTTCAAGTTCTTTCTTTAGCAAAATGTTTCTCCTACTTCTCCCTGTTCTCTTTATGGTTTTTTTTTTTAAATTTTTTAGTGCTATTTTAAGGGCAAAACAAAGAAAAAAATTTGGATTTGAAGAGAAGAGGCTAAGGAAAGTGAGAAACAAGCAAGAAAAATCAAGGAAACAAAGTGAATTAAGGAAACAAGGTAAATCTTCGGCCTCGTTTGGTATAGAGGTTTAGTTTTTGATGGAATAGAAATGGGAAATGGAATGGGAGTGGAAAGAAATCTTGTATCCCATGGTTATATTTGGTAGGATGGAAAAAAGAATATGAATGTAATTATTTTTTAATGTTTGGTGAAATATAAATAAAATGGGAATAGAAAAGAAATATGAGAAAATATCTAAAATGACCCTTAATAAAAAAAGGCTATAAAATATTATTTATATTTAATTAAAATAAACAAAAAAAGGATTAAGCCTTTAAAAAATAAAAAACAAGAAACCAAAAATTCAAAAATTGCAAAATGAGAATCCAAAAATGCAAAAACTAAAAAAATAAAGCAACATTTAATACAAAAAATTTTCTCTCCCTCAAGGCAAAGCACATTCCATCCATAGGTTGAAGGATTCTCCTCTCCTATGTTTAAAGGAATGTGCTCTCCCATGGCTTCAGGAATCCCACATACCAAACACAATTTCTCAGCATTCCCACTCCCTCTCCCATTCTATCAGTCTCGTCTCCCCTATACTAAACGAGGCTTTCATTCCTATGGTAGCTACTCCTTCTCCCCTTTCTTCCTTGGTTTGTCCAACATAGAGGTCCAAGAAGGCATGGATTTTAGGCAAAACCAAGAGTAAATTTTAAGAATTTAAGGGAGGAGAATAAGAATGTACAAAGAAAACAACAAAAGAACCATTAGATTACAAGATGGAAAGCCTAAGATTTCAAGTGTTCCTTATAAAATTTGATTGATATAATAATTCTTAGGCTTAAATGAGTGTTTTGATGAGCTTTTGAAATCCCTAGAAGGCTCCTCATATGCATCTTCCATCAAGAAAACAAAGCAAACTCACTTGGTGTCTCCATGGTCCATAGCCACGGGCTAGAGAGGTTAGAGCACCAAGGGGTAGTTTTAATTTGTTCTAAACTTATTTTTGAGTCATATATGATGGAAGAGGATGAGAGGAAGCCTTGAAAAAATTTTAGAAGCCATAGATAGTGAGATAGAGGTGTAGGCTGCATAATGTAGCATAATGAAGCAACTCCTAGCTAGGCTCCTTAAAATAATTGTGTGAAGACTCCAAGGAGTCTAAATGGAGTCAAGAATCATAGATTCAAGGAGAGAAGGGAGCCAAGATCATGATTTCTTGTAGTTGCTTCATTAAGTGCCTTATGGAAGCATAATGGAGCCATAGACCAAAGTAGCATTATGTAAAGTTTGTAAAATGCCAAGGCTTGTTCCCATGAGTAATTTATGTTTCTTTTGGTATATTTAGGTAAAGAGAAACAAGCCTCACATCATTATGAGTGTGTGGCTGAGAAAGGGAATATAATTCTAAGAGAAAAAGTGTGCTTGTGTGGCAGAGGTAGGTCTCTCCACTTTCTCTCATGCATGAATATGTGCTTACCTTATCTTTGAATGTGTGTATATGCGTTTTAAGTCATGAAAAGTGTTTTAGCATATGCTTATATTCCATGGTACCATGATGTTGTAATATGTTTTCAAATAATGCCTAGTATGTTTGCTTGGGTTTACTTGAGTGTGATGAAACCAAGAACCCTTAGTCATGGTGAGGATGAGCTAAGAACCCTTAGAAATGGTTGAGACAAAGCAAAGAGTCTCCTAAAAATGAGGTTGAGTCAAAACCTCTTAGAGCAATTGGGTGAGGTAAGTCTAAAATCCATAAGAGAATGGATGAGGCTAATCTACTTACTTGGCAAGCCTATATATGCTTTGTGTGATTTGTTCAAATGCTAAAAATATTTCTTGAATGATTACACATTCTATTATACCCATGCATGCATTTTTAAGACTTGTATTGCATTCTTGATGTATGATTAAAAGGGAGATGAGCTATTGGGATTCTTTAAATCTCATTCCCTCCTCTCCAAAGTCTTAACATGCTAGGTGGAGCAAATGAACAAGGTAAGGGAAGCCATCAAGTTGGGAGGTAAGAGTTTGACATCCAAGTGTCTAGAATTGCCTAGAATTACTCCTTTTATAGCCATACACATGGCATATGATGCAATACTATGATGAAAATTTTGTATAATCATTTGAATATGTGTAATTACTCATATACTTTATGTATGTGAGGTTTGATGCTAAATGAATGATAATGTAGTTTTTGGACCTCGGATGATAATGTGAAGCATGTGTAATTTTGTGTATAACATGATGTGAAAGAGTGAGTGAGTTTTCAATTTCTAGGTTTATGCACCTTTGAGACAAGTTTAGAAAGATATTTTTGGTGCATTCCCATATGCTCAAGTGGTCATGGTTGCCTTGGAGCTCAAATTGGACCATTTGGACCATTTGCAAGACTTAAAAGTGACCATTTCATAACCCAATGTCAAGATCTAACCAAATAGACGAATTTGCCCATGAAATTTGGTACACATATAGATCTTATCTAGAGGTTTTTGCGAAGCTAATGACCAAATTATTTGGATCTCTATGTAATTAATTATGAATTTCCAAAGTTGGCATTTTTCTGTTGAACTAATGCAAATACTATTTATATGGTCAGAAACTTAGGCTGCGTCATTCATAGGTCAAATAATATCCAATACTCATGAAATTTTACAAACATAAACTAAAAATGATAAGCTTTCCATGGTCACTAAGATCACCCCAATTGGACCTCTGAGTAGAGAGATATGAATTTTTGAAATTGGGAGATAGTACTAGTAATGATAGTCGATCTCTAGTACTATTCCATCAATTTCTAGTAGCTAGAACCTTTGTTTTGGCCTGGGTTTATTTTTAGCATAAAGTAGACATTTGTAGATCTCCAAAATGGTAAAGTATGTATGACTTTAATTTTTCGAGAATTAGTTACGAGTTTTCAAAGTTTATAACAGTAAGTTGAAAATTCTAGCCGAGGCTGCACCTAGTGTTTCTATGTATTTTATCCCTTTGCACGAGTTCTAGACCACTTCTTGAGATGGTTGTGAGTTGTACTTGTGTATTTAAATATGAGAATGAGATGGATGAGTCCATATGGCCCACAGAACACCAAATGAAAAGTTTATCCATGACGTAACACAATTTAATGAAATATTTTTAATGGTTCTTCTTGGAAATCCTATGTAATCCAAGGAGATGAGCCTAGCAATGATGTGAGATGAGCTTAGTAAATATGATGTTACACTTAGTATATCCTAATGGATGGTAAAGTATCATATATGCTTATTTGTACTTTTGGGTATATTTTATGCAATTCATAGTCAAACAAATAAATTCTTTTTTTTTCCTCAAGTTGGTTTCTAGTATTAGCTTTTTGATTTCAACTATTCTAACATTTTTTAACTGCTAAAAAAAATAGAAAAAAGCAACAGCCTTTACGTAGCAGCAATATTTTTAAAAGGTTCTTACACATGAATTAAAAGTTTCATGTCTTCTATGATATATGTTTGAGGGAATCTCTTAAAACTTAGATGAAACTTATACAACATATGTAGCTGAAGAGCTTTCCCTTGCAAAGCGCATATTTGGTGATCTAGGCTACAAGAAAGATGGTTTGACAAACAAGGATAATGGTAGCTTGAAAGGTAAAGGGGATTAGAAGGAGGACTGAGGAGAAACATAGGTAAGAAAAAGGCAACCTGCACTTTCTTTATAAGAATCAAAATGTTATACAACATTAATATTGATTCAAATAACAAGAGGTATATGTTGGACAGTAAATCCTAATTGAAATAGTGTTTCTATAGTGGAGAGGTACAATCTATCAAAGGAATTAACAAATCTTTAAGTGTCGAACAAGTCGTGTGGGCTCTATCAATTAAAGGCTCAACAGGATATTTGGTTTTTGTTGGACGGTCATTTGCAATGAAAGAACTTAGTATTAAATATTGTTATGATAGACCTTACACATTATAAGCTGTTAGAGCCCTACACCATGAGTCAAAAACTAATGAAACTAAGACCCAGTAAGTCTCCTTAGTTTAAATTCCTTTCAAAAGTGAATAATTGTTATTTAGTTTTATTATCTACTAAATTGTGAAATTGTGCTTATGTAGCTCAACAAAGGATGCTCAGGCACTAAACCTAACTCAAACTATAAGTAGTGCCTTCTTTCTATGGTTCAAGTAAGCTGTTAAAATTAAATGCTTCATTGAATTTTTTACCATTACGTAGTAAGCTTTATTTGTTTTACTTGGTCTCTCTTTATTTCATATTCTACAACAAGAAGGGATTGTTCTTAGAGAACATTTTTGTACACTTCTTTTATATTTGTGTGTTTTATGCAACATACAAATTAATGGCAAGATGATAGGAAAGATAACTAATAGTGACAAGATAGCATAAACATATTTTAAAAATGAATTTTTATTTTGAGAAGTCATTTCTTGTTACAACTTTCTAGTTATTCTCCATATTTTACATTGACGCTTTCATTTTAGTTACAACTTTGATAATAATACTTTTAGCAGTGGAAAATTAACTTCTAAACATGTCAAATTGGCCCCTAATACCCAAAATTAGTATCCTTGCCTATTTTAAATCACAACTAACATGCACATAACTATTTTTTCCCCTTAGATTATGTATCTAAATGCCAAATACATAAAGGAGTCAAAGTGACCATTTGCTATATAATCACATATTATGACCTAAATTTGAAAAATTCATAACTTTGGCTATGTAACTTCGATTAACACACGTTAGGTGTCCATAGAAAGGTCATAATGAGAACTATCTACTGTAAAAATTTCAAGTTAAATGAACCCATTTGACCCCTTAAAGAACATGAAAACCATGGTTGTACCAATATAAATAGCAGCTGTATTATCACAACTTTTTAGTGCCAATTTTAGAAATTCACCAAATATTCTATAGAGTTTAGAAAAATATAAACTTTGACTTGTTAGAAAACTCTATATGTCCTCTAATTACTCACCAAATTTTAGTCCCCAAATTGGTCATTTGGGCTATCAAGGGTAAGGTTGTATTTTATGGTTCATTTGGACCAAATTTTGATTCCAAAAGGGTCCATTTGAGTTCTAATATGTAATCTCTTACTATAAGTAACTTTCAATGTATGAATACATCATCTATAATGGATTCAACACATGAAAGTTGCCTAGCATCTAAAAATCACCATCTCACTTGTAGGAAAGCATATGGAAACTATGACACATCACATACTAAAATATGTTCCATTTACATTAAGTTGGCATACAATTATGGTCTCATGCTTATACATGAATGGCTATTACATCTTATCACAATATACATCAAGGATTGCTATTACTTTTCATTACAATATACATTAAAATAATATGGGCATCAAAAGGAATCTAACTCACTTTCTCAAGCTCTTAGTTCTTTTCTCTCTCTTTTTCCCTACTAGGCTCACCTGACATGGTTAGTAGAAGATAAAAAGGGGTAAGATACTAAGGAGAATTTTAGTAGCATAACTATATTCAAGCATGTTATTAGTCACTTAAGCACACAAAGAAAACAAGTATGCATAAATGTAGCTCATACAATATGTGAAAATATGCATGCATGTAACTAAAAAAATGGCCACGCTTGCTAGACTCACTAAGATGGCTCTAATACTTAGCACAGGGAAGAACTATTACAATCTATTCCCTCACCCTTTTCTCTTGGCCAATAGCATGTTAAGCTTATCTTACATAGCCAAGACTCAATAAACATGTTCATACAATAACAAACAAATCATATAAGTAACCAAGGTACTCAAGCCACCATACATAAATACAACAAGGTAGAGATGTTACCTTATCTAAGACTACACCTAATGCCATTGGTACTTGCTGTTACTCTTTCTTGGACTTTTCTTTTTTGGCCAAACACTTGCAAAATGGCCCTTTGTCACATGTGTGACCTATAATATCACACTAGCACCAATATGAGAACTAAGGCCAATATATGCTAACTACATGCATTTCTATGCCATGCATGATGCTTTCTAAGCCCTTAAAGTACACTTTATAGGTATCCAACTTGCTAGCTTACTTAACCTTTCCTACTTATCCTTCTCTTAGGCTCTAACTTAGGGTTTCTCTTAGGCTCTATCTTTTGGGAAAGTTGAGGATAAAAAGTGACATTCGGAGAAGAATTAAAGAGGCCCAAGAGTTATATGATTATGAAAAATTCAAAAATGATTATTTTGGATATTTCAAGGTGAATAATAATTTTTGGGCAATTTTTGGCAAGAAAATAAATTTAATTGTAGATTAGGATTTAACTAGGTAAAATTTAATTAAAGTTCCATAATCAACTTAATTATGTGAAAAAAATAAATTGTAGGAGCCTAATTTAAGTTTTAATAGAAACCCAGCTCAATTGGACCTATCTAACCAAGGCCCAACTATCAAAGACAAGACCTATTTGGACACAAATACCCCTAGGTTAGCCACCCTTCCATAAAACCCTAAATTATGAGCTGAACCCTTTATAACTCTAATTGAAATAGATTGGGTAACCAAGGGAGAAAAAGGAAATTCACATAGAGAGACAGAAAGGCTAAGGTTCTTCACTATTTTTACTCCAATCTGCACACCTAGAAAAAAATTTTACCAAGATAAGTTATACAAAAGTTGATCCTCTTATCTTCCTTTTCATTTTAGTCTGATTGATTCTTCATTTGGTAGATTTTCATCCAAACCCTAAATCTGAAAATGGATGTTTTGGTGTCTTTCTTGCATGATTTTTAGAGTTTGAAGCTAGAGAAACTATTGAGTAAGTATTTCCCCCTTTTGATATGTTAATATGTTGAAAATGGACTCCTATGATTGATTTTTGTGTTAGGTTATGTTAATGTGCAAAAATGCAAGGTTTTGGTGTGGCTCACTATTGTTTTTGGGTTTTGGGGGCTTAAATTCATACATTGAAGCTATTAGAGGCTTAGGTAAGTTTTTTCTAAGAGATTTTTTCTATTTGGAATGAATGGGTATATGATTCTTGTAGTGAATAATGACTAAAAGTTGGATTTTGATTGATTTCAGACCTTTGGAATATTTGGCACTTGTTGATAGCTCTTGAAGAAATTAGCTATTAAGTGAGGTAATTAAGGGTTTTAGTTCCATGTATACATTCATATTAATCTTATATCTATTGCACAAGTATGGTTTCCATGATAAATGATTGGTTTGACTACTTATTGTTATCTTGAACCCTAATCATATCCTTATATAGAGTCATGATTACGGTTCCACCTATGTATTATGTTGTGATTATGAACTAAGTCATAATCCTACTCATTGGAATGCACTGAGCTGTGATCGTGCTCAATAAGGAGTTGGTGCTGTGATCGTGTCCCTTTCCTTTTATTTTTTGCCATTAACATACTGTATATTATTACTAGTATATGATAATAGTCACTGATAGTCAAACTTATTCATTTGCTAATTTACTTGTTATGCTACAGATATTTATCTATATGAAAAGCATTTATGTTGATTAAATCATACATATGAATGGAATTTTCTCTTGGTATTGAGATTCATATCTTACCCCTATTATGGGTTAACAATTTTAAGTGAAGGTTATTCGACTAAGGAAAAGGGGAACTTAGTAGATGACAACCCCTAGTCTAAGGCCTTATGTAGGAATTTTGCACTTGGACATTTTGATTTAATGTATATGCTAATTTTTGTAATTTAACTTGTATTGTATCATGATGCATTCATATTGCTAAGTGTAAATATTTTGATATTTTGTAACTTGGAAAGAGCTCCAATAGGACTAGGCTTTAATTTATGTTGAATTTGATATAATTACATATGATTCAGTAAATATGAACTGATATATATGTATGAAAGATTGTTTTATCAATTAAAGGATATGGTTATGACATTAATTGTACTCTTAGCCTTGGTTTTGTCTTGTGGTTTTCTGATGTCATATGTGCTTAATGTGTGATTTGGGGATATGCCATAATCATGTTTTGCATCTAGAGTTGTTTTAAAGTTTTAAGGATGAAAACATGTTTAATTAGTCTATTGAAACTTGTTCAAGGTGGTCTAAAACCAATAGGTAGTGGAATGTACATTTTAGGTTGCCACTTGAGATTACATTACCATTTTGTTGTCATAATGAGTTTGTGCTGATATGATTCAAGATTTGATTAGTCTAATTAGTCTTTAGATCCTTAATCAATGTAAGTTCATAAATTGAGGACTATATGAGATTATATGCCCTAAAAGCCTTATACTAGAAAGGCCTTAGAAGTCAATTTGAGGTAATGGCAATTGGTTGGGACATATATTTAAGAGTTCAGGATCAATAGGTAGTCAAGTTGCTACCAAAACACCTTTGAGTTGCAACCAAAAGAAAAAGATTCCTGGCTATACCACAAGTTAGAAAATTAAGGGAGATGGGTTCCAGAGAGCCATCTCACCATGGCACAAGTAAACTAGGCTACTGCTAGAATTATAGAAAGGCATGTGAGTGAGCTCTCGAGAGTCATCTTGCTGCAGCATATGTAGGCCTGGCCACGTAAAACAAAAGCGTGCATTTTTCCTAGTAGATGTATTGAGTCGCGATGAGAATCAAATTATGTTAGGATTTTTGCCCAAACCCAACTTTAGCTACAACATGCATTGTTTCTCGATCGCAACAAAAGTATAAAATTTTAGTCGTGACCTAAGTCCTAAGATCCCACTCTAGCTATTAATTCACTATGTTAGTGAGAAGTAATTACTAGTATTTCAATATATATATATATATAAGTTTTTAGGCTTCTTAGAGGCATTTTGTGTAATACCTTAGCTCCCTAGCCTTCAATCATATCACACAGACTTATCTTTACACAATTACATGAATATCACACTTTCAAGTAGTGGGAAATTGTGTAATTAGAAAGCCATTTATATCATTCTTGACTTTAGGGATCATGTGGACTTACCAATTTCATTTTTCATCTATAACATATCCATTCAAATAAAAAACATCATAATTCATCTCAAGAATCTTGGATTTGGAACCACATTTCAAGAAAACCAAAATTTGTTGTCGGGTTGGTGTTCTAGATTTCTGATATAAACTTTGAAAATTCATAACTAATTCTAAAAATGTCAAAATCATGCATATGATAGCTATCTGAAAAACTCTAGATGCTAACTAATGATAAAAAATAATTCTAGACCAAAACAATAGCATTTAACTTATGAAAAATAATAGAATAGTACATCAGGTTTGTTCTCTAATAGTTACAGGACCTAGAATTTCAAAAAAAAATTTCTCCCTTTACAGAGTTCCAAATGAAATGTTTTCAGTGGATATAAAAAGCTTATAATGTCTAGTTTATGCTTGTAAAAATTTCATAAGTATTGGACTTCGTTTGACTCACAAGTGACATAAAAATGAAAATTGACCATATAAATAGTAACTTTGACAATTTTACATAATTTGGCCAATTTTGAAAAATTATAATAAATTCTCTAGAGCTCTAAATTAAGTACTCTTTAGCTCTATAAAAAGCTCTAGATGAGCCTATTTGCTGGCCAAATTTCATGTAAAAAATTCATCCATTTGGTCAGACTTTGGTTCAACTCAAGAAATAATTAAAATTGGAGTCCATAAAGGGTTCAACATGCACCAAATGACTTTTTCATCTTTTCACAACCACTTGAGCAAATATAAAAGCATAACTATAGCCTATAGAAGCATCCCAAATGGTTCACATCATCATGGAACTCATTCTCACCATACCACCTATATTTATACATATCAACATAATGACATATAAATGGCAAAAACTTACATATTCATTTATACAGTTCCAAAATGAATACATACATCATATTTACATACATTTGAACATACTCAAAGGTTTATGTCACATATACATCATGTGGTTACAAATCTTGACATCAAAATGCCATCAAAATGCTTAAATATCTATTCCATTATGAAAGTCTTGCTCTTTAAGATGTTTAGCCTCCATTTCTTAGTCCATTTGGCTCACCTAGGCATGGTTAGATATATGTGGGGGAAGAGTGAGATTCCAAGAATCCTAATAGCTCTTTACCCTTTCAAACATACATAATGGATGCAATTATATGTCAAAGAATGTATGCATGGCATTTAAGCTACTTATGTACATAAATCATTTTTTGTGTCATATAAATTTATACATATCAAAGATAGGCTATTAAGGGCATTAGTCTAGCCTCACCCAACTTCCTTGGGACTTTTGAATTTGCCTCACTCACTTTTAAGGGACTTTTGACTTAGCCTCACTCTTCTTGAGACTTTTGGCTTTATCTCACCCATTCTTAGGGACTTTTGGATAATCCTCACCTATGCTAAGGGACTTTTGGCATAACCATACCTATGTAAGCCACATTGCATTCATAGACATCATTCAAGAAGCATAATGGTACCATTATATGTAACTAATGGCTAGAAACATATCTCATAGTTCAAACGTACATACAAGCACTCAATAACAAGCAAACATCCCAACAATACATGTGAGAAAGGTTAGAAAGCTACCTTAAAGCAAGAATTCAACACTTTTTCCCTTAGTTACACCTTCCCTTTCTCGGCCTCACACATCCAATGATGGAGAGCTTGATTGGCTTGGCCTAGATACATCCAACAAGGCACAAAAATATCATTGAAACCAACTCTAATATCCCATGAGCTTTATACACGAATAGGCTAGCTTATGGTTCAATTATGGATCCATATGAGGCATATTGAAGTAACCCTTATAATCTTTGTTCTTGACTCCAATTTCTCATTCAATCTAGGACATATGACTCCATTAGAACTCATTAGAGTCATCACCAATTCAATCCAAGGAGCCTAGACACAAGTTGCTTCTTTATGTCTCAAAATGGAGCCTACACCTCCATCTTATAAATCATCATTCCTAAATTCATTCCAATGCTTCCTTTGATGCCCATTAATCATATTTAGTCCCTTTCTACTCTTAGAAGTAATTAATCTCCTTAGGTGCATTATTTCTTCTAGGCTGAGACATGAAGGAGCTAATAGACCCATTGAGTTTCATTCATTTTCTTTAGGGAATTCTCACTTGAAAGGCTTCTTAGACCTCTTATGAACTCTTACATACTCTTACACATGCTAATTTATCCTTAGAAAGTTTCAGAATTTGCTAGGTGCATCAAAATCCCTAAGTCACAAATCTTGAATTTTAATGCTTTTCTTTTAGTTCCATTTGGATAATCCTATCCCTTATGCTCTAAAACCCTTAATCCTACTTTGATTTGATTAGAAATCATCTCCTCCTTCATAGGCATAGGTCTGGATAAAATGGTTATGGGAGAAGCGACTAAGAAGAAGCAAGACAACCATGAAGATTTACCTTGTTTTAAGGCTTTTTCTAAGGAGCTTTCAATTTCTTCTAGTCTCTCATTCAAATGCTCCCTTCCATTTACTTGACCAGCCACAAAATAGCCTCAAACAAATCAATAAAACCGTGGGAGAAGAGAGGAGAAAGAGGAGAAGAAGATTGCTAAAGGAGAATGCATGAAAATTCATGAAATTCTTACCCTTTTCACTTGGTTTATCCTTCCCTTCCCCCTCCTTTTTGTGCGCCTCTCAAATCTGCCTTGGATTCTGTTTGAGTCCAAAAAAATTGGTTATAAGGAGTGGGTAGAAATGGGGACGTGCTTAAGAAGCTCAAAGGTCCATTCATACAAATTTTTAAAATTACAATTTAGTCTTTCATCTTAATTTTGTCTAATTAGACTCATTTCAACTCTTTTTTTAAAACTATCTTTTTCATCATAAAATTTAGGTCTTCTAACTTATAAGATACTTTTGATATCATCAAAATTGAATTTGAAACAATTCCAAACTATTTGGTCAAAGTTTCGGTTAACTGACAAAACTGGAGGGGTTTTAATTGTTCTAAAAATTCCTATGATTTTTAAAGCTTCTGAAAACCTTGAGAAACTCAAGGACCTATTTGATTTCTTTTTTTTAGAACAATTTTTTTGTTTTTAAGAAAAAAGAATTGGTTTATAATATGTTTTTAATGAAGTATTTTGTAAAACAAAAAAAATAAAATTATGTTTTTGGAAACAAAAAAATCATAACATTTTTAGATGTTTTGTAACTTTTGTTTTGCAGAATTAAGAAAAAAATAGCAATTTTTTAGAAAAATGATTCAAATATATTTTTTTATTTTTTTTTCAAAATTTGTCCTAAAAAACATCTATTTTGAAAATATTAAAATTAGAACAGAATCAAACAGGTCCTCAATTTTCTCATTTAAATATCCCTCTTTTGAGTTTTCTAAAAGTTGTCTGAAATTATGAAAATGCCACTAACTTTCATTTGATTTTATTTAGTTTTTATGACTTCAATTTTTGGGCTTCTTTTGCTTTGTATCCTCATTTTCGATTATTTAAAATTTTGTCATAATTTTATTTAACCTTAAATCATTCAATTTAAGGGACCTCTTTTTATATTTTTCTTAGTTTAGGACTTTTAGGATATGCCAGGTATTACATTTTGAATGAGATAAAAAGTGTTAATGAAAATTTTGATTATCCTATAAACTTAAATCCTCTTGTATGCCTTGATAAATTGAAGGTTCAAATTTCCTTATATTTTTATTTATTGCTAATTTATTATATAAATTAAATCTTAATTGCAATTGATTAGGACATATTTCTAAATAATTTTAACTTAATTAGGAGTTAAGATTGTTACGCTTTATTTGCCAATAATTTTTTTAAAGGAAAAGAAACCAAACTTTTAGTGGTAAAAATAGTCATCTTTGAAAGTAGCCTCTTAAGAGCTGATGTTGGGTTTCATGGTGATCACATGTATAGTGGAATTTGAAATTTTTTATCACTGAAACCTATTCCCAAGAATATACGTAGGAACATAAACCAAGACAAGACAAAAAAGTTACTTTTTATTTTAAGCTACAACTGAATCACACAGGGAGATCTAATGATTTGCACCCTACAATATCTACACTGAGTGGATAAAACTTTCTTTCACTTTGTGTCTCTGTTAGAAAACACTTATCACTATCTAGAGTTAGGGCTTTTGAAGTTCTAAGTGAATTAAGAATATAGAGGGACTCTCTTATGTCATAAGTGCCACCTTCTATGGTCTTATATTTTTAGACTTAGGATTTGACACTTTCTTAATCCTATTCAACTCTAATTCTTAATCCAACTTAAATTCTTAGAAACCTAGCCTAAGCCTAATAGAAAGTGAGGATAGATAGGCCTAACATAATGCATTAATATTTAATATTACTTTAATATTAAATAATCTTACATTATATTATTATTTAATAATATAATATGCAATAATATTATTTAATATTACCTTAATATTAAACAACATATTATTCTATAATATAATCTAATTATATTATATTGGGCCTTATTATTGGGATTTCTAGTCTAATTAAAACCCTAATAATACTATAATATTTTAGTTTCATCCTTACTCTTTGTATGTAACCCTATAAATTCTTATTACTTTGATAGTGACCCAAAAAGAATCTTATTTTAAGATCACAGATAGTGAATGATATTTTGCCATAAATTATTGCCACCTAAGTAATAAGAATGTTTGTGATTTGACATACTTAATTTGTGACGAATACAATACAATTTAGTCTCTTTTGTACTGATATCTAGATTGAACTTGAGGTATGAAATATGTCATCCTCATTAATACTCAACCTAAGTTTCTTGACAATGGGCAAACCAATCAAAACAAATAATCTTCATTTGAGCATGACTATGCATTTTTTAATTTCACTCAATTAAGGGGTTTACGGATATCACTCCTTTTATGCAGGAAGGACAAAA
Organism: Erythrophleum ivorense; assembly: GCA_026724425.1. Lineage (NCBI taxonomy): Eukaryota > Viridiplantae > Streptophyta > Magnoliopsida > Fabales > Fabaceae > Erythrophleum > Erythrophleum ivorense. Next base: position 234,805 of record JAIUCV010000369.1, on the reverse strand, counting down.
TCCCATTACATCACTTACATCCTTTCACATGATTTGTGATATATCTAATCATCGTCCTATTGGCCATCCCGGTCAAAGGTAACATAGGCCAATGTCAAAGTATTTGACTCATGTAGGGAACCATAGTAATTTCAGGTTAAAGGACTTCCTTCATTATAGTCACACAAGAATTGTTAATGACACATTGTATCAACCATGTAGCATTCTCATTGTGGGCTAGTCCAGCATACTTGTTTTCTAACAATGTACTTTTGTATTGACTTGATATCACATATCTATATCTTAAAGTTATCAATCACTATACATACTAGTTTTGATATATTATTACTATTCTATATTGCAACAATACTTGACTAGGGACAATTTAAGAATAACAATTATTCTAGGGACAATTACCATATTAAATTATATTGTGTAGATATAAAACCAAAATATAATAATTGTATTGCCTAAAAAAAAAAAAGATATCATGTATGTTATTACAATCATCTCATGATTGTCTCTTACAACATACACCGATAGTTGCCACTAAAACTTCCTATAAAATTGAATTAAGGGAGATTTCATGGCGACTTTTAACTAAATTTCTACTTTTAGTGGTGGAAACTCTTGTATTGCTACTAAATCTACCTTTTAGCGGTAATAATATCATTGCTAAAAGTCACCTTTTAGAGGCAACCATACGTACAACTAAAATTAATGAGGAAGAATTGTCACTATATATCTTTAGTGACAATATTTGTTACTTTAGTGGAGGCTTTTTTGTCATTACTAAGGATATTGAGTATCAAATGTTCTAGCTACAACCTAGTAGCTTTGTGGCAAGCTTTTGGACTTTTAATGTCGACAAAAGCATTTTCCATAAGGTATATATATATATTGACATGAGAAAAAAAAATTAAACACCTCATATAATGCCTAGATTTCTAACTAGTTACACTCAAATTGAAGAAAAAAAAATTAGTTAAGTAAATTCAACATATATTTTATCTAAAAGTTACAAAATGTTCATGATGTAGCTTCCTTAATTAGTAACACTTATAATTGAGGCACTTTGTCCAAATAATCACATTTCTATCATGTTTGATTTATTAAAAAAAATAGAATTTATGATCTCAAAAATTAAAAAAATGAGACATGATAAAAGATAATATCACGAATGACAACAAATAATAATTATAACACAAAAATTAAAAAGCAAAAAAATTGATACATTTTGTTGTTAAACTAGTTGAGTAAAGACCTAACCAAACCTAATTTGGTATAGTCTTAATAGGATCGATTAAGTATTTTCATGGAACAGCCTAATTTCACCCACCAATATTAGACTATTACTAGATGCATTTACTCTCCTAATTTAATTTGCCTTTTCTAGTCGACATCTTTTTATTTATCTACAGAACATTAAAAGAGAGAGCAATCAAGGTAGCAACAAGTTAGGTTATTTAGAGGTTCGGTTGCATAATATAAATGTGATAGAGAAAAATCATAAAGCATTTGATCTTTCTTACAAGGATTACACTTAAAAGTATAATTTTTTAAATATGCTTGTCATTAGATTCTTTAATAAAATTATAACATATATAAATAAATTCTTTAAAAAATTTAATCATGTGATTCTAAATTATAACAAGTATATATTTATTAATAACAAAAGCATGATGAAAATATATGGGTTTTTCTTTTCCCAAAACAATCCACACCATACTTGAAAATTTGAAGCATATCGCAATAAGTTTTAGGTTTTGGTCTAACTTATTTATTTATTTTTATTTGATCCTGAACTTTTTATTTTGTACTATATTTGTCTCTTAACTTATGTAGTGGTTTAAAATAGTTTATTAACTTTTTATTTTAAAATGATCCTTTAATTTTTTTACTGTTTTAAAATAATTTGATGTATATAATGAAAAGAGACGAAAATGATACAAATTGAAAGCTGAGGGACTAAAATAAATGAATAAAATTGGTCAAATTGAAACATTAATTAAGGAACTAAAATGATAGTTAAAACCAAGTTTCAACAGTCTACTCCTTTCAGGGCGGCAAGACCAGATGAAAAGTCGATGTGGTGGACTCAGGTCAAGGTTTATGAGGAAGGGAAAGACAAAGTAAAAAATGAAGGCTGACGATAGAAGAAAGGGAAATTTTATATGATTAAGCATTAAGTAAAAATGACATAGGATATTAAAAGAGTTAGTAAATTGTTAACTTATTCAGCAAGGATTAGGTTTACACCGGCTGCTAGTTCCAAACCCAGTCTTACCATTATTACCTGATTATTTTACACTTTAAAACGTTGATCAAGAGTTATGCTCCATATTCCCGTCTCTGATATCATAAGATTCATTTAGAACCAAAACGTTGTTGTCAAGTTTTACATATTGATCAGACACAACATGACTGTGAAGATATAAATTTGAAGAAATTAATGATTTAGTTTTGAAATTTTTTTAATTTAATTTTTTAAAGATAAAATCTTTTTATTTAATTTATGAAAAATAACTCTTCTCCTAATTTGGTTCTATAAAGATGAAATCAAATTTAGTCTTCTAAACATTTTTTCTTAATTAAAATAGTTATTTCATTAGCCAAAAATAAGATTTCATGAATCTAGGTATCCTCAACCCCAAAACACAGTTATTTTTGCATTAGAATTAGATTTCAATGTATACAAATATTTTATGAAGAAACTATTTTGATTAAAAAAAATATTTGACAAACTAAATTAAAAGGTTTTATTTTTAAAGAATTAAATTAAAAAAATTTAGAAACTGAATTAAAAATTTCTAGTTTAAAAAAATCAAATTAAAAATGAGTAATTTTTCAAAGGCTAAATCATTAATTTAGTCTAATTTTTTTTTTAATTAAATCCTTATTAGCATCATTTACTTATCAATCCTAAGAATTGTCTCACAACACAGGATAATAAGTTTAAATAATTTGCAATCCAGAGGTAGACTCCGCATAATATATTTACAAAAACTAAAAAATAAATATAAAGAGAAAAAATAACCCATACACACGTCCTATATGTCAATCAGATACCACAAAACATAGTGCGTGAAAGCGATTTGTTCCAATATGCATTAATTTCAATCCCACTTCCAGTGGCCAAGGAAAAGGAAAACGTCCAACTTCCAGCTGCAGGATATCGTACGTCATGTTTGTTTACGCATTTTAGTGTCTAGAAGAACCCCTCATTTGAAAATTTCAAATCTATAAAATTTACCATTAAAATTAAAATCACCCTTTCTTGTAAATTTTGCTTTGCTTTTCGCAATAAAACTATATATCTTCAAATATATCTTAAATCAACCTGTACTCCCTCATTTTAATATCTTCTCTTCTTTTATATTTTGCCCCGTCTATTGCGTATTAAAATATTGTCATAAAGGTTATTCTCTTTTCTATATTGAGGTCACTGATATCTTACGCTATTCAAATATCTATTAAAATTAAAGTAAATTATATTTTTTTTTTAAATTTTATTAAAATTATACAAATTTTTCTCTATTTTTAAAATATGTAAAAAATTTTTTTAAAACAATTTTTTTTTATATTTTAGTCTAATTTTAATTTTTTTTACTAAAATACACTCCGTTAATTAAATACATATTTTTAACTAAAAAATTAAATGAAAGGTATTTTAATCAAAACATTTAAAATTAATTATACTAAAATATATGATAACTTTTTATTTTAAGAGAAATTTGTATATATTCTGAAAATAAAAAAAACTATGTAATTTTAACATAATTCAAAAAAGTCTTTATAATTTGCTAATGATATTAGATTTTTTTTTATTTGTAAAGGAAGACTAATTAACATCCACCATGCTATTTTTCCTTTATATCGTCTATCAATTTGGTCTACCATCCACCATTAGATTCTTCAATCTTAATATTCAAGATCAGGAAATTGGTATCCCAGTTTGAACCGGCAAATCTGTACTTTTAATTTTAAACTTGTTGTCTATATATTAGACGGTGCGTGTTTAGAAACTCGTCTGTAGCTTTCAAAATTATGTTTTTTTTTTAAATAATAAAATATTATTTTTATACAAACGTGGTTTGACATTGAGTTTCCAAACACACCGAACTGCTCATTCCAAATTTTTAAATTTATATGATTCAATCCTCTGCTTCCCTAGCGGGTCTTGGTAGTTCATTATCATTGGAATTTTGAGACTTCGTATAAAATTAGTTGGGGGTCCTGTGAATTTACATTAAAATCCGAGTCAATCAATTCAAATTTAAAAAAAAATGGGAGTAAAAAGATTTACTTTGCATACGGCTTAAAACATTGAGCCTCATTATTTATGATTTCGAAATAATGCCACTTCCTGCAATATATATATACACGTAAGTTAAAAATAAGATTTTAATTTTTTATAAAAATTTGAAAATTTAATTTATAATTTTTTACAATAAAAATTTATTTCAATAAATAAAAATTAATAAAAAATGATAAAAAGTTTTTATTATTTTTATAATTTATTTTTAGTCTATTAAAATAATTTTTTTACTGTAAAAATTATAAAATTTAATTTTCAAGTTTTTATAAAAAAAATCAAAATCTTATTTTTATTTTGAAAAAACTTGAAATGTGTGCTTGGTTATTTTAAAATAAGTGGAGACAATTTAGTAATATTTTTCAAGCAGCTATATTGACTCTCATTAAATTTTCTCTTTGGAGTGTTATTTTAATTTTTTATTTATTTACTATAAAATTAATTATAATCTTATTTTCTTTAACTTAGTTGTATAAAATGATATTTTTAGTTTTATTAAAAATCTTATAAAAAAATAATTTCAATTTATTATAAAAATAGATCGGTTCTAATGTTCAATTTATTTACTCTATTAGCTAAAGAGTATAGTACATTATTAAACTTATTACTAAACTAAGCCAATCTATTATTTTAAGTAAGTTGAAATAATTTTTAAGTATAAAACGTTTAATAAGAGTAAAAATATTATTTTATAAGAATAAATTTTAATAAAAAATTAAAACATTATAAAATTAGATTTATATGTTTATTATTGTTAGTTATATTTTATTACTTTATATTAAAAATTAAATATGATATAATTTTTTATATATAATATAATATATTATATTATATTACCTACCCTTCCCGCGCCTTCTGCATCCCCCCTTCCTCTTCGCGAATAGTTTCTCTACAGTTAGCGAGGAAACAAGATCGTCCATCCCGTGTATCTTGCATATTTTTTTTCAATTTAAAAACATAAACAACTCAAAATGCCTAAATGGACTGTCACGTTCCCGCCTTCAATTGGAGAGAAACTAGACTCTCCCTCCTCTCTTTTCTCTCCCCTACCCCTTCTACCGCTCACCACAAAAAAACAACAAAACACTACACTTGTCAGGATGATAAGTAAGAAAGTCGAAGGCTATGCTTCCGACTTTTTTGAATTTTTTTTCAGAAAGAAGTTGAAGTTTGTATTATCGACTTCTCCAAAAAGTATAAAATCCTATATTGACTTATCAATACAATTTTAGTTGAAAAACGTACTATTTTAATAATAGAAGGCTCAAAATTCCTAGACTCCAGTAAGAGGAGACGACAGATAATGTTACAAGCTGTATTCTAAGTTTCCAACTTCCTTTCCCGATTCAAAAATTTCGGCTGGTACTATTTTGGTCCACGTTTCCAAGTGGCTAGGGCATCCTGTTTTTTTAATAGCTTAAAGCTTCCAAACCGACCTACGCTGCCAACTTGCCAAGTTGACCTTAAGCTTGTCGAGGGCTTGCAAAAGTTTTTTAAAGTGGGAATTGCGACTAGCGCGATTGTCATCCCTAATGCACCATATTTATGTCGCTCAACCTTGTAAACGAAAAGCAGCAAGAGTGAACTATATGGCTTTTCCTTTGCTTCCCCTTCTATTCTATTTAACCATTCTCCTTCCCAATAGCGTCTTAGCCCAAACCAAAAGCACTATAACCGTGGGAGATTCTCTTTCCGCAGGAAATGGCTACTCCCCTTGGGTGGTTTCACCTTCTGGAGATTTTGCCTTTGGGTTTTACCCACTTGATAACAGTAATGATCTTTTCTTGCTTTCCATATGGTATGCTAAAATCCCAGAGAAAACCATAGTTTGGTATGCCAATGGAGATATACCCGCACCAAAAGGCTCAAAAGTACAACTTACTTCTGATCGTGGCATTGTGCTTACTTCTTCTGATGGTGTGGAGCTATGGAAACCACATGTAATTGGTACTTCTGTTGCTCTTGCTGTCTTGAACGACACCGGCAACTTCGTACTTCAGGATAAGAAATTTAACACTCTCTGGGAGACATTCGAGGATCCTAGAGATACCTTGTTGCCTGCTCAGATTCTTGAGAAGGGAGGAAAGCTTTCTTCTCGAAGATTCGAGACAAATTTCTCCACGGGAAGGTTCCAGATCTTTCTTCAACAAGATGGTAATCTTGTGTTTTACTCTATAAACTTACCATCTGGGTATGCTAATGAGAACTATTTTGAAAGTGGCACCGTCGTATCCAAATCAACAAGTGCTGGCCGTCAATTGGTGTTTGACACATCAGGAGACTTGTATATTTTGAGAGACGACAATGAAAAATTCAGCCTCTCACCTGGAGGAAGAAGTCCCTCTAAGGCCACTTATCTACGAGCAACTCTTAATTTTGATGGGGTTTTCACTCTTTACCAATATCCAAAGAGTAATTCCTTGGGCAAACAAAATTGGACCCCTCTCTGGTCTCAACCAGAGAATATATGTACTAGTAGCCTTGTGAGTGCAGGTAGCGGCGTTTGTGGATATAACAGTATCTGTGATTTGAATCATGATCAAAGGCCTGTTTGTCAATGCCCAAAAGGGTATTCTCTGATTGATCCAAATGATTTGTATGGTAGCTGCAAACCAGATTTCACACAGGGCTGTGAGAAAGATAGGAGGCTACATGAATTTGAAGTGCTGATAAACACTGATTGGCCTCTTTCGGACTATGTGCTTCAAAGGCCTTTTACTGAAGAAGAATGCAAACAGTCTTGTATGGAAGATTGTTTGTGTTCGGTTGCGATTTTCAGACTAGGTGACAGCTGCTGGAAGAAGAAGATACCACTTTCAAATGGGAGAGTTGACGTGAATCTTAATAATTCTAAGGCTTTTATCAAAGTGACAAAGAATTAATAATTGCTCCCTAGTGGGTCACGGCAGCTAGCTAGGTGGACAATAATTGAGCCCACTAAAGAATAAGTATTCTGCCATAAGCTGTAGCCACACATTTGTACTATTATATGCTGGGTACTGTTGTAATTGAAAGGCTCTTCGAATATAAATATAATATTAATATAGCAATTGCTCAATATCGAGGTTTCTTCTAAATTATTAACTAAATTTAGATACATTTATATTTATATTTATATGTCAGTTTAATTTTTTTTATATACATTCAGTTGATAAAAAAATTTATTAGGAGTCATCCAAGTTTTTATAGTTATTGGCTAGCCAATTTTTAAAAATTATAAAGGAAAAATTATAAAGGACGTTTAAGAGGGTTACATTTTAAAAAATCAAATTAGGAAAAAAAATAGACTTCTTTGAGACTGGGTGACAGCTGCTCGAAGAAGAGGAGGCCACTTTTAAATGGGAGATCAGTTTCATGGTGCTAATGCTTTTATCAAAGTGCGGAAGCATAGTTCGTCCCAAGTTTGTCTTCCACTTTGGGACGAAGGTAGTTAGCCATTCATGGTGTTAATGCTTTTATCAAAGTGCGGAAAGAGAGTTCCTCCCAACTTAGTCTTCCGCTTTGGGACAAGGAAGGTAGTTAGACAAATTAAAGAAAAAATTATAGTTGATGATCTAAAATTAAAAAAATTACTTTAAAAAATTTGTTATTATTATTTTAAAATAAATTACTGCTGATTTTAAATAAAATTCTCTAAACCTAGTGATAATAGATCTTTTAGAATAATTTTTTTTTAATTTTAAATCTTTAACTGTAATTCTCCATAAATTAAATCTTTTGCATTAGTATAGTTGGAAAAAGACAAATTAAAAGATGTATAACTAAACTACTAATATTAAAAGTTAAAGAGAGAAGTTTTTAACACTAAAAGTTGTTTTTTCTCATACCTTGAATTCATAGTCTTTTTGGATATACATAAATTTCATATAAAAATTGCAATCATCCGTTTGGACAGGAATCAACTATATCTTTAGGAGAAAATTTTAGCTAGATATATTATTTTAAAAATACTTATAACTAAGTTAATCATAAATGTATAAATAATCAAATATGTCAAGTAAAATTTGATTTATATATCTCTATTTATAATTAATTTAATGCATACTTTTTTTTAATATTTTGGACCTATCTAAAATTTTTTATGAAGGGTAGTTCAAGTAAATTTATTGTACCTATACATAACACATAGATATCATAATGCAATAAAATATAAAATATCATGAATAGTTTAAAAGTTACATTGTATTTATTGGAATATACTAGATCGAATGATGGCTTGACCTATGATCCGATCTAATTTTTAGAAAGACAAAATTAATAAAAGATTAATTAATAAATTATTATTTGATTTTAAATTTTGAATTTTTAAATTTAAAATTAAAGGGTTGGTCGTTACATTTTTAGGGGATTTATTTTTGAAAAACATGGGGAAAATTGATTAGAGAGTGAATGCATGATCATTTCCCCTCTCCTCCAATACTTTGAAAAAAAAATTGAAATTGAGATTTTCTTATAAATTATCCCCATATTATTTTGGCATTCATATGAAAGATGAAAAACCTTTTGATGTTGATAACAAAAAGTGCAGGTTGCCGCTTTTCCAACATAAGTTTCTCCCTGATCATCTTCCCAATCCCCTTAACCTTTCAAGCTACCACAATCCTTGTCTGAAAATTCCCCTTTCTTGTAGCCCATATCATTGAATGTGGGCTTTGCAGGAGAGGGATCTTCGACTATATATGCTATACAAGTTTCGCCCAAGTTCCAGGAGATTCCCTCAAACCTATGCCATAGAAAAATAATGATCTTTTATGCTTGAGTATTACAATATCTATTTGTAATAGAGCTGTAGAAGCTGCAGCTCTATTACAAACAGATATTGTAAGATATAGCTTCAAAACGGTAGCTGTAGAAGCTGCCTTTTTACCTTTATAGCTTCAAAATGGAAGAATAGTTTAAATCAAACAACTAACATCAATGAATTAAATAGACTACTAGTTTAACAATGAATAGTATAAAAGAATATCAATAGGAAAGTTCATTAAAAAGAAAAAAAAGGAATATCGGTGGGAAAAATAATTACATATTATGACTTACCATCCATCAGTATATACTGAACCATGCACTCATTGGGAGATATGGAACTCCTTCTCCATGTGAGATAAACTCCAAACTTCAAAGTGAGAAGGACCTTCATTCCTAGGATTTTGAAGTACTAGAAGTTTTGAGCCAGAAGGTGATGGGATAATTATAAAAACCCTAAACATCTCTATGGGAAATGAAGCCTGTGACGACCCTAATTGTAATAATTGTAATTAAGGTAAAATACGTGATTAATAACTATAAACTAGGGTTACATGATATTAAGACTAATTACATTATGGAATTGTGGGGAAATTTGAACCTTAATGTTATTAGAGTCATCAACCATATAATTACAAACACTTATATACATTATGGAAAACAAACATCCATTTATAAGCCTTGATTTTATTACTTATCAATTTTAACTCACAAGAATCTTCTATCAATATTTATAAGTCATCCCTTGAGGTTACCATATGGAAAACCAAGATTTCTTAGTCAATATAAGGGTTTTAGGACATTCGTCGTGGCCAATTTCCCCTTAGCCGCTGTCAATTCCTCTCGGCTTCACCCATCGCATCGTTACTGTATCGCCTTGGCGAGTTGGACTTTCATTGCGGCTAACCTACATGGCGCTGCAACGAAGAAGCCTCCTGGAACCTACTTTGCTCGCCTCTCACTATTGGCCGTGGCCAATACCTCCTTTCGCCGCGGCCAATTCCTCTTTGGAATGCCTGGCTCATTTTAACAAAACTTTGTCGTAGCTAATTCCCATTTCACCGCAGCGAATTTCCCTCTAAACGACTTCCAGTTTAGCCTCTCACATTTTGCAGCGGCGAATTGCTCTTTGGACTCTCCCTGGGTAATTTCGCCACTATTGGCCGCGGCTAACCCCAATTTGGCCGTGGCGAAATCTCTTCTAATCTTACAACTCTGAAAATCTTGTCTCATACTCTCCACTCTTCCTCCAATATCACCCTAGGGCCACTTTACCTTAATTTATGCAACTTTAATGGTATTTATGTACCTTAATTACCTAGCTTATCTACCATTACCAATTAAAAACTTAAGTATAAATCCTTACTCATCCAACTACCATAGGCCAACAACTTATAAGTGAAAAGCAGTAGAATTTCATAAGCTTCCAGCAATTATCATTCAAATATACATTCCCTTAAAGATCTCATGCATCACTGAATCAAATCAACATTCTCATATGTCTCATAATGACATTCCCCATAGTAAACCATATCATGAATTCAACAAATACATACATCCAAATAATGTAAGTTCATACATTCAAAACTAAGTTATATTGAGACTTAACTCCTTAATAGATACATTCCAACTAATCAAAGTATAAACGCCTACACTTGGCAATATGATTACATGATGATGCTATATAAAAGATTAACAAAATTGTATCTACACTACTCAGATTAACCTAAGTGTAGCTTCCTCCACACATGACTAGAGCTCATAGATTTTCATCCACTTACTTGCCCTTATCCTTACCCGAAAAACCTTCACCTGAAATGTTTAATCCCATAAAATGGGGGTGAGATGCAAATCTCAGTAACTAAGGCAATTCCATCATATATTCCAGTTTAATTAGCATACATGCATAATTTCGCATAAGTATCAGAAAACATATCAGTCATATCAGTAAATGAAACAATTAGGCTATCATGATTACTATCCCATACTAGCAATCATATTTCCATATGTTAAAGGCCAATAACACCGGGAGAGGCCCGTCCATGGCACCTACTCCCCATTGAGCACAACCAGGGCTCAATGCATCTGGGATTTGATCATAACCCGGTGCCTGATCGAAGTACATGCACGGGTGGCAGCCACACCACAGCTCCACCATGGACTCACAAGGTTCAATCACAATTCAATAAATAGCCAACTAATTCATTCAGCATTTTAAATCATTCATGTACAGCAAATATGAAATTAAAACAGATATATGCATGGAATTAATATAGTCCCAATTACCTCACTTGTAGACAATTTGTAATAGCCACCAATGGTACAAAAATCTCCCTATAACCATAACACCAAAGAATTACTAATTTAATTCATCATTTACAGTAGCAACAAGTACCTAAAGAATTTAAAATGCTAATGACTACCTAAGGAATACTTACCCAGCCACTACAAGTCCTCAAATTTGGATTGAACTGTCCTCTACCAGAAACTTCAATATTGCACCCAAAATCCTAAGCAAATTCGTACAAAATCAATATCCATACTATAATTCAATCATTGGGGTCTCAAACCAACAAAAATACCTCAAAAAGAAGAGTTTATACTTACCTAATGTCAGCCCTAGCCTTAACCTATGAATTTTCTCCATGGAAACATCAAATGGCAAGTTTCAGATTTTGGGTGTGGGTGAAAATAATCCAAATGAAAAACTAATCAGGCCAAATTAAAGAGAAATATGAGGGGATTAAATTATATAACTATTACCTTGGCTGAATCTTGCTCTAAATGTGAGAAATGATGGATTTCTTACCCAAACCTTAGCCTCCCTTCAAACTTCTGAATTTCTCTCTTGTGTTTCAGCAAATATGGGGAAGAGGTTGAAGTGTTTAGGGTTTTAGTTGGATTTAAGTTGGGTCTAAGATGGGTCATGGGCTGCTCCAAGGTCCAACTCCAAATGGGCTTCAGATTTTAGCTTTGTTGAGGCAATTTTAAGGTATTGGGTAGCCAAATTTTATTGGGCTAGACCTAATTTTAAGAACTCCATGATTTTGGGTCTGCACAAGTTTATTGGGCCTCCATTAGCCTCTTATCATGATCTCCTACATTAATTTGGGCCTAGATGAAATTTATATCCTAATTAAATCTCAAACCCATATTAATAATTTATCTCTATAAAATTTTTATTCACTTAACTTACTCAATTATTCCATATTAATTATTCTTAATTAATCCAAATTCATGATTAACACCTTAATTAATTTTGGGGTGTTACAAAGCCCATTGAAATTTTATAGAACTTTTGCTTTCATTGAATATGGTAGAGGATGGGATGAATTTCCTTCTCTTGTTTTCCACAAAACATTCCTTGAGAGCTTCGTGATATGGAAAAAATTATTAAAGAAACATCATCACCAACCAAACTATCATGAATGATACAAAGAGGGTGAAGGGAAAAAAAAAGAGATTATAAAGAATGCTTACAGCTATCTGACTTAAAAATCCATGCCTTGTCAATGTTGGAGATATTAGTAAATTCTTAAAGTAAGTTAGACTGGTAAGCATATTCTTTCTCGATTGTTGCATCTATCCCAAATTGTATATCCATATGTGGAAGATTGTTTTTTCCTGTGTAATTTAAATTTCATTGCATATATGAATTTATGTTTGATCCATACTTCCGGCTTTAGCAGAGTAGAGGCACAAAAAAGTTTTCTTTTAAGACATAGTGTTGGATAAATTGTCAATATGAATGCTTCGCAGAATTAAAAAAAAAAAATCTAAGATGATATAAAAGAAGGCTTCTGAATTTGACAATAAACTTTGGCTTTTTGAGACAAATCCTATTTGCTAAAATTAAAATGTGTCAAATCCTTACCAAATAACATTATTTACTCTATATACTACACATAGATAAAACGTGGCTTCTATGAATTCAATTTTGAGGGAAGAGAATGACTTGAATGGAATTTTTTGATAGAAAATGTAGATTTAGAGCTTGCACGGGTTTCAAGAAATAAGGGGCAATTTTTGTTACGTAATCATTAGCCCATAATTGTTTAATCATAATAAATAATGAACATATGATTAATAGATAAAGTTAAATGTTATAATAAAACAATAATTATTATATAATAAGTCAATAATTAATATAATTAAAGCTAATGATTAATATAAGTAATTAGTAATTTTAACAATATTACCATATAAATAAATATAAGGTTTAATAACAAATAATAATTATATAATGATTGACTAATAAAATTAATTAGACAATAAATATTGATACTTATTGATAAAATAGTAATAATAAAAATAATTATTAATGTATTAAATAAATTAAAAAATTAAAGATAGAAAAAATGAAAAAGAAAAAGTGTACGATGTTGTCAAGAAAACAAAATATTAGATAAAAGATTAAAGACAATATTAAGTGTTTTTTCAGGTACGATAAATTAGAATAATATTATCGAACTATTTTTCATAATATACAAAAAAAAAATATATTTGATCATATATATAAAAAATAGTGGCTACCAGTGCCACAACGTGTTCTCCGCCTTTCACGTTATGGTTGCTCTAAGCTCACAAGTTCTTCATGTTCTTGATATGGTTGATTGTTAGCAGAATCAATTGATGGAGTATTTAAATCGAATGTTGGAAAAGAAATTGGTTGAATTGGCTACTATGGGGTAACAAACCCTTAATGTGACGATCCTCTAGTTTCAAAAAAAACAATCACTATACTCAAAATTAAAAACATTTAGATAATCAAATAGTGACATAAATGACCCAAAGTGGGAGGCATCGGGAGATTCAAATTGTGACAACAGTGACGAGGGCACATAATAGGAAGGACCTACACCTCTAAAATCAGTAAATTGGCCTACTGGCATAGAAAAAGATAGATCAACAATGCCAATATCTTGTTGTGTTGCTGCATCTCCAATTGACGTGAACGATATCACTACACTAGTGCCAACATGATGCAATTCATCCTTTATGACAATGGGCAATCGAGCTGACATATAACCATCATGCCTCTTGCTTGGCCTACCCTCTGGAATTTCTGGGATTGGTAAATCAAGTGCCAATGGAGTAGGTTAGGAGACCATTGTGAGACGTTGTTCCCCAAGAGCAAGTAAGATGTTCATTTAATCCTGGCTCACTTTCTCTCGAAACTCATGATACTCCATTGGTAGAGGGTTGCAAATGCTTAACCTATAGAGTTCATTAGCGATATCGGCCTGAAAAAAAAAAACATCACTAAACAATGAAATGTAATTTTATAAGTGACTGAAAATAACAATGGCTACAAATATTTTAACTCTACCACGAAACCAACAGCACCACTTGCAAGGTGGATCCACCATTGAGTATGTAACCAATACCATCGCATATAATCAAAAGTGCGATCCATAGGTACAGTAGCAAGGGGTGCCTGAGCTAGACGATTTTGTCATGAATTCCAAAACTCAAAAAATGTAAAGTGCTCTTCTGGCCAATTCATAGTAGTTTTTCCACGTAATTGCAATGTATGTAAGGCCTCCAAATTGATTAGAAGTATCGGTATTGGTTGCTATCGTCCAAACTAACATAACATGCAATCTGGGTGGTGCTACTCAATAATATGAAAGCAAATTAGTGGCACGGAGGTTAGCCAAATGTCTCAACCGTCCAAATAGTATTATGGGATGAGATTACGAACATCGTCTAATCCATATGGTTGCCAAATGATCTGTGTATCAAATATTATAATGTCATAATAATACCACTAAATATATCAAAATTTTGTTCCTCTAACAAAATCAAACCTCATTATCTTGCATTACATCTAATAATATCTGATATTGTCATAAGGCCATGTCCTATGGACAGGAAGGTTTACCTATGTTCCTCTATCTATGATTACAAGGAAACATATCACAACAGATTTGTAGAAAAAGAAGTTATAATATATTAAAACTAAATGAGTGAACCTATGACACTATACAAATATTATTAACTATCTTACCTGAAACCCAAAGGTGATAGTATTGGATAGATATCTGGTTGTGGATCTGGCTGTGGTGGTTTTTCTAGAGCTAACATTGAAAATTTATCCCATGCCCAAATGTGGAGGAGGGTTATACATCCACCTATGCCTTATTCAATGGGATTAGTTATATTGCAAAGTTCTCTATACAAGTGAGTTAATAGTGCAAATCCCCAACTATATGTACCAGCTTGTACAAAATCCCATAATAATGGTAAGTACATCAAGTATACTTTATGACTAGATCTATCCGACATTAAGAAACCTCCAATCAATCTCAATATGTATGCTCGTGCAAATCGCTGTACTTCTTCATCATTTGCATTATCTGGTAGGTGATTAAAGTTTTCTACCAACCAAGTAATTGCCATCCTCTGCCCATAAATTTGATCATTTGGTGGTATGATCCCAAATAGCCACTCACATATGTCTTTCCAAATATAATTTGTACAAGCAATGACAGGGATATTTATATAAGGTAGGCCTAACTGGATAGCAACATCCTCCAGAGTTATCGAGCACTCTCATTTAGTAGTGTGAAAAGTATGAATCTCAGGATGCCATCTCTCTACAAGTGCCAATACAAGTATAGGATTATATTCGAATTGCCCTAGTCGGGCTACCCCATAAAAACCAGCCTGTAGTAGATAATCAACAATAGCAGGCAGGGGAGAAGGTAGATGATTACTGTGCATGACTCATCGTGGACGGAATAATCTATTATTCCCTGCCCAAACAGCTTGTGAAATATGCCTCGTTTGAAGATACAAAAGTGAGTCATCCTTTGGTCCTGACTGGATAACTTGTGACAAATGTGCCATTTCTCTAGTATGCCTACATAATCAGACTAAAGTAGAAATCCATCAAAAAATAATTTAACAATTTAGAATGACATTAAATTCAAGTATAAGTATCATAAGTATAATAATGATATAGTCAATTCCTATGGTAATATATGAACATAGTTTATAATCAATTGCTAGGGCATCATATGGCAATTTATATACACAGAAAAGTTATAAGAAATTTTTAATATATTAAATTAAGATTCAAAAAAATGATCACAAGTTTAGCTACTTAATACAGCATATTTAATTGTGAAACATAAGCATTATAAGCGTAATTAATATAATAAAGATACAATTAATTCAAACAATATAAGTTATATCACTGGCCACACTAATTGTGTGGACAGGTGGAACGATTATGACTAACTTGTCGACATAACCCACACTTGTTAGATTGTCTTGGTTGTATCTAATCCATCTCATTCTGAATACAAGATGATCGGGGTCGACCTTTCGCTCGAATCATTGAAAGATCAGGAATCAACTTTGGATCCTTTTACTGTGACCAATGCACCTCACCTCCAATAGGTTGAAACTCATTACTGTATGCAGAGTGCATTGTTTCTAAATGAAAAACTCGGTCCACAAACTGCTGCGCATTAAGACTAACGTGGGCACAGGCTACTATAACATGTTGGCATGAAAAGTGCTCAATTTGAAACTCACCATAATTACAATTATGCTCAAGTAAGTTAACCTTGCAACATCAACCAAATTGACAATTTCGTACATTGTATAGTTCTTGAACCTCAAATGAGGCAGCTCTCTTGTCGAACTGGCACACAACACATGTAGGGGCAACTTATGCAATTACATCCATCTTTTTCTTAAGTGTAGGACAAAATACTTGACCAACTTCCATCTATGCATGTTCTTGTTGAGCTCACTTGACAAAATATTTATTTACCCTATATAGGGTTGGCTTTGTAAGGCTAATAATAGACAAACTCCTGATACCTTGAAGGACACCATTCATAGCCTTAGCCAAATTTGTTGTCATGTGGCTATATCGACGACCCTCAACATCGTATGCGTGTGACCATTGCTCTTTCAGAATGTCAGCTATCCAACGGGCTATTTGGTTACGTAAAATCACTAACTCAGATAATTTTCTATCAACCATGTGACGCTCGTATTCATACCTAGTATTTATGAACTTTTCTTTTAGCCAATTGGTCACATGTGCTTTATAGAGGTTAGAAGCCATATGCTGAAGATAGAAAACATGATATCCATACGGCGGTTGCCATCCAACTCGTGAATCAAAAATAGCAACCAAAATTGAAGGATGTCTGTCTGACAACAAATATATCCCCCTTCTATCCTTTACTACACATCTCTGAATATTGAAAAGAAACCATGACCAAGCCGACTGTATCTCTCCTTCTACTATAGCAAATGTAAGGGGTACGACTTTTCTATCACCATCCTATGATATAGCCATAAGCAGTGTGCCTTTGTACTTCCCATATGAGAACATCCCGTCGACTTGGATGATTGGTTTAAGATTATCAAATGCATTAATTCATGATTTGAATGCCCAAAAAACACGACAAAACATTTCTTGGGGTTGTACATCAAAACTACTTTGTGAGCATTGTTTATTAAAAAAATGTACAACTAAACTAGGCATGAAATGTTAAATTGTGGCTAATCATTTCGGCAGTAAAGCATATAAGCTTTCCTAGTTTCCGAAAGCTACAGCAAGAGCTCGATGTTTTGCTTTCCATGCCTTCCTATAAGATACATTATATCCAAACATGCTTTGCATCCTTTCCATAATTAAAGAAACTTTAACTTTAGGCTCGTCAGTCACCATTGCCATAATACAAAATGATATGACATAAGAATCTAATTTTGGATGATCTTGGGATAATGACATAGAAAGACATGTATGTGGTACCCTATATTTTGTAATCCCCAAATGTGTTCTATTTGCCTTTTTGTATGCTCTAACTCTCCAACTGCAACTGCGTCCATAATTAATACACTGATATTCTTCATTTTTTTTAGAAGAATAATACACATGAAATGTGTGGTGCACTCAAACGAAATACAGTTTTATTGCATGATGTAATGCCTTTATATCTGTATACTATATGCCAACATTCAACTCTAAGCTATCACTTAGTTTGATGGGTGTATCCCTTCCAAGGAAGTCAGGGCCACTTGTTGCCTTTGTGTTGACTCATGAAAAAAAAATAGTAACTAGCTCATCAAATTCACCTGTAATTTCATGGAAACTAGGATCTGTCGAATCATCCCCTCTAACATTGCTTTCCTTATTGGACTCATTATTGTTGTTGTTGTCATCATCATTATCATCATCGAAATTCATAGCAGAATCATATTCATCTTCATCCTCAAATTCATCCATTATGCCTTCTATCACCACAAGTGGAGATTGAGGTAGACTATTATCAACCATTTGATAGGATAAGCTCGGTTAGGACATGTGTGCCACGGGAGAGATGTTACATTGTGAAACATAACTTAGTTGTGTATCAAATTGGGGGATATCTCTAACATAAGAGTTGAATAAGGATGCTTGTTCAACTGGCTATTGGATATTGCTTGTGGATGGGACTATGCATGCAACATTTTCCTCTATTGGTTGCAATTCAAGATTCAAATCTAATTGATTAGTTGAGATACAAGCATACAATTCAGCACCTGATAAGCATGATTTTTATATGTTTTAATTCTTCTAACTTAGGCATTTTGATGAGTGAATATGGCTTTAAGGTTTTAATTAGATAAGATTTTATTCTAATAGCTATTTCTGCACTCAAAGAATTTATTTACAAAATTCTTGAATTTTATTGCATAATTCTCTTTTAAATAATTTTGTGAATTTTTCCTACTTAATTTTTCTTATTTTTGTGTGTAGATTTTTCAATTGGCAATTGGAGCTTGAATAGGAGGTTGGTTTGGAGAAGAGGTAACATGCATAGGTTCCTTGTTTTTCCAACATGTTGGCATTGTTGCAACTCATTCCATGGTTTTCACACACTCCACATTATTAAAAGAAGCACATGGAAGCAGGGAAGGAAGGAGAGCAATGAGTGGTAAAAGAATAACATACATAGAAGCATTTCACTCACATATTCTCACACTTAGCAACATTCCACATAGCTCTAGCTTAGGCACTTCACACAGCATAAGTCTCTCCATGTTATTTCACATTCTTCAATCACACATGTACAAGGGTTACACTCAAGAAGGCAGCACTCACCCATTCCACGTAACTTATTTTGTTCGAGTCATCAGGCCTAGAAAGTACGATAAACACATACAAGCTGGGTTGCTCGCAATTCACAGTAACAATATATTAGCATCATAACAGGGCCCACATGCATCATTACACACTCCACATCACTCACTTTTACGTTGATTCATTCCAACCTCATAAGCATCCTCACATGCTTCACGTAGCAGTTGCACGAGGCACAGCTTAAAATCACGTTGAAACACACATCCATTCACGTTGCTGCATATACCTTTACACACGCACATAGCAAACACCAACATGTGGAAGCATGGGTTCAGGAAGATTAGTGTACAAAACCTATAGGTTGGAAGGTTTAAAGAAGTTGCATGCAGCCACGTCTTCATGAGCTCCAGAGTTCAACACTTTTAACTTCATTCACCCACGTCAAGCATTTATCACGTCACAGCAACAACACATAGCAGTACAGGTCTTAAAAGAAGAGATGAGCTACGGGTTAGTGAAGGAAAATGAGGCCACGAGTTGAGAGGCTCGAATGCAGAACAAAAGGAGAGGAAAAACACACTAGGAAGTAATGGGCTGGGGAATGATTAAAGAAGCATGGGTTAGCATGACTTTAATGTGGAAGAACCACGCATGGGTAGAACCAAATGAAGCACAAACGAGGCTCTGGCTGCAGGAGGAAATAAAATTAAGAAAAGCCACGTGAGAAGCTAAGAATGAAGCATGCACACATGGAAGGAATAGGGCCCACACTTATATAAACAAAGGCTGACTTGTAAGCACATGAAATGGTAAATGAAGCACGTAAAAAGGTCTAAAGGCTGAAGGCAGAGAGGATTCACGTTAAAATCACAAGCATTTACTCATTCGGGGGATCCATTGTATCACACAGTCCATCCATTCCATACGCAGAACACACTCCATCCACCACGCCATTCCATTCATCTCATCCATTCTCCATCTCCATCTCACCACCATGAAGAGCTTAATTCCATCTTGTGATTAGCTTGGAAGAAGTCCTTAAAGAAGCTTGAATCCATGGAGAAGAATTCAAAATTTTGGCTAAGATTTTCTTAATTTCCTATACTTTTTCTTTTTCTTGTACAAGCTTGGTTAAGTTGCATTTGATTGAGAATTTGTGTAATTGTAATTAGTAGCTGGTTAGACACTAATTAGGATATTGTTTGACTGCTTATTTGATTGATTTAGTGCTAGATTTTTCATTATTATCTAATTTCTCATGTATGCCATCAAGGTGTTCGATGAAATGCATGAGTGAGATTATGTGCTTAATTATTTGATTTGAAAATTTCTTTGAGTTTAATTGGTAAATTAAACATTTTAGGGTGATAATTCATAGGCTAATCAATCGATTAATCAATCAAATTGAAGTGTTCGTTGATCCTAATGACAAAAATTAACAATTTAATACAGGATTGAGGTTTCAATGCAACATTACTTTGTTAATCTCTTAATTCTTAAGTGGTAATCCAAGATAACTTGTTATGGACACAATTAGAGATTCTTAGGTCAAAATTAATCACAATTGAATTAGGATAAGGATAGTGGATACCAAGGGACGAATCCAAAGCTAGTCACAAGTCCATCATTCAACCATAATTCATCAATTAAGTAGCAATTAGGAATTTTAATTCGGTTTCATTTTAATTAGTTTAAGTCAATCAAACCCCCTTTAGTTAGGAAATTTTTAGAGTCTTTTAATACTTAGAAAAGCCAATTGAATATTGAATTTCATTTCTAAAGGAGATGACTTAGGTTGCACCACGGGCTATATATTTTTCAACCTAGTTTTATTTTAAGAGTTGCGTGATAAAATCGTCAGCACCTGTTAATTGGGATGAGTATCGCGAGTTTACTTGTCATATCTCCTGAGCATCTTAATCATCTTCTAGGCTACATGCCCGGTACTGTGTAGGATTTAGAGAGGCTGGATACCTATATACTAGATCAGATACAACTTGATTTGAGGCAAGTCATAACTTTTGTGCAACCAATTGCTTCAACCAATCTAATGTATATCTGAATCAACTCTCATTACTTTTACTCGAGGACACTCAAATGTCATGCTGTCTGGACTATCATACATTCGTCCATTTGTATATATGCACACAATCTCACTTGAATTGTTCATTATTTTTTCCTACAAGTTAGTTTGTAAATAAGATCTTGCAACAATACACAATTAACAAACTAAAGAAAAAAAATTCTAAACTATTTATATATTTATTTATTTATGTTGGTTTAATCTATCAAATTATATTAACAAATATTTATTTATGTTAGTTTAATCCATATATATTTATTTATGTTATTTTTTTAAAAATATGTTTAAACATAATTTTAAAAAAATACATATTTTTTAAAATTATGTTTGAACCTATTTTCTTAAATCTATTATGTTTTTTAAAATTTATACTATTTTTTAGGATTTAAATCTGTTATATCTTTTCAAAAAATTACAATTTTTTTATAATTAAAAATCCATTATATTTTTTTAGGATTTAAATATAGTTTTTAAATATTTTTATAAAAACATCATATAATTTGATTTAAATATATATTTTTTAATTAATATAGTGGCATGTGAAAAATATATACTTTTTAAACAAAAATAATTTTTTTAAAAAATATGTTTAAACCTTTTTTTTAAAATGTAATTTTTTAAAAATTTTATGTTTACACATAATCTTTTTTTAAAAAAAATATGTTCTTTTGGTGGGATTTAAACTTGTTTTTGTGACAACCCTACCTTCTAAGCATAGTAATTATAGTTAAATATGCGATTAATAATTAATGATCAAGGTTTGGAATTGTTACAATTTATTACGTTATGAAAATATAGGAAAATTTGAACCTTGATGTTAGAGCCATCACTAAACAACCACACCTAAAACAACAATGCATAAGAGAAATCATACTACCATGAGGGGTTTACGATTCATCCATTCATCAATTTCAACACATAAAAACCTCCCACAAGTATTCCTATATCATTTCCTAGTATCACCATTGAAGAAATTAGGGTTTCTAGGCTAAAGGAAGGAGTTTGGGGTTTTGCGCCGCGGCCCATACCATTCCCATCACGACTAAGTTACTCTCTGCAATTACTAGGCAAATTTCTCAAATTTCGCCGCAGCGAGTTGGACCGTCGTCGCGGCCAGACTATGCGGCGCCGCAACGAAAATGCCTCTTAGAGCCACTGTTCTAAGTCCCCCGACTCTCGTCTCGGTGCAATACACTCGCGCCGCAGTGAGATTTGCTACTGGACACCCCTCAGTTTGTTCCTTCGACTAACGCCGCGGTGAGGTTTCATTCTGTTACCCTCATAGGCAATTTTTTTTCACTTAGCGTCGCGGCGAGATTAATCAAGCCGCGGCGTTCCTCGCCACTATTACCCTCCGAGAAAATTTTATTCGCTTGCGCCACGGCGGGATTACTCATGCCGCGGCGCCCCTCGCTTCTGTCACTCATCTAGCCGCGACGAAGCCTTCTTAGTCGTGGCGTGACTCCTTCCTGTAACTGCATCTCCCAAATTTCGTCCCCTACACTCCAATTCTCATCTTAGAACTACCCTAGGACCACTTCCACTTATTTTATATGTCTCTAATGGTATTTATCTGCCCTATACACCTAGCTATTCTACCATTTCCAATTCAAAATTTAAATGTAAGTTTTCACTCCTCCAACTATCCTATACCGGCAAGTCCATAGCGTAATAGCAACAAGAACTCATACACTATTGGAAATTGAAATTCGATATACATTCCGTCAGAGGTTTCATACATCAATGGTTCATATTACATCTGATACATCACATAATTATATTTCCAATAGTATACCATACCATAAATTTAACAAAATACATACATCAAGTGTTATGGGTTCATACATCCGATATCAAGCTAAAGTGAGGTCTAACTCCTCAATGAATACATCCAAGGTAATCAAAATATAAGAGCCTACACTTGACAACATGAATACATGATGATGCTATACAATAAGGAATTCAAAATTTAACATCTATACTAAATAAGTCAGCCTATGTGCAGCCTTCTCCCTACAAGATGAAGCTCATGGATTTTCATCCACTTGCTTCCCCTTATCCTTACCGGAAGAACCTTCACCTGAAATATTAATACCATAAAATGGGGTGAGATATAAATCTCAGTAACCAAGGCAATTACATCATATAATCCAGTTTAATTAGCATACATGCATAATTTCACATAAGCATCAGAAGAATACCAATCATATCAATAAATGAAACAAGTAGGCTATCATGATTACCATCTCATACTAGCAATCATATTTACACATGTTAAATGCCATTAACACAGGAGAGGCCCGTCCACGGCACCTACTCCTCATTGAGCACAAATAGGGCTCAATGCATCTGGGGTTTGATCATAACCCGGTGCTCGATCGAAGTACATGCACGAGTGGCAGCCGCACCATAGCTCCACCATGGACTTACAAGGTCCAATCACAATATAATGATAGCCAACTAATTTATTCAACATTTCAAATCATTCATGTACAACAAAATATGAAATTAAAATAGATATATGCATGGAATTAATATAAACTCGATTACCTCACTTGTAGACAATTACAACAGCCACCAATGGTACAAAATGTCCCTATAACCATGGCATCAGATAATTACTACTCTAATTCATCATTAACTGTTGCAACAAGTACCCAAAGAATTTAAAATGCTAATGTCTACCTAGGAATCACTTACCCAACCACTACAAGTCTCAAATTCGGATTTATGTGTCCTTTTCCAGAAACCTCAATGTTTCATCCAAAATCCTAAACAAATTCGTACAAAATTAATACCCATATTATAATCAAGTCATTAAGGTCTCAAATCAGTAGAATTATCTCAAAAAGAAGAGTTCATACCTATCTAATGACAGCCCTAGTTTCAACCTACGAATTTCCACTAAGAGAATCCCAAATAACCACATTTCAGATTTTGGGTATGGTGAAAATGTTCCAAATGAAAAACTAATCAGACCAAAATGAAAAGAAAGATGAGAGGATTAAGTTATATAATTATTACCTTGGCTAAATCTTGCTCTAGAAGTAGGAAAATGTGAAAATATACTAAGAACCCTAGCCTCCCCTATGGACTTCCGATTTTCTCCTGTGTTTTAGAAAAATGGGATAGTGGTTGAAGCATTTAGGGTTTTAGTTAAGTCAAATATGGATCATGGGTTGCTCCAAGGTCCAACTCCTAATGGGCTCATATTTTTGCTTTGTTGGGCAAGTTTTTAAGTTGTTGGGTTGCAGAATTCTGTTGGGCCAGACCTAGTTTTAGGATCTCTATTATTTTGGGTCTGCACAAGGTTTATTAGGCCTTCCTAAGAGCCTATACAAGGTAGATCTTGGGCCTCTATCACATTGGATCAAGTTGGGTCTGCACCTAGCTTATTGGGCATCCATTAGCCTCTTATCTACTTAATTTAATTTAGACCTAGATGAAATTTCTATCCCAATTAAATCTCAAACCCATATTAATAATTTATCTCTCTAAAATCTTCATTAACTTAACTTGCCCAATTATCCCATATTAATTATTCCTAATTAACCTAATCCATGATTAATACCTTAATTAATTATGGGGTGTTACAGTTATAATTTGTTAAATAAATTTTAAAAAATTTTAATTAAAAACCTATTATATCATTTTAGGACATCAATCTTTTTTTTAATCCTATTATGTTTTTCAAATATATTTATTTCATTATATTTTCATTACAGATATAATTAATCAATTAAATTATATTTTCTATACTATTTCATTATATTTAAAAGTTATTATTTTTAATTGATTCCATAAAAGGATGCATATATATTTTTTTAAATTAAAAATCTTTTAATTTGAGCTAACTTGTCAAAACATATTTGTTATTTACTCATTTCAAATGAAACCAAAAAAAAAAAACATATTGGCAAGAGTTCAATTAATATCATCATAAAAAAAAACTAAAAATATGACAAATAAATACAAATAAAATCATAAACTTGACATGCAGCACATATATATACATTTGTCCAAAAAAACTAACATATCTATAGATTTGTTACAAAACTAAAATACATGTTGGCAAGATCTAAATTTCTACTAACATAAACAAAATACATAAACATAATAACAAACTAAACATAAATAACATAATCGCAAATATTATTAAAAATGACATATTAATAAACAAAATATATGTAATATAAAATATTAAAACTTACCTTTATCTTTTAAAATGTTAAAATTAACCCACAAAAAGAGGATTGAGAGCTTGAGCTAATAATGGAAAGAGAAGTTAAATCAACCCACTCTTTCAAGTAGATGAAAGATAAATGTTCAAATTTTTTGAACCAAATACTAAAGAAAAATGCAGCAACCAGCAACAAATGAAATGAGATGAATAAGAAGCAAGGGTGAAGAGCAAAACGCAAATGAGAGCACTTATAGCATGCAGGAATTGACTCAGTCAAGAGGAAATAAAAATGCATTCACCTCGTGATGATGTAACTATTTTGTCTAAAAAAATAAATTACAAGCTATAGAGATCGAGAAACAAAGCAAATTTTACGCTAGGCTATAGAGTAGAAACAAAACAAATTTTACACTAAAAATATATTTATATTGATATATATAAATTAAAGTCAGATTGTACAAATCTAACTTTAATGTATAAATTTAAAAAATAATAATTTTTTTTAAAGTTAAATTGTACAAATTTGACTCCAAAAGAAAATTTTCATTGTGCCCCACTGGACAAGGGCACAATAACACTACGTGAAATTAGGATCACAAATTCCAACTTCACATGATTTTAAAAAGGGGACAGAGGCAGAATAACATGCTGGAAGTTGGGATTTATTTAAATAATAATAATTTTTTTATCTCAAAAAATGTGATCATTCTCAAAATCGGACGCTCTAATCCGACTTTTCAAAACTGCTATAGCATATTGGAGTAATTTTTTTTACTGACATGGATTTGACAAATTTATCTTCGGGAATCACGTTTCTTACTCAAAAAGCCATAAACTTTTCTCTTGACGAAGTCTGAACGTATATCATCACACACAAATTGGCATAAATAAAGGACAGGATATAATCCAATCAACGCCTCATAAAAAGGTAGCATTTGTTACATGAGCCAGAATATAAGAAAGGAGCAGCAAAATATTCTTAAATATTTTTAAATTATAATTGATTAAAGATGTCATTTACAATTGAAACAAAAATCAATTTCTTATATTATTATTTGATTGTATTATTTTTGGCAGTTTGAAAAGGAATACAAACGAAAGAACAAGATTATGAGAACAAGAACGAATAATCCTGTAAATCTCCAAAAAAAAAAAAGAAAACATTAACATAAAATACAAGAAACAAAAATCAGAATAACAAATCCCCCAATCTCGTCCCGAATCTGCTGGGGAAATCTTTCAGGGAAAACCCAAAGAATCACTTGAACTTTAATTCAGAAAATGTTTGAGTACAAAAATTTATTTATTGATGCCAATTAGAAAGCCCTGTTTATAAGCATAATATCCCCACTTTTTTAAATTTCCTCTTCTCTAATCATCCTTAATAAATAAAGAAACTTAGATGGCTTAACCTGAGCATAGTTTGGCGCTTTTATTGAAGAAAAAGCAGACTCTGTTTGGCATTGACCAAAACCCCAAATCCCATAGCAACCCAATGAGTCATAGGACAATGAATAAACGATTTATTCGTACAAACAGGAATTGAGTGACTGGAATGAATCATGTAAAATATGTATGCAAGTTATTAAATAAAAAGAGAGAGAGAGAACTCACCTGA
Source organism: Erythrophleum ivorense (assembly GCA_026724425.1). Taxonomy (NCBI): domain Eukaryota; kingdom Viridiplantae; phylum Streptophyta; class Magnoliopsida; order Fabales; family Fabaceae; genus Erythrophleum; species Erythrophleum ivorense. Next base: position 207,791 of record JAIUCV010000369.1, on the reverse strand, counting down.
TTACAGAAATGAGTCAAGCTGAGTAAACGAAAGGCGGGAATCTTTTTTGCCTTGAAGCAGAGAGTCAAACGATGGGAAAGTAAGTTGACCTTGTTAGTTCTATCAGTAAAAAGAAAAAATTTTATTTATATTAATGCTGTTTATACAAAATTAAATCAAATTCATTTGACTGTGTATATGATTTATTGCTAAATATACTAAATAAAATTATTTTTATTTAATATATACTTTTAATATTATAATTAAAAATTTATATAATTATTATATTTAATTAAAAAATATAATAATAAAAATATAAAGAATTGCATCTAATTCTAATCCAAAATTTTATGTATATATTCTTAAGATGTAAGATTTTCCTTTTCCCATGAACATGAGAGTGAGAGTTTCACCCAATTCTTTTCTTAAATTGATAAAACAAAACAAAGGATTGAATTTTGTTTATTTATTTGTTTTAACACAAATTAATAGGTGGTAAATTATTTTTGCATATCAGTTAAATGTTTTCCTTTTTCAAGACTGTGTACCATAACTTCATAGAATTTTTTATACTTTGTTAACTAAATTAGTTTAGTAAATATCTATTAAGTTTGTTTGCCTAGGCTTGTCGAAGGGAAGAACCTACTTATTTCTCAAAAAAGGCATTCTTTCGAGATTTTCTAGCATTTGACCTTTTAAAAAAGAAAAAAAGCTGTTTCTTGATAGTAGAGAAAGTAATTTTTTTCATTAGGGAATTTTTTTTTTCTTAGAAGCAAAAGTAAAAAGCCAAAAATATATTTTTTAAGATGAAAATATCCTCACTCAAATCTATTGATTACTATATTGTCCCTTGCCCTTTTATATTTAGAGAAAGTACATTTTGTCTCATGAGTTATGGTCTAATTACAAATTAATATATAATTTTTAAAACCTAACAAATAGCCCATGAAAGTAGTGGCTGGTGTCTGATATTTAGGGAGTTTACATTTTGAAGTCTATAGAGATGTTTTGTTATGTTTTTAAGTTTTGTCTATTATAATTTTTAGCTAAAATTTGTTTTTTTTTTTCCTTTTACTTATTGTCTCATCCTTTTTAATTATTATTATTATTATTATTTCTTACCTTTATATACTTATTTTGATGTATTTTAATATATTTATTTTAATTTCATATATTATAAGTATTTGTTTTGATTAAAATGTTGTATATATTTATTATGATTTTATTTTCTATATTTTAATTACATAAAAATTTTGAAAACCTAATTATAATTAACCATGATGAATATTTAAATCATTCATCCATTCAAATAATATTAATTACTTAGTCAAATTTATAATGACATTTTTAATAATTTGACAATAAAAGTATTTTTCAAATATAATAATATTAATAACAGTACTTATTAATTGATTTTGTCAAACATAAATTATTTATTTTTCACATTATTTATTGAGTAAATTATAGGGAGCTTCATTAGATTTTGCTAAAATTACATGGATATTCTCTTTATTTTTAAAATATACACTTTAGTCATATTTTAATTCTTTTGTCTTAAATACTCTCTACTAACCAATTTTAAATTTATGTTAATAGAAGGCATTTTAGTCAACTCCTTGTTTAAGGGAAGATCCATGTATATTTTAGAAACAAAAAGAAAATTTGTCTAATTTCAATAAAACTTAGAAAAGATCAATGTAATTTATTCTCATTTTTTTTATAAAATCTCATTTAAAAGAAATGATTTTAAATTTCAAAATAAGCATAAATCTATGACAATAGCATACAGGATCCTTTACTTGGCAACTTTCTAAATTAATTTATATAATAAAAAATTTATTATTTAATAAATCAATATATACTTTTATGACTCAACTTGTTTGATTTGCATATTGAATGACTATTACCTTGTATTTTTTGAGTTGTGTTAAGTGCGAGGTTGATGCAACCCTAAAAAATAAAATGGTTAAAAAGGTTTTAAAAAATAAGCCTATTCAACTAAAAAAATTATAGTGTCTTTTTTTTGGGGTAAAATTTTATGATATTGTTATGTTAAATACACAAAAACATACATACATACATACATACATACATACATATATATAACGTTTATGCATTATTAGTATTTAACATAAAAATAAATTTTTCATCAAAATTTTTTTAAGACCTATGTATTAAGAAATAACACGTTTAAGTACTAACTAGCAAGTAAGCCTATCTAACTAGCAAGCTAGAATAGATGGATATAGACAAAATTTTCTTTAACTTGTTACTATTAGATTTTTCCATAAAAAATAATAAATATATAGTTTTTATAATTTAATATTACATAATGAATTTTTTTAAAAAAATTCATATATCATAATTTTATCATAAAGCCTAATAATAAACGCTTAAAAAATTTTTACATAAAATGTAGTGCTTCTTTTATTAAATGTCATTATACTAACTTTTGTTTGTGGAATTTTTTTTTAACAAAAATAGACTAAGAGATGTCCATGATGCTACAAAGAAGCAATATTGTGCCATGCTTCCCGATCTCTACCATCTCTTTAACAAGATGCAATCTTTGCATCTCTCACAATCTTTGTTGTCGAAGCCATCCGAGATACCAGATGTGGCCACGCGTTGAAGACATCAAAATGCACTGTTTTGACATTAATGAAATGGTGCATTTTGATGTGTAATTTTGGCAAAAAAATAAAGCATCTAGGCCATCCATTCGCATGTGATCTTCACTGTCCATTTGAGTACACAACTTATATCCTGGTTGTATCTTCTTCTTCATGATTTGGCTGTTTCCATTGAGGTGGGAATTTTGTCATTTCTGCTACCAAGTTTTACATTCATGTTAGAAGACATTCAGCATTGGAGACATTTAGCACTAAGGGTTAGCCACCTGTTGCATTTCTTCTTTCATTATTGGTTACCGTACCTCTTGAAGATGTTGAGCATAATAGGTTTTGCAACAAAGTCAACATCTTTTTTAAAATCAATAGAGTAATCCTTCATATACTTACTATCTTATCCAAATTTTTCATAATTTGCAATTTGTGCATAGCAACAGTGTAATATCCAGTTTTTGTTAAAACGTCAGAAATGAGTCATTATAAAAGCAAACCCCCTAAAATAAATGAGTTAAGGTCCAATAAAATTAGAGTGATGTTCTAAACTCCTCAGAATGAGAATCCAAGGCTCTGGGTGCTTAGAAAATAAGGCTAGAATAATGAACGAAAATGGAACGAAATTGAACAATAACATAATGGCAATTTCATAAATTCGAGCAATTTTTGGAAAACTCACAGGAGAAATTTTTAAATGAAAAAATTGAGTTGCCCAAGATTCTCAGAGGCCCTAAAAACCCTAAAAACCCCTGGACTGGTTTAAACCTCCTCTGGTGTACGTTTTTTAACGTCAGTTTATTCGAACTTTAACCTTTTCGTTTGGGAAGATTTTAAATGTAAATTAAGTGATTTCAAAGCCATTATATAAGTTAGAGGACCTGAGTTTTTTTAATGGAAAATATGGTTCTAAAAAAGAAGCTAAAATGAGCTTAAAACAAAAAAGCCACACAAAGGGACATAAAAGGCATTTTTAAGAAACAAATTTTAGAACTTCCTTCTTATAAGGTGGCATCCCACCCTAGTGCCTCCTCTTAGCCAACTTATTTCTATCCAAAATAGGGGGAAGCTCTGCCCAAGAGTAACGCACAAGAGGAGGGGAAGAAGCTAAGGGAAAGGTAAGGAAAGTTAAGGTTTTCATGGTTCTTCCTTTAGAAATCTTGTTCTCCTCCCTTTTTCTTTCTTTCCATGGTTTTGATGAGTGATGTAGGGCTATTTTGGGCCTACTTTAGAGGGAGAAGAGTAGAATTTAAGAGAGAAGCTCATACCAAGTGAAAGATCCTTTGAGGAAGCCAATGAATCAAGGTAAATATCTTTGCTTTTATTGCTTTCTCCTCCTTGCTTCTTTTGTGTGTTATTCGGCCATCTTGAGAGCTTGTAGAAAGGAGAAGTTTTTTACCAAAAGCAATTAAGAGACCTAGGTTTTAGTCTATGGGAAGCTAGTAAATGCAATAAAACTTGAAGGAAAACCATTAGAATTCAGGATAACAAAGCTAGGGATTCATGGTTATATGGAAAAATCTGATTTCTTCCAAGGGTGTGCTAGCTTATGTGAAAGTTTAATTGGGTCCCCAAGATCCCTAGGAAGCCTCCCAAGTGTTTCTTCCTTCAAGGAAAAATTAAAAATTCCACAGTCCCTAAACACCTTGTTAGTCTCAGCCAAACCAAGAGCAAGGACCTAGGGAGTGTTTTAAATTTTTCTAAACCTAGATTGGGAGTAGATATGATGGAAAAACATGAAAGGAAGTCTTGAAAATTTTTTAGAATGCCTAGATTGTGAGATGAAGGTATGGGTTCCAATGTAAGACTTAAAGAAGCAACTTGTATCTAGGCTCTTGAGAATGATTGTGTGATGGCTCTAAGGAGTCTAAATGGAGCTAAAATCTTGAATTCTAGTAGTTGCTTCATTAAGCCTTTTTGGAACAATTATGTAACTATAGAACAAAGTGTGCTTCCTTAGTGTTTGTGTGTGGTGCTAGAACTTGTTTCAAAAATGTAATTGGATCCTATTTGTTGTGTCTAGGCCATGTGAATCAAGTTCTTCCTAGGTGAGAGTGTGAAGTCGAGCCAAGGAAGTAAGGAAGCAAGGAAGAAAATTATCTTCTTGCACTAAGGTAACTCTTCACTCTTTCTTACATGCATTTCTTGGTTATATGATTGTCATTAAATGCTTGTGTGTATGCTTGCATCATGAGACATGCCACTTGATGTTGTTTTGTTGCTATGGTACCATTATGCTTCTTAATTTGTTTTTAAAATGTGAATTGCTCTTTATAGGTGAGGTTGTGCCAAAAATCCCTTGAAATGGGTAAGGTGAAGCCCAAAGTCCTTAGAAATGGATGAGACAAGGCCAAAAGTCTTAAGGATGAGTGAGACCAAGTCAAAAGTTCCTAGAACAAGGGTGAAGCTAATCTAAAAGTTCCAAAAAGTAGGGTGAGGTTAGACCAAAAATCCCTAGAGCTTGTTCTTATCTTTGACATATTTCTATGGCATGAAAATTATGAATTGAATGGCTCTTGAAAGTGTTTATGGCATGCTTATATTCATTGACATGATTAGATGCCTTATATGCTTACTTAAAAAGGTGTTTAAACTATTGAGATTCTTTGAATCTCACCCCCTTCCCTCTTCCATCTCATCATGCCTAGGTAGAGCCTAAGAAAGCAAAAATGGGAACCAAGGAGCATAGAAAGCTATCTCTTGACAATATCTTGCTTTTTGGTGTAATCAAATGTCAAAGTTTATATATATAAGTCATTTTTTAGATGTAAATACTTGAGCAAATGTAATAGTATGTGAATGTATTGTATATATCAAATTTAGGGCCAAATCAATGAGAATGTAAGATTTTACCTCTTAGGAGCCCATTCTTGAATGTGCAGTTAGCCGTGTGGGGTGGTGAGTTCAAGATGTATGATGGTTTGGACCATTTGGAAAGCTTATGTATGCTATGTTTATACTTTAAGATATGCTCACATTTTTATAGAATGGTTAGGAAACCAATTAGAACTAATTTGACCCCTTTATGGTATCAAAAGTGTCATTTTCTTGAATTAAACCAAAATCTGACCAAATGAACTAATCTTGACATGAATATAGGTCTCATTTAGAGCTTTCTACAAAGCCAAAGAATACACAATTTGGAGCTCTAGAGAATTTATTATGATTTTTTAAAGTTAAAAAAATTTGACAGAATTGGCATTTATATTGTTCATATAGTCAGTTTTTTCGCCTGTGTCATCCATGAGTCAAATAGTATCCAATAGCTATAAAACTTTGCAAGCATAAACTAGACATCGAGATCACCCCATTTGGAGCTCTATTAAAAAAGAACTAAATTTTTGAAGTTTCATGATAGTACCAATAGAGTAGTAGGACCTCTGGCATTGTTCCATTGATTTTTATGGCTTAGATGCCATTTCCTTGATCTGAGATTATTTTTGGTCAAAAGTAGACATTTCTAGAATGGCATGATTTGTTGGGTTTTGATTTTTTTAGAATTAGTTTTGAATTTTTGAAATTTATATTAGAAATCTGTGATAGCAAACCTAGATAGTTAGACATTTGGTACTATTCTATTGTCAATTATGGTCTAGTTGATGTTTTCATGGCCTAGAATGATTTTTAACATATAGTTGACATTTAGGGCTTTCCAAAAAGCTATCATTTACTTGATTTCAATTTTTTTAAAAATTAATTATGATTTTCCAAACTTAATGTCAGAAATATGGAAAGTTGAACCTGAGCCATACTCTTTTATTTTTTGGCGTGTGGCTTCTTACCCGAAATTGGTGTGATGTTTTATGGTGCTTATAACTTGTATAGATGGATTATGAATATAAGAGGATGTTGGGAAGTTAGTGTGGTCCATAGAGCAAAAGATGAAAATTTAAAAGCTTACATAATGCGATTTAATACATTATTTTTATTGTATTTTTCCATGAATCTCATGTATAAGACTTGTTTGTGGGAAAGAAAAACTAGATTACTATGGTATTACAAATAGCCATTGACTTATGCCATCCACTAAATATGACAGCATTAAAAATTAAAATCTTCAATTTTCCTTTAAGTGGGTATACAAAATGAAAAGGCATACCACAAATTCGATGAACTGATTAGGATCTACACACATAGCAGACTTAGCTTGAACGTCCAAGATGCTAGCTGGATGAGATAATGAATCATGAGGATCAATCACACCCAATGCCAAAGGTTCATTCCACTTATTTACTGTGGGTAGAATTCCAACTTCAGTCATTTGCTCCTCTAGCTAGGAGTAAAATGTTTTGTAGGGTGCCACCTGATAACAGAGAACAAAATAAGCACTATTAGAAAATAAGGATAGCACCATTGCTATAGATATAGCCAAAGACTTCGCTTAAGAAAATGCGGTGTGCTTCAACAAAGAGAGAATGAAATATTGCAGCTTTGGATGCCTGCCTTTACAGAAGAAAATGGTTATAAGCTATGTACTCAAATGGAGGATGAAGATCGCACGCGAATGGATGGTCTAGATGCTTTGTTTTTTCCCCAAAATTACACATCAAAATGCACTATTTCATTAAGGCAGAAACAGTGCATTTGATGTCTTAAATGCGTGGCCACAATTGGTATCTCGGATAGCTTTGACAATGAAGATTGTGAGAGATGCAGAGCCTGCATCTCACAAAGGAGATTTAGAGATATGGACGCATTGTGCCATATGTACTAACATGGATAATAATTTCATAATATATTTTTCTATGCCTCTTTATTAACCAAGCGTAATGTTAGTTATAAATAAGGATGGATGAAGTACTAAAATCTCATGGTTACCCATCGAATATATGTATTTAAATCTGAGTATGGAAATGAAAAATAAGTTTGGCTCTAAGAATTTTTTTTTTCCAAAAATTATTTTAGGGTCCAAATTCAAGTCTAACTCATATCCACCCGTTCTATATATATAGTGTATATTTATATATTTATTTATATTTTTTTATATTAACCAACTCAATATATTAGAAAATAATAAAAAAAACCATGCTAAAAGCATTATGTGTGTTTTGAATTATATTAAAGATTACTTGAAACATTTTTATTTTTTGTTGTATTTTATATTAATAAATTTTATGTAAACAAATCTCAATTTTAAAAAAAATATTCATTTTAAAATATTTTTGGGTAAATAAGTAAGAAAATTTGAGAGTCCCAAAAAAAAAAGGAAGATAAGGCTTAAGTACTTTTGTTATTCTAGTATGAGTTTAAGAATGAACCAAAAAAATGTGTTTCTGTAAGTCTAAAAATAAGAATTATAATACCTTAATCATAATCATCCTTAGTTAAAAACATATATTGTTTTAAAAATAAAGATGTTAAAAAATAAATAATATTAGTTTAATTACTATGGTTCTATTGGTTAAAATAGTTATTTATTAATATAAAATAAATCACATGTTACTAAAATAAAGAAAATTTCAATTAATGTTTCATAAACACATAACATAAAATAAATATATTTGTTGGCACTTCCAGTAAAACTTGTATTTTTATCTTCATTAATGCTATGTATACAACATTAATTAAATTAAATGAAATTCATTTTCGGTTACTAGAGAAACTCTCACTTCTTTTTGCAAACTCTTGGTACACTGACTTAATATCGTCCGCTCTTTATACATATCCTCTTTGCTTTTCTCCTATTCATTGAATATTTATTATTTTTGCCAAATGCTCGTTTCCAAAATTTTTTAGTTGAATCTTTCCCCTTTGGGCATCACTGGCTGATTTCATACATTAGGGAATCTGCTTAGCCTCCTTCGTAAATCCGGTTTCTCCGCTGCTTTAAGGAAAATAGCACAATTTTGGAGTAAATTTGGATTATTTAAAATTTAACTTTTTTTTAAATTTTAATTATCATTTGTTTTGAAGTTAAATTTGAAAAATTATTTTTATTTTACATTTTGTTTCTTTTAAAATTTAAAAAAAATTAAAATACGTAGTGTCTAGATCATATTTAAGCAATCCAAATATATTCTACGAAAAGTAGCAGGGGATCCCTGTGACTCCTTTGCCATTTGTCATCCTTTCTTGCACGACGCTTCTACCTTACAAAGGCTCTACTCTTTGCCTTTTCATATATTGGCATCTCAGGATTTTTAAGGCATTTCCTATTAAAATAATATCTTTTATTTAAAACCATATCTTAGAAAAATATTTACCGGTTCGTTGACCAAAAAATAATATTTTAATATGAGAATGTCAGAAAAGCAATAAAAAAAGATTAAATACCAAAAAGTAACAAATAATAAAATTCGGATATGTGTATCCGAATTTGGTAGAAGATGAACTCAAATTCAGATGCATGATTTCCGAATTTCATTAGGATTAATTTTTTGTAAAGAATTTTACAATATTTGGAATTATGTGATTCGAATTTGATGAAATTATTTTTATTTTTAAATCAAATGAGAATAAGTTAAAATTTTGTCAAATTAGTTTATGTTAGTTGGTTAATAAAAATATTTAATTAAAATAAATAAATTAAAAAGATACTTGTTTAGTTAAATAATATGAACTATTAAAATATGAATAAATGTAACAATAATTATATAAAATTAAAGAAGTGATGTTTGTATAAATAAATTTTTTTAATTTAAGGAAAAAAAATAAAAAGTAATATCAGAAATCTGAAATACGAAAGAAATAAGAAAAAATATTAATTAAATAGTAATGAACGTTTAAAGTTATATTAGGCAATTATACAATATTTTGAAGTCAAAAGTAAATTTGATTTGCTTCAATTCAAATTTAATATAATATTTTTAACTAAATTAAAATTAGTAATTAAGAATATTTATCTATATTTTTAAATTTATTTTATTTGAATAAGATAAAAAATTTAGGTGCGTTGACAAAAAGGCAATAAATAAACATAATTGCATAAAAGTAGCAGGACAAAAAATAAATACTAAGAAGTAATAAAATAGAGAAATTCAATAGAATAGCAACCGAATTGAAATGGATCAATTGAAATTTGATTTTAAATTTATTTTTTTTTACAAAATTTGATAGAATTCATAATAATGTTTTCGAATTTCATAAAATTATTTTTTTAAAAATCGAAGGGAAACAAACTTAATTGCTCTTAAATTAATTTCTTTTATTTTGATGATAAAAGAAAGTTAGTTAAAAATAAATTTATTAAAAAGATACTTATTTATTTAAATAATCTAAGCTATTAAAATATTAATAAATAAAATAATAATTATATAAAATGAAGGGTGTGATGTATGTTAAAATAAATTATTTCAATGTAAGTAAAAATCGAAGAAGTAATATTGAAAGCTTTAAATAAACAAAAATAAGAAAATAATAATAATTAAAGAGTAAAAAAATATTTAAAGTTAAATTGGGTTACAGTACAATTTGTTTAAGTTAAAAAGGAATTTGCTTTGCTTCCATTCAAATTTAATGTAATATTTTTTATTAAAGTGAATGTGGTTATGAAGAATATTGATATATTTTGTTAGATCCATTTTATTTGAATAAGATAAAAAATTAAGCCAAATTGTTTATTAATGTAATTTGAAAAAAAATTAAGCCAAATTGTTTATTAATGTAATTTGAAAAAAAATTAAGCCAAATATATTTAAGTTTATTTTATTTGAATAAGATGAAGTATTATTTGTTAATATAATTAATAATTTTACTCTAATTTATTTGAAGGTAATAGAATAACATAATATATATGTATTATTTGTTAGGAAATATTTGTCTAATAATTTTCTTTTATATTGAATATTTGTTTTTTTTTAAATGATTTGATTAAAATAACAATAAATTTTCAATGAAATTTACTTAAAATTTTATCAATTTCCTCTTCAACTTTTAAAATTATTTAATAATTGTTGACATAGGAAAAAATTTTCAAAAAATACCAATAACTTTAAAGAAAACTAATAGTACATTGGGATTAAATTATATTATTGTAAATATTGTAAATACATTTATAGCAAATGACTTCCGGTGCCACAACGAGGTCTTTTTCTTTCACGCAGTGGTCGTTGTTGCCCTGATTATTCTAGTTCTTGGTGCTCCTGTACTGTGAGATTTGTGTTTAAATCTATGGATGGAGATTGAGCTGGAAGAATCGGTTCATGCGGTATCATAATCCTGATTGCGACGATCCTCTTGGCTCAATGGAATAACCAGTATACATAGCATTAAACGCAGCTGTATCAAAAAGAATATGCCTGAATGATCCGAAAGAAGGAGACAGTTGTTGAGGGGTGTCAAAGGAAGGTGAAGGTGGTGGCTGCATACATGAAGAGGGCCCTATTCCACCAATATTATCAAACTGGTTAGGTGGCACTGAATAAGAAGGACCAGGTATGCTAATATGTGGTTGAACTGGGGCTGAAATGTATGAAGACATACCAGGAATATCTTACTGAACTGGACCCTGTTGTTGCTGACTATTTTCTCCAGTAGTGGGCTGTTGGGTCGATAGATACCCTTGACGTCTTTTTCCTGGATGACCAGCAGGAATATGAGGCCTAGGAAGATTCGGCGCCTGGTCAGCTGGTTGAGAAAATAGTGACAATCGCTGCTCACTAAGAGCACGTAGTATATTGCTAGAGTCTCAACCGACAATATCACAAAAATTAGCAGGTAAAGGATCCTGTAAGTGCAGCCTATAAAGTCCCTCTGCTAAATCAGCCTAACGGTACAAAAATAATAAGTTAAATATTGACATGTAAAAAGATTAGAAAACAATAATAATAAAGTTAAGGAATAAGAAAACATTCTACGGCATATCCAGTAACAGCACTAGACCTCTTGATCCATCGACGCGTGCATTGCCAATACCATCGCATGTACTCAAACGTCCGATCAAACGGCTCTTCAATTACAGGAGACTGAGCTATAGTATCTCGCCATCCATACCATCGCTGGATGAAAATGCTATGCTCAGACACCCAGTTGGTCTGAGTTCTACCCCGAAGTTGTAAATTATGAAGGGAGTCTAACTTGACTGGCTCTTAAGGAATTGGCTGATGAAGACCAAATTGTCGTAGGATGTGATCTGGATGGTGCCACTCTATGATCTAGAAGCATATGAGTGGCACAGATGCAATCCAAATGTCTGGAGAAGCTAAACAATAGTTTGGAATTAATTTTCGCACTGCCTGTGGCTAGTATGAACGCCATATAATCTGAGAAAAATATTAGATAAAGATAAAGTAGTGAGTAAATAAGAAATAGATAACAGAAAAAAATTTATGCACACTGAAGACCTAAAATCCAGCACACACCTCATCATCTCTCATAGCATCTAGTAAAGCTCTATATAATCGAAGAGCTCTAACACTCGGGCACGGAGGGCATCCAACATTTTTTCATCTGTTATAATGAATAAATATTTTAGTCAAATAATCGGTAATTACTAGAGTATTCCTCAATGAACAAATAAGGTAGTTCAAACTTGAAACCAAGAGGTAGGAGTACAGGGTATTCTTCAATGCGAGGGTCAGGGAAATGTGGTGTCTTGGGTGCAAGCATAAGAAATCGATCCCATGCCCACAAATGTAGCAACGTTAAGCATCCAACAATGCCACAATCACCCTTATAAGTTGCATTACATAGCTCCCGATAAAGATAAGTTAACACTGCAGAGCCCCAACTGCAACGGCCAGTCTGTTCAAAGTCATCCAATAAGGGTAGATACATCAAGTAGACTCTATAGCTAGATCTATCAAGCATTAACCACCCCCCAATCATGCGAAGAATGTAAGCACGAGTGAACTGGTGGACCGTCTCATCATCTGCATCATCTGGTAGATGTGTAAAGTTTTGTGCCAACCAAGCGATAGAAAGTCATTGTCCATCGATCTGATCAGCTGGTGGTGTGATGCCTAAAAGCCACTGGCACACCTCCAACCAATTGAAACCTGTCGCACCTACGATAGGGTCCCCCTCAACTGGCAAGCCCAGCTGCACTGCTACATCCTCGAGGGTAATCGTACACTCTTCTCGAGTGGTATGAAATGTATGCGTCTCAGGATGCCACCTTTCTACTAATGCACTCACGAGTGAGGTATCATACTTAAATTGCCCAATTTGTGCAACACCATAAAACCTAGATTGTCTCAAATACTCAACAATTGCTAAGGGTGGATCACCTAAACGATTGTCATGTAGAACTCGGCGAGGGCGAAGTATTCGATCATCCTACAAATAGAAATAAATTATATACTAGAATAATTAAATGGAATAGAATATAATAATTAATATTTTATTCTACCTCGCCATCCCAAATAGCCTGCGATATGTGTTGCTCCTGTAGGTATAGACGTGAAGCGTCATTTGGGCCTAGATAAATAGGCTGGCCATCTCCAACCATGGTAACTATAAGATAAAAGAATATAATAAAGTAATATACATCCAACATAGACGTAAATAATTAAAGTAGAATAACATGTCACATAAAAGGCAATGCGTACTAATATGTCATACAATGTTCTTTTTAACTTATACATACAGAAAATGAGTAGTATAACATATTTGTAAACAATTACAATATTTTTATGCACTAATGAGGGGCAGAATGGCGATGTGAGCAGGAGGAACAATTATGACCGGTTTGTTTGCACAAGCTACACCTGCTTGATTGTGTCGAGGTCCTAAAATCCATTTCATTTCTATAACGAGTTGAACGAGGTCGACCTCACTCACGAAGCATTAACTGATCAGGAACTAACTTTGGACCATCTGGTTGTGGCCAATTTTTTGGTCCTCCAATAGGGTGAAACATGTTATTGTATGCATTTTGCATTGTATCCAAGCAAAATACAGGATCAACAAATTAAAATGGCTCAAGAGCCTGCGATCCACATGCTGCTAAAGCATGCTGGCATGGGTACTTCTCCACTTGGAATTCACCGCAATCGCAGGTTCATTTAGTCAAGTTCACCTTACAGCAACGATTGTATTGGCGGTTCATTTGATCATACGGCTCTTCAACCTTGAACAATGCAGCTTCTCGATTGAACATCCGCACAACACATGAATGGGATCGTTGAACATTTACTGCTATTCTCTTTATCAAGGTCTGCAAGTAAACTTGACCTACAGTAAGCTGAGCATTTATCTTCTCAGCACGCTGCACAAAATATTGGTTAACCTGATAATATGTTGCCTTTGCTATTCCTGAAATAGGTAAGGACCTGACCCCTTTCAAAACACCATTCATGCACTCTGCTAGATTCGAAGTCATGTGGCCATATCGCTGACCCTCAACATCATATGCACGGGTCCACTATTCTTTGGGAATAGCCGCAATCCACCTACCTGCCTCCTCATGTATAGCCGCTATCTCAGCTAGTTTCTCATCAACATAGCGACACTCATATGCATAACCTGTGTGACATAGTCAATAACTTTGCTATTAGTTTTAGATCAATTAAAAAAATGAAAATTTCATGTAAAAGGGAGAGACATACCAATATTCTTTAACTTTTGCTTTAAATCTGATGACTTATAATAAGTATGGAAGTTGCTTGCCATGTGACGAAGATAAAAAATATGATAACCATACGGTGGCTACCAACCAGCTTATGGAGTGGCAACAGCTGACAGAATGGATGGATGTCTATCTGATATTAAACAAATACCTTGTCGTCCAGGTACTACTCGCCGGCGTAAATTACTTAGGAACCATGTCCACGCTGATTGTGTCTCTCCTTCCACAATAGCAAAGGCGAGGGGAACAATATGTCGGTTGCCATCTTGTGACATTGCCATACAAAAATGTTCCATCGACTTGAATTATCGGCTTCAAATACTCAAATGCGTGTATACAAGTTTTGAATGCCCAAAATACGCGTTTCAACACAGAAATTGGCTCACTACTAGAGGTACTCTGGGGAGATTGTTTTATTACAAACTCAACATATGAGTCGGGCATAAAATGTTGTATCGCAGCCATCCACCCAGGCAATGTCGCATATGAGCTCTCCCAATTACCAAAAGCAATAGCTGCAGCTTTATGCTTTGCTCTCCATGCCTTTCTATAAGATATAGTGTATCCGAACAAACTTCTCATTCGCTAAATGATTTGGTTTATCGGAACATCAGGTGTTGTTGTCACCATTGCAACGATACATGATGAGATAACATCAAAGTCCAATTTCGGATAATCCTGTGATATTGTGGCAGAAAAACATGTATGTGGATCCCCATATCTTGTTATCTACCAAAATGATCCCCTTCCACTACCTTTTTTACATACTCATACCCTCCATTTACAACTTTTGCCATAATGCACACACCGACATTCTTCATACCTTTTGCTCGTCAAATACTTCTTAAAAGTGTGGTGTGCCCTCACAGAATATAATTTCACTGCAAGACGCAACGCCTTCTGATTTGGATACTGTGCTCCTACATTTGTACCTCATTTCCCCCCTCCTCGAATTGATCACCCTGTGCTAAAGCCAAATTAACTTGTTGAAAGAATACAGCAGCAGGGTCAACAAATTGGGACACTAGTTCAACATCAAAGGCACCATCATCATCACCCTCATGCTCACTATCATATGCATAATCATCACCATAATCACCAGTTTCATTGTCATCATCTTTTTCATCATTGTCATAATCAGGATCAAGTTCTGCGTCATACTCATCTTCATTTTCAAAGTCTTCTAATACATTTTCTTCTGATCTAGGGGGAGAAGAAAGTTCATTATAGCCAATCATTTGATGAGAGGAACTCGGCTGTGAACTGCCCTCTATTGGCACCATTTCATATTGTTAAGTAAATCTAGGCAGTTGATACAATGGACCATGTGAAGGCAATACATCATTGACCAGGTTTGCCTGATATTCAATACTCAATTGTTGGTTAGTATTTGAGACATTCGCATACACCTCAACCGCATTCAACTGTGATGGGAAGCGTGAGTGTGATTGCCACATCCTCTGCACATCATGATCATCTTCAAGTATAGTTGCTTGGTACCATGTTGGTTTATTGTTGTTGGAAGTCTATATATCAAATCAGATATAACATGGGTATGGGGAAGTCGCAACTTCTGACCAATTGCTTGTTTTAATTCGTCCAAAGTAATGTCAGTGCTCACTGTTATGTATCTTAACATTGCACATTGAAATGTCGTACCCTGAGCACTTTCATAAATTCTGCCGTTTGCATAAATGTAAACAATTTCATTCCTTCTAGCCATTTTTTCCCTCCAAATATCCTAATCACAGACATGTTCTAGATAATTACTTTAATCATTTCTTACATTTGTAATAATTACCTTCTTACTTTAAGTGAACAAAATTTACTTTACTTGTTTTTCAATTATCTAAATATTTTTTTCATGTTTCTTCCATCCACCCTTAACTACATTTCTTCTCTAACTATATCATTTTGACCTTATTTATTATTAATACAAAAAAAATTTTAACTTATTTTTCTAGTATCCAACTATTTTGTTATCTCCAATATTTCTCAAACAAAAAAATTTCTCTCATTGCCCTTATTTTAAATAATATCTATAACATTTTTTTCACTTTTATTTTTGAAGGATATTTTAATTATTACATACTTCATCCTTTTTTCCTACATTTTTATTTACGTTTTTCTATAAATTTACTTTTTCCATTGCAAATAAAGAAGGCCAAAGTTTTTTTCATTCTTTACAATTACCAACAATTAAATTAACTTCATCATTTTATTATTTTGTATTTTTTCTCATTTTTCAAAATGCAAAAGTATCCTTTATTTCTACTTTTTTAAAGCATTTTTTCTTCATTTTTCTTGTTTTAACTATTTTTTTCACTTTTTTCCTCCTTTCTTTTTTCTCATTCTTTCCATTATTTTCTTATTTTAGCAATTTCTAGTACATTCCTCTTACCTGTTTTTTTCTTCTTACTTATTACCTTAATTATTTCATTAATTATATTTCTTTTATTCTTCTCTTATTTTAGCCATTCCCTTTTCTCCATTATTCCACATTTTTTTTTTATTTCAATGACTTTAAACTAATGACCTTTTGTTATCTCTAATATTTCTCAAACATTCTTTTTTTTTTTAAATAATATTTGCAATATTTTTTTAAACTTTTTTTTTAACATATTTCTGAAGGATATTTTAATTAATTTTTTTCTTCATTACAAACATACATATATTGTAAATATATACACACACACACACACACACATATTTTTTCATTATTTTTATAACTATCAATTATTTGCTTTTCTTTTATACCCTGTGTAATTTATTTTTCTTATTTTTATTAATTTTTTTTGCATATTATATATATATATTTTCAATCAACCTTTTCTTTTCTTTTACTTTAATCATATTTACCTTCATTAATTATTTTTCCCTTTCAGATTATTTATCCAATTTAACAATAAATTATATTCACCTCTATTTTTATTATACTATTTAAATTTTAAAATTTTCCTTTATTTCATTTCAACTACAAATTTTGATTCCATTTCTTTTGTTTTTCCTTCATTTGTTTCTACCTCATAATATATCTAAACTAACACAACAAACTCAATATTACCTACACAATTCCATTAATAACAAGACATTTCCTTCTTTTTCTTCTCAAATGTATTTCTAAAATATAAACTAAATTCTACATCAACCATACAACAAATATAAAATATATATAATATATATATATATATATATATATATGATATCAAATAATTCTACTAGCATTATTTTTGTCTAAATATTTCAAACTATATATATCTTAGTTACAATAAATATTAAAATATCAGACGTAATAAAATATTTCACATACCTAATATAAAATGTAACAAATGTAGCTTAATATTTGCTCCTTTGTGGTCTTCCAACTCAGATCTTGAAATTCACTGGCAACAGATAAAAAGGGATAGATAGAGAAATTTTACTAGAAGAAGAATGAGAGGAGTTGAATGAGTTGAGCTTCAGAGGAAGAAAATATGAGCTGCGTCCATGGAATGCTCTATATATAAGAAGAGTAAAAAAAATTTTTATCTGTATTTTTATCAATAATTTTTCACAACCAATCAAATTTTTCTGTAATCTTAATTGCCCTCTTATAACACGCCACGTCGCTAGTCTTCTGCAAATTTCTTCTGGCTGACCGGTCAAAATAGCACTGGTCAGCGTGCGCTTAGCTAGCCAGGCTAGCTGACACTGAATTCAGAGTCTTTGACTCTGAAATTCAGGCATGCCTGCTAGCCTAGCAGGCTAGCCAGGCTAGCGCCTTGAATTCGGAGTCACAGGTTTCAAATTCAATGTGAATTCGGAGTCACAGTCTCTAAATTAATGCGTTTTTATTACCTCCTGGTAATATTTTTATACCCAGTTATCTTTTGCCCAATTTTTTGTAAATGTATTTCTTCTCATTCAAAAAATGAATATTTACCCATAACCTATTTTTCTGAGAAACCCGGTGACACAGGTTTCAACTTTCCTAATTTTTTTGTTAATTTTATAGGAAGTTGGAGGCCTAGGCTTAGCAGGGCATGAAATGCAATTGCATTATAGTTCTAAAAAAATTTACAATTTTAAAAAGATTTTTTATAGTTAAAAAATAAATAATTTATTATTACTATATAAATAAATAAGTGAAATTTCCAATCAAGTAACATATCCTCATTCTAATTAAATCTTTCATCTATATCTCAATTATTCCTTCAAATTATATTTTTTTAAGTAGGGTTATCTCTATTCACAATATATATAGTAATAAGAAATTAATAAAACCTTCTTTATCTCTTACAACCAATAAAATTTCGTTTAGTTTAGTCTAAATTCAAAAATAATTTAAATAAAGAATTCAAAAATTTTAGTACTATTTTGAAAAAAAAAGTCATAAATAATTTCAACAATTTCATTATAGTTTTAAAAAAGATTAATTAATTTTAAAAAAATTAGCTGATATTTTCAATATAGTCACAATTTTTTAATTTAAATTATTTATTCTTCCTTTTTAAAAAAGGTTGTGCAGAAGGGAAGCCAGAGAGTATTTCTGAGCTCTTAGCTAGTGATGTTTTGGGAATCTCTATTCCCAGTAGAAGTATTTCTAGGTAGTTCGTTTTTGGCTTAGGCCTCTTTTGTTTACCGAAAAAATAAAAATTTATTTGGCTGGTTACTACGATCAAAAGATAATAAGTCAATGCTTTTTTTATAATTAACTTAATATCACATAACTAAATTTTTTTAAAAAAATTTACATATCATATTTTTATTGAGATATGCTTGATAGTAAATATTTAAAAAATTTTACATGGTTGCAATACTTCTTTTATCATATGCCATTATACTAAATTTTGTTTCTTGATTTTTTTTTTGGATAAAAAGTACAGAGTAAGAGATGTTCATGATGCTGTAAAAAGCAATATTGTGTCTTATGTACACGCATAATAATTTCTTAATATATTTTTAATACCTCTTTATTAACCAAGGTCATGTAATGTTAGTTATAAGTAAGAATGGGCAAAATATTGAAATTTTATGAATATTCATAAAATTTATTTATTTAGATTTGACTATGGAGATAAAAAATAGGTTTGGGTGTAAAAAACTTTTGGGATTAATTTTAGGTCCAAATCTAGGTCTAGGTGATACCCATCGATATTTTTTATATTAATAAACTTAATATATTAGAAAATAAAGAAAACCCTAAAGGCATTATGTGTGTGTTTTAAATTACATTAGCTTGAAACATTTTGTTTCTTGCTATGATTTTATATGAATAAATTTTATGTAAATAAGGTTTAACTTAAAAAAATTATTTATTTTGAGTTTTTTTAGGTACATGGGTTTAAGAATTTAAAGATCCCATTGAAGAAAAAGATATTATTTGAGTTTGTTATTTACTAGAATACAAGTTTGATAATTAAAAAAATCTCTATATGTCCAAAAAATGAAAATTATAGTAGCTTAAAGCCATAATCATCCTTAGGTTAAAACATAATATCGTTTTACGAATAGAGTTGTTAAAAAAATATATTAATAAAATAGTTATTAATATAAAGATAAATTACGCATTATTAAAACAAAAATATTACCTATCATTCACACATTTTTTATACTCGCTTTTATAATAATTTTCATTTATGTAAAAAAAAATTATGAAATATGATAGTTAATAAAAAACTATTATATATAAGGGAAAGTGTAAGGGAAGTAATTTAAAAATTTACTATTAAAAAATAACGAGAATTTCGAATATTGCTTATACACATGACATAAGATAAAACGCCAAAACTTAAACTGCCCTCACAACTAATTCAAAAAAAAAAAATTATAGTTAAAACTTTAAAATAAACATATTTATATAGAAGAATGTTAAATTTTAATTTTTTTAAAGATTTAAGAATTAAAATTTTAAATTATACAAAAAATTTAATTTAGGATGTTAAGTTAAATTTTTTTATTTTTTAAAAAATAATTTCAAAGTTTATGATCTTTTAATATAAATATTTTTACTTTAAAATTCTTAATTATATATATTTTTTAAAAAGAAAAAGCCCAAGGATCTAACAAGCGCAGTTATAACAGGCAAAAAAGAGCACTGTTGAGATTGTGGCACATTTTCGTCTGCATTGCGAGCATTGCACCCAGGATCCCTTATATGCTTGAGAAAGGTACGGCTTTAATCAAATTGTTTAAGTATTATTATTAGTATAATATTTTAATATTTATTAACATTTTCCCTTTTCAAAATTGATGATCTTATTCCTTCCATAAATTTGATTAAAAAAAATAATTTGGAAAGTTTGCGCAGCCTAATTCCAATTTGAGTTACAAAAAATTGATGCAGTTTGTTAAAAAATATAATGGTTTAAAAAGTTCGAAAAAATAACCCTATTCACCAAAAAGATTAAAGTATTTTTTTAATTTTTTGATATTGTTATGTTAAATACATATATATAATGTTTATATTTTTTTTATGAAATATGTATTATAATTTAATTTAAAAATATTTTTTGATCAAAAGATTTTTAAAATCTAAGTAAGAAGGACTAATAAGAAATAACTGGCTAGTGAGCCTATCTAAACCCGCTGAGCTAGAATGGATTGGTATAGACAAAATTTAATTTGGTTTGTTACTATTAGATTTTTTTAATAAAAAAGTAATAAGTTAATATTTTTTACAATTTGACACCAAAATATTAGATTTAAAATTTTTTTATTTGCTAGATTTTTATAAGAAAACTGGGTAATAAACAGCTAAAAAAACTTTATGCGTAATACTTCTTTTATTAAATGTCATTATATTAATAATTACTTGAGACATTTTTTGTTATGATTTTAAATTTCAAAATTTTTAGGTAAATTAATAGGATTGAGAATTTAAAGATTCCAACAAAAGATAAGATACAGCTTCAATTTATTACTAACTATGATACGAGTTATATATTTCTGAGAATTATGGTACCTTAATCATGATCCTTCTTAGTTAGAAACAAAAATATTGCTTTTAAGAATATAGTTGTTAAAAAATATATATTATTAGTTTAATTTCTATGACCCTATTAGTTAAACCAGTTATTAATATCAAAACAAATTACGTGTTATTAAAATAAAAGTATCATTCCTATCTTTCACATATTTTTTATACTCGGTTTTGCAATTATTTTCAATTATGTAAAAAATTATGAAATATGATAATTAATAATAAATTACTACATGTAAAAGGAAAGTGTGAAAGAAATAAATTGCAAATTTATTATTAAAAAATAACGAAAGTTTCGATTATAGCAATTTAAAAAAAGTGCTAATGGTCTGACAAGGACAGTTATAGCAAACAAAAGGGTTCATCCCGAAAAGAATCGCATTGATGCTTTATACAAGTGTTAGTTACATAGGCTTCATTTACAAGATGCCATATTGCCATGTGGCATAACTGAAAAGAAACCCAAAAGAGAGAATGTAAAAAATAAATAATTAAAATAAAAAATACACCAATCTCCAATATAAATCACTAATATTTACTTTATAAATATTAAAAAAATTAGTTAAAGGTAATTTAACTAATTAAATTTGTATCAAAATATAATTTTTTTTATATTTGTCCCTAATTAAAGAGCTTACCTCTATCCTTAGTAAATTACAATGACTTTTTATTTAATTAAGAATATTTAAGAAAAAAGTCATTTAATAATCAAGACAACCTAAAAAAGTGACTTATATTTTAAATCAAGACAATTATTCAATAAATGATTTATATTAGAGACCGGAGAGAGTAATATTTTTATTTTTATTTTTAAAAAGTATTATATATTATTGAATAATAATTATAAAAAATAATAAATATTACAAAAAAATTATATTGCAAAGTTTGAATCAAACGGATCATTATGGCGTAGGCCAAATTTTATTTGGTAGGTTAACATTAAATTCTTTTGGATAAAAAGATAATGAGTCATTATTTTTTATAACTTAATATCATATGATTATATATTTTTTAAAAGAATTTATATGCTATACTTTTATTGAGATGCTTGATAGCAAATGCTTAAAATTTTTTTACATAATTTTAATAATTCTATTATTAAATGCCATTATGCTAATTTTATTTTTGGATATATTTTTTCCAAAAAATATATACAGATAAACAATAAAAAAACGAAAGGGAAAAAAATATTTGGATAGATTTTGTAAATTAAGGGCCACATTGAAATAAAATGAAATTAAAAAGAAAAATTGAAATTGAGATAAGGTTAAGAGATTAAATTAAAATCAAATGAAATTAAAATATGAAAATGAAATTTAAAGTAAAATTAAAAGATTAAATAAAAATCAAATAAAATTTAAGAAACAAAAGTGAAATCTAAAATAAAATTAAATAATTAAATTGAAATAAAGTTAAATTAAAAGATAAAATAAAAATAAAAAATATATTTTGGCCCAAAAAAAAGTTTAGAGCAGTCCAAAATATCTTTTAAAGATCAAATAAAATTTAAGAAACGAAAGTGAAATCTAAAATAAAATTAAATAATTAAATTGAAATAAAGTTAAATTAAAAGATAAAATAAAAATAAAAAATATATTTTGGCCCAAAAAAAAGTTTAGAGCAGTCCAAAATACCTTTTGAAGATAAAATAATAAAATGATTTATTAATTTTTCACCACTCTATGACAAGGGAGAGGTTGGGATCACTCACGTTTCAGGTGGAAGCAGAATATAAGGTGCGACGGAAGGACGTCTTCGTACGCTCCGTTTGAGTGATCCGGAGGGAGCCACTGGCAGCATTTTTCTTCATCGACTGTCGATTTTTTACACGTAGACAACGACAGGCTTGCCGTTCTGATATGGCTCCTAAAAAGCCAAGAACACCAGAAGCGTGTGTGTGGAGTTTCTTTCTTTGCAAAGATGTCATTTGATTGCTGGTTTCACTTGGGGGAATGGGTTTTAAGCTTGAACTCTTGCTTTAACCGTTAAAAAGTTGGTTTATGATTTTCTGCTTGAACTCTTGTGCTTCTAGTGTATGTTAGTGTTTGACGCTTCTAGCGTTCTTGAACTCTTGGTGCTTCTTGTGAATGTGAGATAGAAAGGAGGAGGTTCTGTGTTGAGGAGCCAAGTTGCAAGAGTCCACTAGACAGCAGCTAGCAGCTGCTTAGGGGACCGTTTGTTCGCATTCAGGGTGTTGACGGAGATCAAGAATTATTATTGATGTTCCCAGGTCATAGGAGTTGAGGTGAGTCACCTCCAATAAGATGTTCCCCTCTTGTCGCCAAAGCATGGCTCTCCTTGAAGTGCACAAGTTTTTTGTTCTTCTTTTTCCCCTGTCCCCACGATTGAGAATTTCTCCCCTAGCAAAGCATGCCTATCCTTGGAGTGCACAATTTTTTTTTTTTTTGGCTTAAAATAGTTGTTTTTTTGCTTAATTCTTTTAGTTTTCGTTCAAAAATTCCTTGGGCTATGTGATATGTTAAAACTAAAAGGAGTTGATTCTCAAAGTTTCATTCATCATGAGACTCGTGATGAATAAGCTGTGGATGCAGCGGGTTCTGCTTCTAGTGAGCTTTGATTAAGAAAGTGGATTTAAATAGAAGGAGAAAATAAATAAAACTCTTGTGTGCTTTTTGTTGTTTGATTTGAGCTGGTAATGCTGATTCGCATTTGTCGTCAACTCCTTCAAAGCTCTACTTTCAGTTTCGAGAGGCCTCTCGCAATTGGAAATTGCATCTCATCTAATATTCTAATAATTCTAGATATCCTGAGGAATGTTAACTATATTTAATAGACATAGCTATTCAATCCCATCCAAAATATCTTTCATGTTTTAATTATAATAGACATAGCATGAGATGGCTCTAATGTTATTTGTGGGTCCACATCAATTGTATTAATTTTGTTTTTTAAAAATATAAATTGATTAATAGTTCGTTAAAATATTATAAGTTTTAAATTTTATTAAATGATCGTATAGTTATTAGTCTTAACACATATTTGAATTTTAAATTTGGTTAGTGGGTTAAAATGTATAAGTTATTAGGTTTTAGTAAAGTTCATAACGGGAAGGCCAATGAAATATTACTTAAAGTACGGTTAATTCTTTTATCTAATCTTAATTTGCTTGTTTTTCTTATTAAAATCCAATATTTAATAGAAATGTCATAAAAAGGAAGACCTAACTTAATCACACTACTTTTCTTTTGTCTTTATTGATTTAAATTAATGTTTTATTATCTTTGTATCAATCACATAAGATCCATAATTATCTTTGTCTCAATCACAATAAAATTCACAAATGATATTAGAGCAGTTTATATATAATTTTATAACATAAAATATTGATGTTTAGATTAATATAATATCATTTTCAAGCAATCTTGGAGGCCAATTTCGGTTAATATAATACCATTTATTGTTGAGTTTGATTGTTATTGCTAATCCTTATTAGTAATATCTTTTGATATTGTTAACATTGGTATACGTTTTCGAATTTTTGGCTTTGAGAGCGTTTCCATAGTAATTCCCATTTGGTCAATTCTCAAAGTTGAAATTTAATTCTATGGCTGCCTTATGCAGACTATTGAATGAATGGGGTGTGATTGGTTGCAATTCTATTAATATATAGAAAATATATTGTGATATCAACATGTCTTGAAAAGAATGCCGTGGCGTGCAAGTTTTCGGCCTAAACAGGAAAACATTGTTTTAATATAATGATATTTATCTCCATCAGCGTTGGCTTTCTTGCTCCACTGCATATGATTTCGTTCACTTGGTGTTGATTAAAGAAATCCAACTTCTTCCCCACTTCTCCATATTAGCAGCTTCTTTTATTTTATTTTGTTTTATTTTTTCAACAAAACAAACAAAACATGTTTACCTTTCGTTGCTAAATTTTATGAGCAACTTGATATATCGATATAATTTTATTTGGTAAATTAATATGCCTTTTGATGCTCTTAACAAGGGAAATTTGATGGCAACATATTTTCTAATTGATCTACAATAGCAATTTGCCTCCCCCCCCCCCCCCAAAAAATAATGCCAGAAAACAAAAGTATAGAAATATACCTTGATGTGCTTGAAATCTTTTGGCACAGTGGCTTCTCTAGATATGCATATTATTTGTATACTTTCCACCTTAATTTTGAATATTAAAGTAGCCTCCCAAAAAAATTATTATGACTTTGATATGTGTGATTCATGTAGTGTCTTATAATTTTTCTTAGGCTACGTTTGGTATTCAAAAAAATAATTAAAAGAATAAAAAGAAAAAAAATAGATAGATAAGATAAAAAATGATCAAAATATTTATATTTTAAAATAATAATAAAACAGACAATTGCTATTGAGTAATCATTATAAAAACATAATAAAAAGTTTTAATTTTTTTTTTATAAATTTTCATTTTCTATCAATCTCCAATCCCTGATATCAAAGATTCCTCAACTACTTGCATATCTATTATTTTGGGAGTGTTTGACAATCTTTGATAGAATGTGGAATTTTTTTTATAAAAAATATTTTGATTGGATATTATATGATTGTTGGGAAATAAAATTGGGATCCACCCATTAACTTCATTGACAAGATTCCTCAACTATATTTGACCATTCTTTTTTATACTACGACTATTATATATATTGATTTATAGTTTTTTTTAAATAATAAGTTAAGACTTTTGGAAGTCTAAGTTTGTAAATGCTTAAAATTTAAATTTTTGTTAACTTTGACTATAACATCCAATTTGCTGAAAAAAGGGCAAAAAATGTGTGATTTTTAAAAGAAGTCTCCTAAATAAAAGGATGAAGTCAAATAAAATTAGAGTAATAATCTAGACCTTAAATAATGAGAGTCTAAGGCTAGAGGTGTCTTGAAAATGGAACCAGAATAACCAAATGAAAATTGGTAAAAATGTAATGGCATTTTTATAATTTCAAACACTTTTTTAAAAACTTATAAGAGGGATTTTTAAATGAAAAAATGAATTTCTTGAGGTTTTTAGAGGCCTTAAAAACTGTATGAATCCCTAGAATAGTTAAAACTCCTCCGGTCAACGTTCTACAATGTTAGTTGACCCAAACTTTGATTGGTTCATTCAAAAAGGTTTTAGATCCAAATTAAATAATTCTAAAGACATTTTATAAGTTAGAGAATCCAAATTTTATGATGGAAAAGACGGTTCTAAAAAAGGAGCTAAATTGAGCCTAAAACATAAAGCCAAGAAGATGGGACATAAATAGAATTTTGATGAACAATTTTTAAAACAAGTGGCTTCTTAAGTGGCATCCCATCCTCCTCTCCCTTAGACAGAATTATGCTTTGTCTAAAAATAGAAAGGAGACTAGCTCTAAGAGGCATCCAAGGGAGGAGCAAGAGAGGAGGGAAAAAGCTTGCAAAAGGTAAGAAAAAGTGTAGGATTTCATGGCTTCTCCTTTACAAAAGATGTTCCCCTCCTTTTCATTTTCCTTTTTATGGCCTTGGTGTGTGATTTAGATCTATTTTGAATTTGGTTCAGAGGGGAGAAGTCAAAATTTCAAAGAGAGGCTAGAAGCATAGCAAAGCATCTTGAAAAAGCTTTGAAATGATTTATGAATCATGGCCCATTTTGCACTTTCTTATTGCTCCTCCTCCATATGAATTTCATGCAACCTAGAGCCTATCTAAAAGGAGTTGAATTTTGACCATATCAAAGAAAGAACAAGTGATTTAAAGAGTGGGAATTAAGACTAGGCAATTGGAAGTAAAAAGGGAGCCTTAAAATTCAAGTTGGCACGACTTGGTATTTTAAAACAAATGATGAAATTTAATTTTTCTTAGAGGTATTCTAGCTTATGTAAGATATGGTATAAGTCCCTTAGATCTCTAAGAAGTTGCATAAGTGTCATCCCCTTCAAGAAAGTAAAGTAAACTTTATGGGTGCCAACCCTGGTTATGTCTCAGTTAAAAGGAGTGTGGCCACCTAGGGAGTGTTTTAATTTGTTCCAAGCTTAGAATAGGACTAGATATGATGGAAGAACATCAAAGGAAGCCTTGGAAAAACTTTAGAAGCTTTGAAATATGAGATGGAGGTGTAGGCTCCATAATATGTCATTAAGAAGCAACTTATAGCTAAACTCCTTAAAATAAATGTGTGATGACTCAAAGGAGTCTAAAAGGAGTCAAGGGACCTAGAATAAATGAGAAATAGAAGCCAAGATCATGAATTTCAAGAGTCACTTCATTGTGTCCTATATGGAAGCATTATGGAGACAACTGAGAAAGTAAGCATACATAGGAGTTGTATAAGGCTAGAGCTAATTCCAATGATCTAAGTATGTCTCATTTGATGTGTTTAGGCCAAGAGAAACATAGTGCCTCCAAGTTTCTAGTGTGTGGCCAAGAAAAGGGAGAAGAAATCTAAGAGAAAAGTGTGGGCATTGGCTCCAAGGTAGCTCTTTAGCATTTCTCTCATACATGCTTGGTTGTTTTCTTGTCTTTGGATGTATGTATGTATGTATGTTTATACCGTGAGAAATATCTCTTTCTATTTTCTACATGCCATGGTACCATAATGTTCTTAAAATATGTTTTGGCTTGAATGAGTTTGGTGAAGTCAAAAGTCCCTTAGCAAAGGTAAAGATGAGCTAAAAGTTTCTAAGATTAGATGAGACAAAACCAACAGCCTCAAGAAGAGTGAGGCTAAGTCAAAAGTCCCTTGAAAATGGGTGAGGCAATTCCAAAAGTCCCAAAGAAAATGGATAAGGCTAAACCAATGTCCTTGAGAGTCTATGTATAATGTGTATGCGTTTCTTGAGCATGAAAAATGATTTATGTATGTTCATGACTATCCTAAGAGACATACATGCATTCTTTGACTTGGATTGCATCTATTATATATGTTTGAAGGGATAAAGAGCTATTGAGATTCTTTGAATTTCATTTCTCCCCCTCTATATGCTTATTCATGTCTAGGTGACCCAAGAGAACAAAGAAAAAGAGGCCAACAACCTTGGGAAGCAAGATTTTGACAATATTGATGTCAAATGATGTAACCATGTGTTGTATATATAATGTAGACTATTGAATATGTTCAAAAGTATGTAAACATGTTATATGTATGTACTTTGGAACCATATGGATGAGTATGTAGAGTTTTGCCACCCTTATGCTTGGTTATAATTATATATAAGTGGATGCGAAAGAGTGAATTTGTGATGCATGTGTATTTAGACCTTTTAGTCAACCTTTATATGCTGTTTTATCCATTAGGATGTGCCCAATTTCTTGTGGTTAGAGTAGGAGAGTAATAGGTTTCAATTTGATCCCATTGAATGCCTAAAAGTCCTATTTTTGCACCCTATACTCTAAATTGACCAAATGGATGAATTTTTTTATGAAATTTGGTATAAATATAGATCTCATCTAGAGCTTTTTGTTGAGCTAAAAATCATATTATTTGGAGCTCTAGAGAATAAATTATGAATTTTCAATGTTTAAAAAATTTTCAAATTTAGTATGTACATTGTTCATATAGTTAGTTTTATCTCATACATCATCCAAGATCTAATGATATCCAATAGTCATAAAATTTTACAAAAATAAATTAGGCATAATAAGCTTTCTATAGCACTTGAGATCACCTCATTTGGATTTATATTGAGAGAGATATAAATTTTTGAAATTGATGTTCAGTACTAGTAATGCAAGCAAACCTCCAGTATTGTTCCATCAATTTTAGTATGTTAGATGCCATTTTCTTGATTTGGAACTATTTTTATTGAAAGTATACATCTACAAATTTTCAAAATGGTATGGTTTGCTGGGTTTTGATTTTTCTAAAATTAGTTATGAATTTTTGAAATTTATATCAGAAACTTATGACAACAAACTTGGGCAGCTAAACCTTTGATGCTATTCTATTGTCATTTATGGTCTAGTTGATGTTTTTATGGTTTGGAATGATTGTTAACCTATGGTAGACATTCAGGGCTTTCCAAGAAGCTATCATTTCCTTGATTTTAATTTTTCTAAAATTAATTATAATTTTTTAAATTTTATGTTAGTAACCTGTCCCTGGAACCTGAGGCAAGCAAATCTGTTTTAAGGAAAATGACTTCAAACCCAAGATTTACATGATGAATTGTGGTGCTCTTGATGTAATTAAGTATATTATGAATAGAAGAAAGGGTTGGTAAACTCATATGGCCCATTTGACCAAGTTTGAACTCACTTACCTTAGGAGAAAATATGTAAACCTATGGTTGATGTATGTTGTGATGTGATTTTGTGGAATATAGCTTGTAGCTAATTTTTGAGCTTCCACTTGTGTCATTTATAGTTGAACAAATGTGTTGAGGATGGTTATTACATTTGGCAAACTCATATGATTTATTTGGCTATTAATAAGTCATTTTGGTATTTCGTTTTAATCATTCTAGCTATTAAAAGCTTGAAATTCATGAAAATAATTCTCTAAGCCATTTGTGACATAATATAGAAGGTACCTTGATATGGTATTACATTGACCTTGAGCCCTCAATTTTGATATCATGGCATTAGGTAAAATATTACTAATTAAATTGGAAGTGACATGTGGTGATATTAATTATTTAAGCATCATTACTGATTTTTTATCTTTCATATAGATTTATAGTTTATATGGTCTAAATCCTAATTTTAAAGGCATAAGATTATGCCATTAGATTTATAATTTGTAGCAAAAATAATTTTCATGTCTTATTTGCAATAATAGTTATAGATAATCTTTTAAGACACATTTAGTAAAGTATATTGTTTATTTGATCATATGCAAATTTACTTAGTTTCGAAATTTTATTTTGTAAAATTGTTCCATTTGTTTGTCACTAAAGTAATTCATCCATCAAAATTTTAAAAATATAGTTAGTTCCCTTGTTGATTGAAAATAAAGCATAATCTCATTTTCTCTTAGTCTAAAAATTGTATTTTATAAATTATTGTGAATATTGATTACCAAGTTGATTCATTTATCAAAGTTTAATAAATTCATTTAATTCTCTTGTTGATTGGAGATAAGACAATTTTATTCATTCTAGTTTTAGAATATTGTTTTGAGAATTGTCGTGGGTGTTTATCAACAAAGTGATTCACCCATCAAAATTCATAAAATCAGCTAGTTTTTTGATTGATAGAATTATTTAAATTAATATATATAGTTTCTTGCCCAAAGAGAGATATTATGCATATTAATTGTGCATGAAGCTTGAAGGTAGAAGTGCATAGTTAAGAGGGTACATTTGCCTAAAGGGGATAAATTCTTTGGGATCATATATTTCCTAGTGGGATTGAGGTAGATCATTTGATTGATTTATTTACCCAAAGATATGAATTCTTCAATATTATATATATATTTTAATTAATTAGGGTGTATGGTTTAGAGAGTTTATTTGCTAAAGAAGATAAATTCCTTTACCTTTTCTATTTTTGTTAACTTCATGTAAAAAAGAACTAATAGCTTGTTATAATATCTACCCAAAATGGAGTTTATAATGATGCACCTAATGCCCTTTAAGATAACTTATTCTGTTTCTAAGCTATTTTGAAATTTATTATTAATAGGTTCCAATTATTGGAAATGAAAGCAAGACATAAAGTTTGTTATTTATACACTCATATTTTGTGTATAAGGAAATTGTTTCTTTGACTTATTTCTTAATGAAACATGATAAGGGATAAATGAAATTAATTTAATTGTATAAATATTATTTTATCCATGTCTAAGAGTAATTTATGTTCTAGTTTTAATATAACAAATATATAACATTATCCATATATGTGAAAAGTCTTATTGATAGTAGATGAAAAGAAAAGAAAAGTAAAATTGTTTGAAGAATTTTGAGTTTTGTGAAAAGACATCTTCGACATATTTATATGTTATAAACTTTTAAGATATGTAAAAAAAATATTGGGACTTGATTGGTTAAATTATTTGAATGCATTTTGTGGAAAATTTTATGTACATATTTGTAAATGACAATTATGCAAATTTTCACATAAATTGTGATAAGTGTCTCATATTGTTTTAATTCATAAAAAAACAATGAAATTTTGTGATAGGCATATTAACTATTTCTAGTGAAAATACATTTAATGGATTATATTTTATTTGATAAATTATATAAATTATGTTTAATTCTCAATTATAAATATTTATTTTTAATAATGAGAATTATGTGGCTTCAATATATATGACTAAGGAGAAAATTTTCATTATATTATGAACGTTTAATTTATATTTAAGTAAAAGAGTAAATTATATTCAACATAAGGTCATGCACTAACTTTTTAAGGGAAAGTTAGCCAAACCTTAGAATAAAAGTATAACTTGAAGTAAAATAATAAATATATAAATAATTTTTTTTGAAAATAACACACACACACACATATGTTAATGGTCCAATTCATATATGTGTGCTGCAAAAGACATTTTATCAATTTTATTGATGTTTTATGACTTTATTAATTAAAGAAAAATATCCTAACATGTTTATCAAATTGAAGTTGATAAACAATTAGAAAATTTCTTACATCACTGAGTTACTTATATAACTTTAAATACCTCTGTGATTTTTTAGCTAGATATACATTTTGGGATTATTGTATAGTGTTTGATATAAGGAAATAAATAAATTTCTTTATATTAATCAAGTTCATATAAACCACTTTTAAGTGACAATAAATTTATTATAATACCTTATTTCTTTTTTTTTTAAGTCATGTTGTGGTGACTTAATCATAAGTTTGTTTCTCCGTAAAGCCCATAAGGAAGATCTCCCAATACTTTTAGACTCTTTGTACTCATCAATTGATAAGAGTACATTTAGGTGATGTGTCATACCTTAAGCTCCTAATCCTTCCATAGCATTATACAACTTAAGCTCATATAATTTTTAAGAAAATGTAATATATTTAATGAATTAATTTACATTACATAGGACTTTAAAAATTCATCTTATGCACAGTGGACCCTGTGAACTCCTTAATATCATATTTTTCTTATAATCTATCCATACAAGTCATAAAAATCATAAAACATCACATACATCTCGGGTTGGAAGCCACACAACAGAAAAATGAAGAGTTGCTCTCAGGTTTCTGATACAGTTTTCTAGTGCAAACTTTGAAAAATTATAACTAATTCTATAAATATCAAAATCAAGCAAATCATGCTATTCTGGAAAGCTCTAGATGTTTACTAATGATACAAATAGTTCCAAGCCAAAAAAAAAAAACATTTAATTCACAAAAATTGATGGAATAATACCAAAGGTCAGGTTGCATGACTAGTTTTATCATGCAATTTCAAAAATTTGGTTCTTCCTTTACAGAGCTTCAAATGGGGTGATCTTAGTGGCTATGGAAATCTTATCATGTCTATTTTGTACCTATAAAATTTCATAAGTATTAAACTTCATTTAGCCTATTTGTGATATAGAAATATAAACTAACCATATGAACAGTACTGACACCATATCAGTTTTGTGTAAATATCTAGATGAAACCTATATTCATGCCAAATTTTATGAGAAAATTCATCCATTTAGTTAGTTTGGGATTCAACTCACCATTTGGTCACTTTTAATGTTCAAAATGGTTCAATAAGGTGTCAAATTGCCTTCTAGATCATCCATGACCAATTGGACACGTCCAAAACTACATTAACAACCTAAAAAGACATGCCATTTGGTTCAAAACCTTATGGAGCTCATTTTCACTATGCTACTTACTATCATACACATGGGAATCAAGGCACATAAAGGGTCATTAGTGGCATAATCATGCATGCTTATTCATATAATCCAAAAATCATTACATACATCATGTCTACATACATTTGAGTGTGCTCAAGTGTCTACATCATATTTACAACATGTAATTACAATTCTTGACAACAAAAGATTATCAAAATAACTATTTAACTACTCTATTGCCAAGTTCTTGCTCTATAAGGTTGTTGGCGTCCACTTCTTGACCCACTTGGCTCACCTAGACATGGTTAGATATTAGAGAGGAAAGAGTGAGATTCCAAGAATTCCAATAGCTCTGAACCCTTTTAAACATATATAATGGACATATTTTCAAGTAAAAAAATACATGTATGAAGATCAAGCTACTAGTAATCATACATAAACTAATTTCCATGTTCAAAAAGCTCATACATATCATATATTAGCTCTCAAGGGCATTGGTTTAGTCTCACCTATTTTTCTTAAGACTTTTAGACTTGCCTCACTTATTTTCAAAGGACTTTTGACTAAACTTCACTTTTCTTAAGGCTTTTGGCTTTGTTTTACTCAATCTTAGAAAATTTTGGCTCATCTTCACCCTTGCTATGGGACTTTTGGCTTCACCATATCCATTAAAGCCAAAATACATTCATAAAATACATTTTAAGAATATTATGGTACCATGGCATGTAGAAAATAGCTAGAAACATTTCTCATGGCATAAACATACATACACACATCTAAAGATAAGAAAATAACTAATAATGCATGAGAGAAAGGTTAGAGCTACCTTTGGAACAAAACACAAGCTTTTCTTTTGTTATTCTTCCCCTCTCAAGGTCACACACTTGCAAGTGGGTGGAGTTTGATTCCTTTGGCCTAAACACATAAAAAAAGAGTTCAATTACATTCTTGAAATAAGTTCTAGCACCACACACACTCTAAGGAAGCATACTTTGTTCCATGGCTACCAAATGGTTCCATAAGAGACCTAATGAAGCAACTATGGGAATTTGTGATCTTGGCTCCATTTTCTCTCTCAATCTATGACTTTTAACTCCATCTAGACTTCTTGGAGTCATCACACATTTATTTTGAGGAGCCTAACTATATGTTGCTTCTTTATGTCATATTATGGAACATACACCTTCATCTCTCAAACCATGGCTTTTAAATTTTTTCCAAGGCTTCCTTTGATGTTCTTCAATCATATCTAGTCCTAATCTAGGTTTATAAAAATTTAAAACACTCCCTAGGTCCTCCAAGTGGGTTTGGCCAAGACATGCATCATGTTTTGGACCCATGTAGTTTGTTTTGTTTCTTTGAAGGGAAAAGCACTTGGGAGGCTTCCTAGTGGTCTTAGGAACTCAATTAAACTCTCACATAAACTATAACATCCTTGGAAGAAATTAGATTTTGTCATATGTCTAAGAATCTCTAGCTTTGCTATCTTGAATTATAATGGTTTTTCCTTAGGTTTCATTGCATTTACTAGCTTCCTATAGTCTAAAACCTAGGTTCCTTACTTGCTTTTGGTTAGAAATTCTTTCCCTATACAAGCTCTCTACTTGGTCGAACTAACACTTAAAGAAGCAAGGAAGAGAAAGCAACAAAAGCAAAAAAGTTTACCTTGATTCCTTGGCTTCTTCAAGAACTTTTTCACTTAGTATAGGCTTTTCCTTGAATTCCTACTCTTCTCCCTTTGCACCAGAACCAAAATAGCCTCATATCATTCACCAAAGCTATAGAAAGAAAGAGGAGAAGGAGTAGGAGGAGAACAAAGTTCCTAAAGGAAGAACCATGAAAAGCCTTGATTTTCCTTACCTTTTCCTTAGCTTTTTCCTTCCCTTCTTCCTTCCTCTTGGTGCATTACTCTTGGCTAAGCTCTCACCTCTATTTTGGGCAAAAAGTGAGTCAGTTAAATGGACGAGAAGTGGGACGTCACTTTAAGAAGAAAATTAGAAGAAATTTGTGCTTTGGTAATTCCATTCATGTGCCTTTGTTTGGCTAATTCATTTTAGACTCATTTTAGCTCCTTTTTTAGAATCGTCTTTTTTTTCATAAAATTTAGATCTTCT
Organism: Erythrophleum ivorense; assembly: GCA_026724425.1. Lineage (NCBI taxonomy): Eukaryota > Viridiplantae > Streptophyta > Magnoliopsida > Fabales > Fabaceae > Erythrophleum > Erythrophleum ivorense. Next base: position 172,893 of record JAIUCV010000369.1, on the reverse strand, counting down.
AATTTATAAAATGGACTTTGAAATCACTCAATTTGGATTTAAAACTTTCTCAAACGAAAATGTCAAAGTTTAGGTCAACCGACATTCAAAAATGTACACTGAAAGGGGTTTGAACTAGTCCAAGGATTCTTATAGTTTTCAAAGCTTCTGAAAACCTCAAACAACTCAATTTTTCTATTTTAAAAGCCGTTCTATAAGTTTTCCAAAAAGTATTCATATTTACAAAAATGCCATTATGCTTTCGACGATTTTATTGAACTACTTTGGCTCTAGTTTTCGAGCATTTTAGACCTTAGATCCTTATTTTTTATTATTTAAAATTTTATTCTAGTTTTCTTTAGCCTCAACTCATTCATTTCAAAAGACTTGCTTTTAAAACTAACTTGTTTCGGTATTTTTATGAAAAATTAGATGTTACATGATGGGCTCACACTTCAAGGGAGGATTATGGGGATTCAAGTGTGAGTGGAAGAAGTCTCACATTAAGAGTAAATATGTACATATTAGATGTGATAACTTAAGTGTTGTTTGTTTATAATCAAATGTCATAGTCTTACTACTTAATTTTCTATATAATGAATGAAAATTTCTAATCAAATGGAATACTTTTGTAAGAAAATGTACAAATGAATTTAACTTATTAACATATTATTTAAACTTCTAAAGTTATATATTTAATTTTGGATGATATTATTAAGAAATTTTTAAAGTTATATGTGGCCAAAATTGATTGCCAATTTAAGGAAAATTTGTTGTACATGAAAAATGTTATTTATGCCACTTAAACGTTACTATATGTTTTGGTTTAGCAATGTGACATTTTGGTATGAGATTCTTTGATAGGTTAATTTAAATTTTTATTACTAAAGTGACTTCTTCATAAAGATTCACAAAATTTGTTTAAGTGGGAGTATAGCTCATTTTGTATGAACAGTGATAGAAAAATCTTTTGTGGTTGAACTTGACATGTTTTAGCATGTCTCGTAAGGTAATAAAGCTCAACGTGTTCAAGGTTTTCAATTATAGGTAAAATAGGCCACATTGTTTTTATTGTTATAGTAGCCTTTTTTGTGATAAAGTAGGCATATGTTTACTCACATTGTCAACAAGTTTGGATATTTGAGTAATTAGAAAGTGAGTTATTAAAATTTACAGATGAAACCTTAGGGGCTTATACATTACTAAGAACATTAAACTCACTAAAAATTTTGTTTGTTTTCGTTATAAAATATTTTTTTATGGATGTTTGTGTATAATGGCTAGAGTTGTCAAATTAACACTTATAGTTGGTTTTCATATAAACTTTGATATTTGATGAAACCTCAAGTTTAGTTTATCTATGATTGAAATTTGAAAATTTTCAATATGGTTACATTAATGACAATCTATTATTACATATATATAGATATATTTCTTTCATAAATACTTGTGGTAAAGGCATAATACTGTTGAGTTCTAGAATCATATTAGATTTTTTTCATAAAATATGTATTTGCAACACTAGTAACTAAATGTTTAAATTGTAAGAGCATTTCTAGCTCATTTATGAGAATGGATATGCCTCATGATATGTTAGGTTAGTGTGAGTTTTGGAATAAAACATTATAGGTTGATTCCTTAACTAGAGGTTTAAAGCAATAGAGTTTAAGACATACTATTTCTATGTCACTATTATCACATTTCCTCCTCCATAGGTTCTCCTTAGTGGGAATAGATACTCTGTGTATTGTTCACAAAAAATGCTTCACCTTAGAATGAATATTTAAACATTTCATAACCTGCTTAATTCCTTTATAGCTAGGTGTCTATATCAATTTATGTGATAGGTTAGTCATAGAAACAAACAATCTTGCAATTTTGTTCTTTCATGTGAAAGATTACAAGTAAGGTCAGGTATTAATATTATTGCAAGATCCATTATTAATTAACATAAAATGATATTTGTAATTGGCTAAAATACTTCAATATAATCATTCTAGAGTCAAAGCAAACTATGATTTGAATTTATGTTAGGAAAGCAATAAGTTTTCACAAGGAAAACTAAATAACTCATTAAACCTACCTCTACTTAGATTACAAAATATCCTTGATTTTATTATAGTACTTTCACTCAATATGTTTGATAACATGAATATTTTCTTGATCAATTACAATTTCATAAATTTTGTAGGTATATGATTGGAGAGAATTTCCTGGAATGCTAAACCCTATTAGAGATAAAGGCAAAATAGGTAAATTTTAAATATATACAATAATATTGGTATTATTATTAATCAACTCAAATGGTAACAAATGGTATGTTATTTATTTTGTTAGAATGCTACTGGGCATTTGCAATTACAGCAACTATGGAATCCATTTTCTTTATTAAAAATAAAGTCAATATTATACTTTCTCCATAGGATTTGGTGAACAATTTCAAAACTTTGGAAGAATTTAAAGACATTAAACAAGATGAAAAAAGTGGTTACGAAGCAAATATTTGTGAACTTTTTAGCTAGATATTTACTAATGGTTGTGTTACAGAAGATGTTTATCTTTACATAGGTGAAAGACAAGATTGGAATTGTAGTAGGAAGGTGTTATATATTTTTTTAATATTTTAAATTGATCTTTTTCAATAAACTCCATACTTATTAAACTTTTTCATATATTTTTTTATTAGCCTCAATTCAAGATTGATGTATACAAAGATGTTAAGTGTGAAGAATTTTCAAAAATGGTATATATCCAGCCAATTATTGGTGAGTTGATAGCTACCCCTGAATTTGAAGAACTAAAAGAGGTTAGTACTGTCACACCATAGCAAGATATCATCTAAAATATATCATAAGTGGCATTTATGTACCATTTTAACCAATTTATCATTTTTAGCAGCAAAAATAAGCGACACATAAAGGCAAAATAATTCATTAATAGCCAAATGCACCATATAAGCTTACCAAATATAATCATTCTCAACACATTTATTCAACCATTAATAACATATTTAGAAGCTTAAAATCGAATGACAAACCATATGACCACATGCACTTAGCCATAGTGCCCATTAGTTTCCTTTAGCCCAAGTGGGTTCAAATTTTAGTTAAATGGGCCATATGGGATTATCAACACTTTCTTCCATCTATAATATACTCAACCATAGCAAAACATCATAATTTATCATACAATTTTTGGGGTTGGAAGCTATTTTCGTCAAAATATATTTGCTTGCCTAGGGTTATAGGGACAATTTACTGATATGAACTTTGAAAATTCATAACTAATTCTAGAAAAACTAAAATCAAGAAAACCATACCATTATGGAAATCTGTGGATGTCTACTAATGACAAAAAATAAATCTAGATTAAGAAAATGGCATTTAGCCATGAAAAATAATGAAACAATGCCGGAGGTTGAGCTGCATTATAGTTATTGACCTCTAACTTCAAAAATTCATATCTCCCTCAATATAAATCCAAATGAGGTGCTCTTAGTGGCTGTGGAAAGCTTATGATATCTAGTTTATTTCTATAAAATTTTATAAGTATTGGATTCCATTTGGTCTATGAATGATGTAGAGGAAAACACTGATCATATGAACAGTGCACATACTAAATCTACATAATTTCTCCAATTTTGAAAAATTATAACAAATTCTCTAGAGCTCCAAATTTGGTGCTCTTAGGCTCTGTGAAAATATCTAGATGAGACCTATATTTATGCCAAGACTAGTCCATTTGGTTATATTTTGGTTTAGCTTAATGATATGGCACTTTAGGTACTATAAAGGGGTCAAAATGATTCCAATTAGCTTTTTAACCATTTCACAACATTTTGAGACATTTAAAAGCATAACCATATCATATATAAGCTTTCCAAATGGTCTAACACATCATGCATCTCAAACTCACTATTCTACATGCATAAATATACATTCAAGAATGGGCTCCCAAGTGGTTAAATCATATTTTCTCATTCATTTGGCTTCAACTTTGATTCATACACTATATTTAAATACATTTACATTTGCTCAAGGGTTTACATCTAAAAAATAATTCATACATACAAACTTTGACATTTAATTACATCAAAAGCTACACTAATGTCAAAGTATGGCCAATCATGCTCATTGGCTCCCATTTTTGTCTCCTTGAGCTCTACCTAGATATGGTTAGATAGAAAATGGGAAAAAGTGAAATTCAAAGAATCCTAATAGCTCAAGTACCCTTTTAAATAAGCAAATAAGGCATGTAATCAAGTTAAAGAATATAAGTATACACTAAACACTTCCAAGAATCATTCAAATCATAATCTTCACATCACATAAACATGTCAAAGCAAAGAAACAAGTTCCAGGAACTTTTAGTCTAACCTCACTCTATGATTTGGGACTTTTGGATTAGCCTCGCCCACTTTTTAGAGGCTTTTGACTTAGCTTCACTTATTCTTGAGACTTTTAGCCTTGTCTCACCCATGTTTAGGGACTTTTAACTTCACCTCATCCAATCCAAGAGATTTTTGGCACCACTTTATCCATAAGAGCAATTTCACAATCAAAACATAATTCAAGAAGCATATTGGTACCAATGCAACAAACCAATATCAAATGACATGTCTTATGATTTAAATATACATATAGGCATTCAATGACAATTACACAACCAAGACATACACACAAGAGAGGATGGAGAGCTACCTTGGTTCAAGAAGACAAAATTCTCCCTTGCTTTCTCACTTCTTTAGTTTAGCCTCACACCCATACTTAGGAAGGACTTAATTCCCTTGGCCTAGACATATCAAACAAAACACAATTCAATTGTTAGAACCGTCTCTAATCTCACATAACTATTACACAAACTCACATTCTCATATGACACTAATATGGCTTCATACAAGGCATAATGAAGCAACTCATATACTTCAAGATCTTGGCTCTAATTTCTCATTCAATCTAAGTTATATAACTCCATTCAAACTCATTAAAGTCATCTTCAACTCAAATCAAGGAGTCTAACACTAAGTTGCTTCTTTATGCATAATGGAACCTAAAATATTCAACTTTCAAAATATGATTTCTAAATTAAAACTAATGATTCCTTTAGTATCTATAATTTATATCTAGACTATTTCTAACCTTGAAATCAAAGAAAAGCTTCCCTAGGTGCATTTTCCACTTCATGGCCAAAACACACACATATATTTGCACCCATAGAGCTTCCTTCATCTTCCTAGGGAAATAGCCATCCATGGAGGTTCTTAGATGTCTTGAGAACTCATTCATACTCTTAGACATCCTAAATTACCATTAGAAAGCTTCCTAATTGCCAAGGAGCAACCAAAACCTTAAGAGCCATAAGTTATTTTATATTGATTCCTAATTATTCCACTTGGTTTCCCATACCTCAAAGCCTCACTTCCTACCAAGTATCAATTAAAATAAGATCTCTAACCTAGGTCCCTAAATCTAGCCAAAATAGTGAAGGTGGGAAGAAGCCAAGAAGAAGCATGAATCCTTGATTTCTTACCTTGTTTACAAGTTTTTCCAAAGTCTCTTTGCTATGTTTCCAAGAGCTCTTGCAATTTCTCTCCTCTCCTTACTAAACCAGTCACCAAACATGTCCATATTAATCAACAAAACCATAGAAGAAAAAAGGAGAAAAAGGAGGAGAGGTTTAGTGAAGGAGAAGATAAGAGAAACCAAGAAAATCTTACACTTTTTGCCTTGAATCTCCTTCCCTTGGTTCCCCGCTTGTGTATTTCACTCTCAACCCTTCTAGATTCTGTTTAGACTAGATGCAAATTAGTGGTGAGGGCAAAATAGATTGGGACGTGATTTACAAGCCTAAGGGTCTATTTAAACAACTTTTAAATTTTACAATTTAGTCCCTTTTCTTGGTTTTGTCCAATTGGACTCATTTCAGTTCCTTTTCGTGAACCGTCTTTTCTATCATAAAATTTAGATTCTCTAACTTATAAAATAGTTTTGGTTTCACCCAAATTGGATTAAAAACCATTTAAACCATTTAGTCAAAATTTTGGCCAACCTACTGCTGAAATCATTCACCAAATGAGTTTTAACTGTTCTTAGGATTTTCATGATTTTTAGGACCTCTATGAACCCTGAAAAGCTCAAATTTTTCGTTTAAAAACCCTCTTGTAAGTTTTTCAAATTTTTCAAAAATTATGAAATTACCTCATATTCTTTTGTAAAGTTTTCCTAGATCTCCTGGCTCAATTTTTTGGGCAACTCAAACTCAAATCCTCATTTTTAAAGGTTTGGATTATTATTCAAATTTCATTTAGTTTGAATTCTTTCTATTTAGGAGACCTTCTTTAGAAATTCCTTTAATTTTAGACGTTTTTCGAGTAATTGGGTATTACAAGTATTGCCTTTAACTTTTTATCATAGTCAATTTAAACTCTTAGTTAAAAATATATTTTGATCTTTTTTTTTGGGTAAAAACTAATTTGATTTTTTTTTTTTTGTAGAATGTGTATTCAAGACCTAAAGATCCATCTGATCTCAACAAGGAAGACTATCATGCCATTGTTATTGTTGGATTTAGGAAATTAATTGAGAAAAAAAAGTGATAAAGTATTGAATAATGAGAAAGTCTTAGGGTGAGGACTGAGGCGAACATGGTTATGGAAAAATAAATCAAGAATTGTACGATGATAAAGTAAACAACCATCGTGTTTCTTTACTTACATTAGAAGGAATGGCCCTCTGAGTGTCATTGATATATAAATGAATGAGTGCTGTCGAAGATATCAAATTTCCAATATAAGTGTAGGTCTCTTGTAAAATACAACATGCTTTAACTAAATGTTGACAACTTCCATGATGGAATACATGGTTTAACAATGACACAACTATAACACCTTCTTAATTAGTCGAGGGGATTATAAGTTGATAAAGACAAGGTTTAGTGCATTTTTTGTTGCAAACCTACATTTATTCCTATATATGTTATCATTTTATTCATACTCTTGACTTGTTAAATCACTATTTCTAGGTGTAATAATAGTGCAGCTGTGCTAGGTCGAACACTAATGAAGTCATGTGTAGAAGTCATGTATGTTTAATTCAAGCAACTCAAACTAAATGCATATATTGTTAATAAAATTAAGTGTTGGCCTCTAAAGGTTTTACAAGAAAAATATTAAACTTTGACCACTTGTGAACCTAGTGAAAATGAACCTTTCTCTCCCTTCAAATTCTCTCTTTTTGTAAGTGTCCATAAAAGAGACCTTAGCATTGGATCATTAAAGTGCCAAATGTAACAGCATAATTCTAGAATTCATTCTACATGCATATTAAGCTTCCTTTCATTACCACATAAGAAGAGGAAGGAAAACTCAATAAAAATAATCAATTTCTTTACGTTGCATAGTAGATGAATTCTTCATTCAGTGTCTTGCAGATCATATGAACTCATTCAACTCATTCTCATATTTAATTACACTAATACAACTCAAAACCATCTAAGGAAGTGGCCTAAAACTCGTGCAAGTGAATAGAATACATAAAAACACTAGGTGTAGCCTCGGCCAAATTTTCATCTTTCTATCATATACTTTGAAAAATCATAACTAATTTTAAAAAACTCAAAATCATGTATTATTTACCATTATGGAAAGGTACAAATGTCTAATTTATGATAAAAATATTTCCAAACCTCAACAGGGGTTGTTATGAAAATTGATGGAACAGTACTAGAGGTCGACTATTATCCTTAGTACTAACCTCTAATTTCAAAAATTCATATCTCCCTACTCAGATGCCCAATTGGGATAATCTTGGTGGCCATGGAAAGATTATCATGTTTAGTTTATGTATGTAAAATTTTATGAGCAGTGGACATCATTTGACACTCAAATGACACAACCCAAGTTTTTGACCATATGATAGTGTTTACATCAGTTCAGCATAAAAATGTCAACTTTGAAAATTCATAATTAATTCCACAGAACTCCAAATAATATGGTCTTTAGCTTCCCAAAAATATCTAGATAAGATCTATATGTGTGCTACGTTTTATGGGCAAATTCATTCATTTGGTCAGATCTTGATATTGAGTTGCAAAATGACTCATTTTATGTCATCAAAGGGGTCCAAATGGTCCATTTTGAGTTCTAAAGTAGCCATGACCACTTGAGCATGTGGGAATGTACCAAAATGACCTTCTTAACTCGTCTCAAAGGTGTATAAACCCAGAATTTAAAAACTCACTCTCTCACCCCATGCCATACACAAGATCATACATGATTTACATTGCCATTCACTACCCAAAATGCACATTACTATTTATTTGGCACTAAAACTCATATATACATCAAACTTTTGGAGAATTACATATGTTTAAATGATTACATAATAATTTCATCATAGGATTACATCATATGCCATGTGTATAGCTACAAAAGAGACAAAACTAGGCATTTTGATGTCAAGCTCTCATCTTCCAAGTTGATGGCTTATATTACCTTGCTTACTTAGTCCATCTAGCATGTTAAGACATTGGAGAGGAGAGAATGAGATTCAAAGAATTCCAATAGCTCATCTCCCTTTCAATCACACATAAAGAATTCAAAACAAGTCTTAAAAATGCATGCATGAGCATCATGAAGTGCATGATCATTCAAGAAGCATTCTTGGCATTTGAACAAGTTATGCATAGCATATATAGGCTTGCCAAGTAAATAGATTAGCCTCACCCATTTTCTTGTGGATTTTGGACTTGCCTCAGCCATTTTCTTTAGGAGGTTTTGACTTAACCTCACTCTTAGGAGATTCTTTGCTTTGTTTCAACTAATTCTAAGGGTTCTTGTCTCATCCTCACTATGGCTAAGGATTCTTAGCTTCACCACACTCAAACAAATCCAAGCAAACATACTAGGTATTATTTGAAACATATTATAACATCATGGTTCCATAATACATATGCATATACTAGAACACTTTTCATGGCTTAAAATATATATACACATATTCAAAGACAAGTCAAGTACATATTCATGTATGAGAGAAAGAGAAGTAAGTTACCTTTGTTCCAACCATACACTTTTTCTCTTGGAAATGCTCTCCTTTCCTTGGCTTCACACATACAAAGGTGTGGGATTTGTTTCTCTTGGGCTAAACACAATATATGGAAGCCAATTAAGTTTATGGAATCATTTCTAAAGCTATACATCTTCCTTAAATACTAGGTTAGTCTAATAGCCCTATTTATGGTTCCAAAATACACCTAATGAAGTAACATCTATCAATTGAGTTTTAAGCTCCATTCTTTCCTTTCATTTATGATTCTTGACTCTTTTTAAGCCTCTTGGAGCCATCACACAATTAAAACAAGGAGCCTAACTAAGTGTTACTTTTTTAGGTCATATTATGGAACATATAAGGCCATCTCACTTTCTATGGTTTCTAAATTTTTTCCAAGACTTCCTCTTACCCTCTTCCATCGTATATGACTTAAAAATAAGCTTGGACCAATTAAAACTATCCTTAGGTACCCCAACCTTTCTAGGCCAAAACTATGCTTGTTCTTAGCACTCATAGACTTTGTTTTGTTTTCTTAGTGGAAGATGCACATGGTGAGCCTTTTAGGGATCTTAGGAGCTCATTTAAATATTCATTTAGGCCTAAAAATCATTATATCAAATCAGATTTTGCATGAGACACTTAAAACCCTAAGTTTGCTATCTTGATTTTTCATAGTTATTTGTTAATTCTCTTTGTATATTATTATTCTCCTCCCTTAAATTCCTAAGATTCACCCTTGTTTTTGCTCAAAATCCAAGCCTTCTTGAAGCTCCATATGTGGGATGAACCATGGAGAAGAAGGGAGCAAGAGATAGCTACCATATAAGGAAGATTGACCTTATTTTTCCTTAATTTCTTGATTGTTTCTTCCTTTCCTTGGCCTCCTATCTTCAAATCCAAAATTTCCCCTCTATTCTTCTCTCAAAATAGATCCAAGAACTTCAATAAAATCGTAGAAAAGAAGGAAAAATGAAGAAGAGATTTGTTAAAGAGAAAGCATAAAAAAGACTAAGAAATTTCATACCTTTTACCTTGTTTTTCTCTTCCCTTTCTCATTCTCTTAGTATGCCTCAAACCCCAACGCTCTCCTCTGGTTTAGGGTATAAACAATTGTGTCTAAATGAGTGAGAAGGTGGGGCGCCTCATATATATATAGGGAGATTAAGAAAGACTTTTCAAAAATTTCAATTTTGCCCCTTTATCTTGGCATTTTTGTTTCCAGTTTGTTTTAGCTCCTTTTTGAGAACTGTCTTTTTCATTATGAAATTTAGGTCCTCAATTTAATAATTTTTTTTTTGAAATCACTCAAATTGAAGTTAAAACTTTCCCGAGCAAATCTATCAAAATTTGGGTCAACCAACTTTAAAAAATGTCCATCGGAGGGGATTTAATTATCCCGGGACTTCCCATGGTTTTCAAGGCCTCTAAGAACCCCGGAGAACTCAAAACTTTTATTTAAAAAGCTCTCTTGTGTGAATTCCAAAACTTACTCAAAATTACGCAAATGTCATTACGTTTCATCAACTTTTTGTTCAATTTCATTTCTTCATTCTAGCTTCGTTTTTCTTTCCATATAAGCTTGAGATTCTCATTTTTAGAAGTCTAGAATGCTACTTAAAATTTTTAGAACCTTAACTAATTCATTCCGGGGGACTTGCTTTGAAAATGCATCTATTTTCGTCTTTTGATGAAAACCAGACACTACACCAAATTTATAGATTTTCTTTATATTAATTTAAATTTTTGAAATTTAACAAAAAAATATTATCATATCTATGAAAATAGTAAGATGTATAAAAATATGCTTAGAAGGACAAATGGCATTAAAATGATGGCAACACCACTATTATCTTCATGTTAGGATCCTCTGTTGCTAAAGTTAAGCATTATAGCATGTTGCTTGGCTCGAGCGGATATGGACCATCTATTTTTTTTAGCAATCCTAATTGTCTTTTTTTAATTTTTAATTTTAAAGAAAATAAAACCAAGCATGATGATAGTCTTTCAAAAGACAGCTATGATTATAAAAGAAAAAAAAAAGAATATTAAACATTTTAGATCTACTCAAACTGAGTAGCACAACACTCGTTCTCTTTTTCTCAAACCTTTACTCTTTGTAACAAAAGGGTGAGAGTGATAAGCACTTACAACTTCACCACACTATTGTTGTATGTGATCTTTTCCTATTAACAAATCTAATTAGTGCTACAATGTCATTGATGCCTCACTTTACCACTTTGCAATTGGTCATTGAAGTGATGGTTAGAGGCTTTAACTTGGAAATCTTTATTTACACACTAGCAATAATATCTTAACCTTTTAGCCTTTTCATCATCTTGGGAGACTTAGTTTACAACAATTACATGGAAAAGTCACGTTTAATATAAGGAAAAAATGTGTAATAGAGGGTCCAATTAATTCTATTTATGCTTCATGGACCATATGAGCTCATCAATATCATTTACTATCCATATCATATCCATACAAGTCAAAAATATCATAAAACATCTCAAGAATCTAGAATTTGGCACCACACTTGGAGGAAAACTAGAATTGCTCTCGGGTTCATTGATACAGTTTTCTGATATGGACTTTAAAAATTCATAAATAATTCTAAAAAAATCAAAATTAAGCAAACTATACTATTCTGAAAAGTTGTGGATGTCAACTAATGACAAAAAGTAATTCCAGATCACAAACATATCAATTGGACCCTGAAAGACAATGGAATATTACTAAAGGTATGTTTACAATACTGGTACTATCCTCTAATTTTAAAAATTACGTTCTCTCTCTACAGATCTCCAATTGGGATGTTCTTAAGTTCTACAAAAAGCTTATTATGTTTAGTTTATTCTTGTAAAATTTCATGAGTATTAGTATCATTTGGCCTTCAAATGACACAAAGGGAGAAATTGACCATATGAACAGTATTGTTACCAACTCTACAAAATTTTCCTAAATTTGAAAAATCATAATAAATTTTTTAAAGCTCCAAATTGAATTTTCTTTAGCTCTACTCTAGATGAGACCTATATACATTGCAAATTTCATGGAGAAATTCATCCATTTGGTTAGTTTATAGTTTAACTTAAGTTTTAGTCACTTTTCAAACCATAAAAGGGTTAATTTGGCACCAAATGGTCTTAAACTCATTCCACAACCATTTGGGCATATCCACAAGCATAAACACAACCTACATAAGTTATCCAAGTGGTCCAAATCACCATTCATCTCAAAACCACTATCCTAGTTGTTCTTATACACTTATGCATCATGGTCCATGGATGTAAAAAACATACATACATACACCATTGGTTCCAAAATCAGCACATTCATCATATCTACATACTTTTGAACATGCTCAATGGTCTACATTATATATACATCATGTAACACCATCATTTCTAACTCATATCCATCATCCCTTACATGCTCATGTGAGATATAGTAAGAATAAAGTGAGAACTTCCATTGGGTTCATACACTTTCTTGCTTTGCGTCATGGTTAAAAATTCATTTCAGTGTCACATGGACTGTGTGAGCTCATGCTATGCATCCTCATATTTAATTGTACCATTATAACTCATTTCAATCCTAAAAACATGCTTTAAACCCATGGAAACTAAAAAGAGATATGGAACATGTATCTTCATTTTTAACCAGACTTGGCCTCATTTCTGGGAAAAGTTTGGAAAATCATAACTAAATTTAGAAAAATAAAAAACATGTAATCTCAGTCATTCTAGAAATATTGGGATGTCTACTTCATGTTAAAAATATGTACAAGTTATAACATCCCACACACAGGACGTTTGACATGCAAATCAGTCTGGAGGTCAGACTGGTCCTGATGCTGTCACAGTTTACTGATATGAACTTCAAAAATGTCTAACTAATTTCACAAAAATCCAATGCATGCAAATGATACCAATATAGAAATATGTGGATGTTAAATAGAGATAAAAAATATCTCCAGATCAGTTCATCAAGCCAAACTCTCATAAATCGATGGAACAGTACTTCTAGTTAGGCAAGATGACTAATACTAGGCAAAAACTTCGAAAAATTCATATCTTCCTCTCTGGACCTCCAAATGAGGTGCTTCTAATTGCTACAAGTCATTGTGACTGTCTAGTTTCTGACTATAAAATTTTGTAGCCATTGGTCCACGTTTGCCCCTCGGATGGCTCAATTACACAACTGACCAAATGAACAGTACTGGTGCAAATCTGAAATTCTGATACCAACTTTGAAAAATCATAGAAAATTACACAGACCTCCAAATGACTTGATCTTTAGCTTCCAAAAAATCTCTAGGCAAGATCTAGTCACATGCCAAATTTCAAGACAAGAAGAAGTCATTTGGTCAAACTTTGACATAAGGGGATAAAGTGTCAATTTCTTTATTAAAAGAGGGCTCCAAGGGTTCAAATTTGCTTCTCCTACTCCTAAGGCTCTATGAGCACGTGGGAAAGCATCAACATAGGCTATTAAACATGGCTCAAATTTCTAACAATTCAAATTTGCAAAACTCACTCTCCCATACCAAAACATACACCATGTATATAATGCCAAGATCTTGCTATTCATACCAACAACTTGCTATATCATTCAATATAGTTCTAATTCTCATACATATCATTATGTACATCCATTTATAAGTATTCATAAGTGCCTACAACATGTACATCATTAGATTACATCTCTTAACAACAAAATGGTGACAAGATTGCTATTTCACACATCCTTTGCTAATTTTCCTAGCTTTAAGCTTGGTGGCTCCTATGTCTTTGTGTACTTGGTCCACCTAGCATGTTAGGATAGTGGAGAGGAGGGAGTGAGATTCCAAGAATCCCAATAGCTCACCTCTCATTCAATCATACATAATATATACCAAGCAAGCTTTTCAAATGCATGTATGAAAAAGTAGAAATCATGAACACTTTAAAAAAACAACCTTGGCATGTGAATCAATCATACAAGACATTCAAGGGTTCACCAAGTGTTTGGATTGGCCTCACACTTCTTCTCATAGATTTTGGACTTGCCTCACCCACTTTTGAGCACTTTGGACTCAACCATGCTTTTAGGAGTTCACATTGCTTTCGGGAGACCTTTTGCTTTATCTCAACCAAGCTCGGGGTTCTTGGCTCATCCTCACCCAAGGGAAGAGTTCTTGGCCTTTCCACACTTAAGCAAACTCATACAACCATCATGGATTCATTTAACACATAACATAGCATCAAGGATCATGGCATGTAAAGGCATGCTAGCATATTTTTCTTAGTTTGAAAATACACATACACACATGCTAACACAAGTTAAACACACATCCATGCTAACACAAGTTAAACACACATCCATGTATGAGAGAAGGGGGAGAAAGCTACCTTATAGGCTAACACAAGATTTCCCTTTTAATTTGTCTTCTCCCTTGTTGATTTCACACTCACAACTAGATGGAAGTGCTTTTCTTGAGCCTAGGTGCACAAAGAGCATGAAATTACTCTCCCATAACTCAACAATTATTCACAAAACTATGGGTTTCTTTAGAGCAAACCCTAACAAGTATAAGCAACTAGGGGTCTCTCTCTCTCTCTAGAGTTTCACTAACTTTTCTTCTCTTTTCTTTGCATTTCTCAACTTCTCACACTCTTTTTTAAGGGTTTCTTGCTCTTTCTGGGTCAAAACAAAGCTTTCTTACTCATTAACCCATGGAAAGGGAGCTTAGAAAGAGAAGAATAAAATCAAGAAGAAGAAGCATGAAGAGCTTTGAAGGTTCTTACCTTTCTTCCTTAGCTTCCCTTCCTTCTCTCTTAGTTTCTCTTGGTTTCCCTCTCTCTCTTAAGCTTTTTTTTGTACTTGGACGAAGCTTAAGTCGGTTAAAGAGAAAGGATGAGTTTGGACACTTTAAGAAGTCAAATTCTCTTTTTTCATGTTTTTCCAGACTTACCCTCGCTATAGCGAAGAATAGCCCTTGCTACGGCGAGTACATATCAGTCTTAGAACCTTATTTTCGCTATGGTGCGCGCTACGGCGAGCAATGCCCTGGTTTTTGTATGGGATGCCCACACTCACTATAGCTAGAAGTATTTTCGCTATAGTTAGAAGGCACTCTCGTTATGGCTAGACCATTTCTCGCTATAGTGAACAGGTACATTCGCTATAACTAGGCTATTTCTCGCTATAGCTAGCAGACTTAGAAAATTTGTAGCCCTTCAAAAAATTTTCAGCTTCTTTTTTTGTTGTTGTTACACATCATATGAATACAATTCTTGACATCAATATGCTATAAGATTGTCCATTTCTCTACTCCTTTGTTAAAGTCTTACTCTTTAAGTGGTTTGGTCTCCATTTCTTGGTCTACTTAGTTCACCTAGTCATGATTAGGCATATGGAGGGGAGGAGTAAGATTTAAAGAATCTTAGTAGCTCTTTACCCTTTTAAACATACATAATAGATGTTAAAACATGTCAAAGAATGCATGCATGTCATGCAAGCTTTTTATGAACATACATAAAACATTTTCTTAGTCATGTGACCTTATACATATCAAACATAGGCTTTTAAGGGCATTGGTCTAATCTTACTTAACTTTCTAGGGACTTTTAGATTTTCTTCACCCATTTTTAAGGGACTTTTGACTAAGTCTCACCCCTCTTAAGACTTTTGGCTTTATCTCACTTAATCCTAGGGACTTTTAACTCATCTTCACATTTACTAAGGGACTTTTGGCATCATATACCTATTCAAGCCAAAATACTTTCATAAAAACATTTCAAAATGCATAATGGTACCATAGCAAGTAAGAAATAATTAAAAACATATTTCATAGTTTCAACACACACAATAGCACTTAAAGACAAACAAATATCAAAGCCATGCATGTGAGAAAGGTTAGAGAGCTACTTTGAAGCAAATGTCACACACTTTTCCTTTGAACTTTTCTTTCCCTTTTCGGCCAAGCTCATGGAATTGGATGGCACTTGAATCACTTAGCCTAGACACATCAAATGAGACATGAATCACTTATAGGAACAAGCTTTAGCCTCATGCAAGCTCTATACAAAGCTACTTTCTCATATGGCTCCGTTATGCTTCCATACAAGACATAATGAAGCAACTAGTGAAATTTAAGATCTTGGCTCTATTTTCTCCTTCAATCTAGGTCTCTTAACTCCATTTAGACTCCTTGGAGTTATCATAAATTCATTTTAAGGAGCCTAACTATAAGTTACTTCTTTATATCTCATTATGAAGCCTACACCTCCATCTCACAAACTAAGGCTTCTAAATTTTTTTAAGGCTTCCTTTGATATTCTTCTGTCATATCTAGTCCCATTCTAGGTTTAGAACAATTTAAAACACTTCCTAGATGCCTAGACCTCTCTTGGTCAAGACTATGCATTGGTTTTGGACCTATAGAGCTTGCTTTATTTTCTTGAAAGGAATGGCTCATATGCAACTTCCTAAAGGTCCAAGGGACTCATAAAAAGCCTTACATAAGTCTAATTACCCCTAGAAAAAAATTAGATTTCAACATTTTTCTCAAAACCCCTAAGTTGTGCAACTTGAATTTTAAGGCCCCTTTTTGTTCTCAATTGCATAGTCTTAATTCTTACAGTTCATAACCATTTTTCCTACCTTAATTTGGACAAAATTCATCTTCCCTTGGTTAGGTCCATGGTTGGATGAAAATCACCCAAGAGGAATAGACAAGGAGATGCAAGGAGAACAAGGAAAGTAACCTTGATTCCAAGCCTCTTTTAAGAGCTATTTCCTTTGCTTCAAACCTCTCCTTGAAATTCTAACCTTCTCCCTTTGAACCAAATCCAAAATAGTCCTAAATCAAATATTAGTACCATGGGAGAAGAGAGGAGAAAGAGGGAAACAAGTTTGGTAAAAGGAAGGAGTATAAAAAACTAACAATTTTCTTACCTTTTTACTATTTTTTCCTTCCTCTTTTGCTCCCTCTCTTGTGTGTCCTCCATAGCTAGTCTCATCTCTAATTTTAGATGTCCAAAAAAGTGGGTGAAGAGAGGGGGTAGAAGGGGGCGTCTTTTAAGAAATCAAAGGTCATTTTTTGTAACTTTTTCACTTTTCATTTTAGTCCCTAAATCATTGTTTCTCCATTTGGCCTCATTTTAACTCCTTTTCAAAATCTGTCTTTTCCATCATAATATTTGAGTCCTCTAACTTACAAATTGCCTTTGATTTCACCCAAATTGGGTTTAAAATTATTCTAAATTATTCGATTAAAGTTTCAGTTAACCATTTGTTGAAATCACTCACTGAAGGAGTTTCAACTATTCTGGGAGTTCCTATGGTTTTGAAGGGCCTCTGAGAACCCTGAAAAGTTCAAAATTTTCATTTAAAAAGCCTTCTTGTGAGTTTTTCAAAATTTTCAAAAATTACAAAATACCTCAACTTGTTGTCGCAAATTTTCTTAGCTTTTTTGGCTCAAGTTTTTGGGTACCTTAGGCCTTGAATCCTCGTTTTCTATTATTTAAAATTTTTTTCTAATTTATTTGGCCTCAAATCATTCTATTTGGGGGATTTCTTTTTATATTTGATGAGTTTTATACGTTTACGAAGATATCGAATATTACACTACCATTTGAAAGGACTTGAAGAGAAGATAGAGAAAATGAGGTTTTATAGTAATCAATAGTGCTATAATAATCTGCATTGAGCTTGCTATAAAAGAATCAATTTTGTTGTAGAATTTAGTGATGATGATCATAATTATGATGATTATGCTTATGACGAAAGCAAGAATCATAACACTTCATTTGCAAAAATTGTAGGTTAAGGAGCAAACTAAATCCAAGCCAAAGAAGAAGCATTCTAAAAATTGTTATTGCTAAGTGTATGAATTATAAGAACTTCCATTATTGATTTGGGAGCTAAAAATTGAAAGTTTAATCAAGTATGAGGCTTCTTGTAGGAGAAGAGAAAGGGTAACAAGAGAAAAAAATGACATTTTCTGTTTGGGCACCATATGTGCCAATGGATCCTCTCTTGTTCAAGAAAGGATCTCTTTGAAAGAGATAGAAACATAGGGTGAGCCTAGTGGGACCCACTCATATAGGTCTCACCCTTTCTTTTTTTTTTTCTTCTGCATGCTTTTCTCTAAGAAATGAGAGGACCTTGGTTCACCATATATCTACATAAGGACATTTTTGTACATTTATGCATTTTCTCAAATTTGATAATCCATGTGTCATTTGGACCTAGTACCAGGAATTGTAACCTTTTAAAAATGCACAAAATAGAAATTGAATAAAAAACAAACATTTGGAAGAATTAAAACAATCTTTTAAAATTTGGACCACACATTAAATTGGGATAAGAAGTGGTTTAAAGTTTAATGGCCATAGTTGAGCTAGGGTCGATTTGTTTTTCTAAAATTATATATAAAAGTTATATATATGTATATATATATATATATATATATAATATTTTATAATTAAATTAATAAATATATTATAAAATAATATTTAAAAAATACAAATATTTTAAATATAAAAAATGGTTAAAGCATTTTGCATATGACAATAAATTTATATGACATGAGTTGAGTAACAATGGTGGAGCCAGGATCTTGAGTTAGGGGACAAAAACAATTTTTTCTTATTAATATTTTTTATATTTTACTTACAAAAATTTTATAGTTTTATGGTATATTGTTTTAACAAAATGTTTTCCTTTGAACTTTTGGATTAAGTTAAATGAAATTAACTTATTAATAATATCCTAATTTCCCTCTCTTACATTTATAAACACATTTGGATTTAAATAAGATATGTACAAAGAATTACTCTTCATATTAATATTAATAATTTCACCACCTACATATGAAAGCATAATTTTATATCTACTCAATACATATTTAATACATAATAAGGATGCACTAAAAAAATACATCACACTCAACAATATCATAATAATTAAATGAATATCTTAGAATAGCATTTTGATAAAAAAAGAAAAAAATTATTTTATGAAGTATAAAAAGTTATTATTATTAATTTGCAAAAATTTATATCTATAAAACACAACAAATATTATTTTTTCGAACAATATTTCAAAATATTTTGAAGTATTTTTAGATACAATTTTTTAATGACCACATAAATTGGCAACTTGAAGTAAAAAGGAAATTAATTAAAATAGATAATTAAATGGTAATGCTCACTAAAATTTTAAATCTAAATAATTAAATCCAATTATATGTAATACCTGCTAAGAAAAATTTAAATTTTAAGTGATTAAAATTTAGAGAAATAATAATTTACTCAATAAGATAAAATAATTAAATTAATTAAAATTTGTTAAGAATAAAATAAAATTTTTAAAAAGTGAACTAAATTACAAACTTGGCCATAGCTCTCATGGGCAAAATGTTGGATTTAAGCTCAAACCCTCTTAAGGCCACCCTTGTTATCTTATTCTCTCTTTAGATTTCTTTTCTTCCCTCAATTTTTTTTTTTAAATTTTAACCATAGGATACAGGAGGGATCAAATTGCAATTCTTGAGTTTGCTTGTCAATGCCTTACCTGTAATGTCCAGTATTATGTAAAAATATCGTAATGAATCAGTTTAAAAACTAAGTCCCCTGAGATAAGTGAATTAAGGTCAAATGAAATTTAGATAAAATTTTAAATAATAGAAAATAAGAATTTGAGTTTTGAATTATTTAGAAATCAGGGTTGAAGTGATTCAAAATATTTACTGAAAATCTAGTGGTATTTTTGTAAATATGGGCACTTCTTGGAAAACTTATAAAAGGGCTTTTTAAATTAAAAAAATTGAGCTTTCTGGAATTCTCAGAGGCTCTGAGAACTATAGGAAGTCACGGGATAGTTAAAGCTTCTCTGGTATACATTTTTCTAAAGGCGATGAGTCTGAATTTTGACTGATTCGTTCGAGAAGGTTTTAGCTCCAATTTGAGTGATTCCAATGGCATTTTATAAAATTAGAAACCTAAATTTTATGATGATAAAGAAGATTCTCAAAAAAGAGATAAAACGAAAATGCCAATTACAAGGGACATAAATGGAATTTTTCAAAACAATTCTCTTCCTTTTGGCTTTATATTAGGCGTCCAAAATTCTAGCCTCTTCTTAACTGACTTGAGCTCATCCAAAATAGAGAAGAGGGCTGGAGAGGGATGTGCACCAAGAAGAGCCAAGGAAGAAGAGAAAAATCAA
The DNA here is from genome assembly GCA_026724425.1 of Erythrophleum ivorense. Classification (NCBI taxonomy): domain Eukaryota; kingdom Viridiplantae; phylum Streptophyta; class Magnoliopsida; order Fabales; family Fabaceae; genus Erythrophleum; species Erythrophleum ivorense. The sequence goes on along the minus strand of JAIUCV010000369.1, from coordinate 152,647 downwards.
GGAAAAAGGTAAAAAATATTAAGGATTTTCATGCTTCTTACTCTTGAAACCTTATTCCTCTTCTCTCAAGCTCTCTTTCTATGGTTTTTGATGCTTAAATGGTTCTATATTGGCCTTGAACTAGAGGGAAAAATTTAGAAATTTAAAGAGAAACTAAGGCAAAGAGAAACACTTTAGAAGGAAGCTTGAATCCTGTAACGAACGTAATTTTTGTAAAATGACGAAATGAGTAGTATAAAAGCAAATCCTCTGAAATGAGCAAGATAATGTCCCAAAAAATTTGGGTAGAGTCTTAAACTCCTAAAAATGATAATTCTAGGCTCAGATAGAAAGAAAAATAGAGTTAGGATAGTGAAATAATTTGTGACAAAAACTGATGAAACATAATGGTATTTTCGTAAATAAGTGCAACTTTTGGAAAAAAACATTAGAGGACTTTTTAAATGGAAAATTTGAGTTGTCCAAGGTTTTTAGAGGCCCCAAAAATCATGGGAAGTCCCGGGACTGGTAAAGCCCCTCCGGTGTACATTTTCTAACGTTGGTGAGGCTAAACTTTAACAAATTCGTTTGGGAAGGTTTTAGCTCCAAATTGAGTGATTCTAAAGGCATTTTATTTAATTGGGAATTATATTTTATAATGAAAAAGAAGGTTCTCAAAAAAGAGTTAAAACAAAGCCGAAACAAAATTGCCATTACGAAAGGACGAAATTAGAATTTTTGAAAAAGTGAGTTTTTTGAAACTCCCACACACTTCTTCCTTTTTCTCCCACCTTCTTAAGCACAAATTTTTCTGCCCAAAATACAGAAATGGAGTAGCTCTTCTAGGCGAACAAGGAGAGGGAGAGAAAGAGGAGAAAAATCAAGTGAACGGTAAGGAAATCTAAGAAATTTCATGCTCCATCTTCTTTCAATCTTATTCCTCTCCTTTTTAGCTCTCTTCCTATGGTATTTTTGTGATGATTGGTTTTGTTTTTGGTCCAGAACACAAGGGGAGAGTTCAAATTAATTGAGAGGAGGCCAACCAAGGAGAAAAAGTCTCAGATACATACTTGAATCTAAGATAAATCCTTGCTTATGTTTCTTTCTCCTCTTGCTTCTCCTTGTGTATGATTTTGGCCAAACTAGAATCATAGGGGGGGAGGGGAAATGTTTTGTCCAAAAACAAGAGAGGAACTAGGGTTTTAGACCATGAGGAAAAGGAATATGGCGAGAAATTCCAAGAAAAAATAATAGAAATCAAGTTAAGAAAGTGTGGTGTTTTCTAGGATTTTGAAAAATTTGATTTTGTGTGAGTAATTCCTTGACTATTTGAATGTTTCCTTGAGCTCCTAAGACCTTTAGAAACCTCCCTAAGTGGCTCTCCCATCAAGAAAAAATCAAGAAGTCCAAGAACCCCATTCATGGTGCTTGTCTCAGCCTAAGCTAGTTTTATGGGCTAGGGAGTGTTTTAAATTATTCTAGCATTGGTTTGAGACTTCATATGATGCTAGAAGATGGGAGAAACCCTTGAGAAAAATTTAGGAGCCATGGATTGGAAGATAGAATAATGGTATCCATAATGGTGCCTTATGAAACAACTTGATTTTCCAATTATACAAGTAATGTGTAAGGACTCCAAGGACCTTAAATAAGTCCAAGAAGTCTTAAAATAACAAGAGAATGGAGCCTAGGACTTGAAATATGAGAGTTGCTTCAATAGGCTAATTATAGAACCATTATGCCACTTGTAAGATTAAGTATACTTTTAAGAGTATCTTTAGTGTCTTGGCTAGTTTTAAGTATGTGATTGTGTTTTCTTTATGGTGTCTAGGACAAGAGAACATACATCCACCTAAGTGTGTTTGTAGGACTAAAAAAGGGAAGGAAAAAGATCAAGAAAAGCTTGCATAAATCCAAGGTAGCTCTCTACCTCATTCTCCTTGCATTCTTATGTGTATATGTATGTAATTGTGTGTTTGTGTATGTTCTTGTGACTTGAGAACATGCCACTTGATGCCTTGATATTACATTGGCACCAATGTGTTTCCTTAAATGGATTTGGTTATGGAAATAACTCATAAGGGTGAGGTAATGCCAAAAGTCCCTTAATGAATGTGAGGAGATGCCAAAAATCTTATGACATAGGTGAGACAAGGCCAAAAGTCTCTTGGAAGAATGAGGCCAAGTCAAAAGTCCCCAGACCAAGAGTGAGACAAATCCAAAAGTCCTAGAAATGGGATAAGGCAAAACTAAAGGTCCTTAGAGCATGTTCTTGACTTGAATGTGAATAAGTGGTATGAAAATTATGACTTTGCATACTTTATGGTTGCCAAACCTTCCATACATATGCTTTGATGTGTGTATGCCTTGAATGTGTGTGTGAATGGGTGTGTGAGCTATTGAGATTCTAGGAATCTCACTCCCCTTCCCCCTTGCCTCTTGATATGACTAAGTGAAGTTCAAGAAATAAAGAATGCAAGCCAAGGGAGTTGAAAAGCCAAGTCTTGATAGTTATGTAGCTTGTTATGTAATTGAATGTCAAAGTTGCTTTGTACATATTATTTTTGTAGTATAAGATCATGAACAATTGTAATATAATGTATGACTCTTGTATAGACCACATGTGGCATGAAATCAATAGAAATGGGAATTTTGGCTTCTTGATGAATTAATGTATTAGTGCATTAATAGAAGTGGAATGACCAATATAAGATGTATGGGGTTTAAGATTAATTGGGTAGCTCATACAAGTCATATTCATACTTTTAAACTTGTCCAAGAGGTGCCAAACATTAAAAGAGGCCATTTAGACAGATTTGGTATCTCATATGGAGCAAAAATGACCATTTTGGTTAGCCATGTCATTTTCTATCCAAATAAGCTCTTCTTGGCTTGAAATTTGGCATACATCTAGAGCTTGTTGAGAAATTTTTGAGAAGCTAAAGTGGGTATTATTTAGAGTTCTATGAAATATTTGGAAAATTTTTGAAGTTGGGAAGATTTTCTAGTTTGGCCACTGGTACTATACAATTAGTCCAAAAATGAATTTGTATCAATCATAGGACAAATGATGTCCAATTGCAATGAACTTTTACAAGGAGAAAATAGACCTTCCCAGTGACTTATGCCAATTAGAAGCACCTCAATTAGATGTTTGTAGAGGGAGATATTAATTTTTGAAGTTACTACCTAGTACTAGGTGCACAGTCAAATCTGTGGTACTGTTTGATTAAATTTTGGGGTATGAATGCATCTGGATTGGTTTGAAACTATTTTTTCCTCTAGTTAATATTTGTAGCTTTCCAAATTTGTATAGATTGCATGTATTAGATTTTTTTGTAATTATTTATGAATTTCCAATATCTATATCAGTAATCTGTATCAGTATCAGAAGGCAGTCGGACCTTTGTGGCTATTTCGTTGTCAAATGTGATCTAGATGGGATTTTTGTGGTTGGGACTTATTTTTAGTGTAAATTTGACATCTAGAACTTTTATAAAGTTATGGTTTGTGTGATTTATATTTTTTCACATTTAGTTATGATTTTTTAAAGTTTCCCCTGAAATATACTATGTGCTGTCCACGAGCTTAAGTATAAATTTTGGGGGTTTTGACTTGAAATCTATGGATTGCTTGGTAATTTGAGTTGTTTGTGATTTATTCCAATGATAAATGGCTAGAGAGTATTATTGAATAATCCACGGGGCCCAAGTAATGCAAATTGAAAAATTTAACCCCATCGTAATGCGATAAAAGTGTATTCTTTTCATACTTTTCCTTACTTTTGTCCTTTGAATGTGCACCGATTGCCCTAAATGGAAGAGTACGATAATAGAAATATAAGGTATGACAAATCCAAGGTAGTTTCTATTTCTTCTTACTTTTCTTTTCTTCTTTCTTTGAAGCTATGATTCAGCCACTTTGAGAGCTAAGTAGAGGGAGAAGTTTCTGTTCAAGAACCATTGCGAATTCATTGATTTAGGCTATGGAAACTTAGAATATGCCAAGAAATTGCAAGAAAAACTAACGAAATCCAAATTGGGAAAGTGTAGAACTCTTGGACATAATGCAAAAACTGTTTTGATTCTTAAATTTCCTTACATGTGTAAGTGTTTAATTGAGCTCCTAAGACCTCTAAGAAGCCTCCTAAGTGTGTCTCTCATCAAGGAAAAATCAAGAAGTCCATGAACTCTTTCTCCCCATCATGTCTTGGCCTAGGCCACTTGAACAGGTTAGAAAGTGTTTTAATTTATTCTAACCTTGGTTTGGGACTTCATATGATGGAAAAAGGTAGGAGGAACCCTTGGAAAAAATTTAGAAGTCATAGTTTGGGAGATAAGGCAATTGCTTCCATAATGTAACTTTATGAAGCAACATGTACCTAGATTTATGAAAGTGAGTGTGTGATGGCTTCAAGGACCTTAAATAAGGTCAAGCGGCTTAAATATGGCAAGAAAATGGAGCCAATAATTTGAATTATGGTAGTTGCTTCATTAGGCCATTAATGGAACCATATTGTGACAAATAGAGCAAAATGTGTTCTTAAGAGTGAGTTGGATGTCCTAACTTGTTCCAAGAGTATAATTGAGTGTTGTTTATTGTGACTAAGCCAAGGAAATCCAACCTGTAATACCATCATTTCTAGCTCATACCCATCCTGCCTTACATGCTCATATAAGGTAGAGGAAGAAGAAGGAGAGATCTTTCTCATTGGATTCATACATTTACTTAACGTTGTGGCATGGTCAAAATTGCATTTCAGTGTCACATGGACCGAGTGAGCTCATTCTATACATCCTCATATTTAATTGCACCATTACAACTCATTTCAATCCCAAAACATGCTTTTAACCCATGGAAACTAAAAAGTGGTATGAATCATGCATGTTCATTTTCAGCCATACTTGGCCTCATTTCTGGGCAAAGTTTGGAAATTCATAACTAAATCTAGAAAAATCAAAAACATGTGATCTCAGTCATTATAGAAATCTTAGGATGTCTACGTCATGGTAAAAATATGTGCAAGTCATAACATCCCATACATAGGACATTTGACATGCGAAATCATCTGGAGGTTGGAGTGGGCTCTGCTACTATCACAGTTTACTGATATGAACTTCAAAAATGTCTAACTAATTCCAAAAAAAATCCAATGCATTCAAATGATACCCCTATGGAAAGATGTGGGTGTTAACTAGATAGGAAAAATGTCTCTAGATCAGTTCATCAAGCCAAACTCCCGAAAATCGATGGAACAGTACCTCGGTCAGGCAAGATGAATGATACTGGGCAGGAACTTCGAAATTGCATATCTTCCTCTCTAGACCTCCAAATGAGGTGCTTCTAGTTGCTACCAGTCACTGCGACTATCTAGTTTTTTCTTATAAAATTTCGTATCCATTGGATTACATTTTCCCCTCGGATGACACGATTTCACAACTGACCAAATGAATAGTGTTTATGAAAATTCAAATTTCTGATACTAACTTTGAAAAATCATAGAAAATTCTATAGACCTCCTAATGACTTGATCTCTAGCTTCTCAAAAATCTCTAGACAAGATCTAGTCACATGCCAAATTTCAAGACAAGGAGAGGTCATTTGGTCAGACTTGGACATCATGAGGCAAAGTGGCCATTTTCTCTTGCTAAAGACAGCTCAAGGGTTCAATTTGGCTTCTTCTACTTCTAAGGCTCTATGAGCACGTGAGAAAGCATCAAAATGGGCTATCAAACATGGTTCAAATATCTAACAACCCAGATTTACAAAACTCACTCTCCCACACTAACACGCATACACCCATGTGGGCAATACTAAGATCTTGACATTCATTCTAAAACTTGCTACATCATACACTATAAGTTCAATTCTCATACATATACATTAAGTACATCCATTTACAAATGCTATATCATGTACATCATTAAATTACATCCCTTAAGATAACTACAAAATGGTGACAACATGACTCTTTACAATTTCTTCATTGAAATCCCTAGCTTCAAGCTTGGTGGCTCCCATCTCTTGCCTCACTTGGTTCACCTAGCATGTTAGGATGGTGGAGAGGGAGTGAGATTCAAAGAATCTCAATAGCTCATCTCTCATTCAATCATACATAAATCATGCAAACAAGTCTCACAATGTATACATGGGCATATTAGCATGTGAAATCATAAGAAAAGCATTTTCAACATTTGAGTAAGCCATACATAACATACAAAAGCTTGCCAAGCAAATAGATTAGCCTCACCCATTCACTTGTGGATTTTGGACTTGCCTCACCCATTCTTTAAGAGGTCCTTAGACTCAATCCTTACTCTTAGGAGTCAACCTCACTTTTAGGAGACTCTTGCTTTGTCTCAACCAACTTTAGGGTTCTTGGCTCATCCTCACCATGGCTAAAGGGTTGTTGGCTTTTCCATACTCAAGCAAACCTAAGAAATCACATAAAACATCATTGAAACACATGAGGCATCATCATGCTAGCATACTTTTCATGGTTTAAAAACATACATACACACATGTAAGATAATGTAAACACACATCTATGCATGAGAGAAGGTGGAGAGAGCTACCTTATTGGCTACTCACAAACTTTTCCTTTCAATTTATCTCCTCCCTTGTTGGTTTCACAATCACCTCTAGATGGGAGTGCTTCTCTTGAACCTAACCATACAAGAAGCATGGAATTATTCTCTTAGCACTTTATTCATAAGCTAGGGATTTCTTTCTAGCAAACCTTAATAAGCATATAGAGCTAGGGGTTCTTTCTCTCTCTAGAAGTTCACCCACTATCCTTCCTCTCTCAAGCTCTCAAGAAAGGAAAGCAAGGAGGTGAAGCTACATGAATTCTAACCTCCCTCAAGAGTGGTTTTCCACTTTTCCTCTTCTGAACCAAGCTCAAAACCCAACTGCTTTCACTAACCAAACCATAGGAAGAGAGGGTAAGGAAGGAAGATCAATACTCTAAGAGAAAAGCCATGCAAAACCTTACCTTTTCTTGTTCTTCCTTCCTCCTCTAGGTTTTTCTCTCTCTCCTCTGCCCTTTTCTCTGTCTTAGAGGGAGCTTAAGTCGGTTGGAAGAAGAAAGGAGGGGTTGGGAGGCTTTAAAGAGTCAAATTCTCTTTTTTTACGATTTTTTAGACTAACCCTCGCTATAGCGAGCCATAACCCTCGCTACAGCGAGCTCGTATCAGTCCCAGACCCCTGCCTTCGCTACAGCGTGCACTGCGACAAGCAACGCCCTGATTTTTGTATGGGGTGCCCACACTCGCTATAGCTAGACCATTTCTCGCTATAGCAAACAGGTACATTCGCTATAGTTAGGCTGTAGCTAGCAGACTTAGAAAATTTTTAACCCTTTGAAAATTTTCAGCTTTTCTTTTCTTTTTTTCTTTTTCTTTTCTTTTTTTTTTCTGGTTGTTACACAACCCTACCTCATTGCACTTGTGAAACCAGAAAAGGGAAAGAACAAGCAAAGTAAAGCTTGGATTTTCACCAATGTAACTCTCCACCTCATTCTTCTTGCATTATTGGCTTTATATATGTCATTGTGTGCTTGTGTATATTTTTGTGATTTGTGAACATGCCACTTGATGCTATGATGTTGCATTGGTGCCAATATTTTTTCTTGAATGTTTATGAAAAATGCTCAAAAGGGTGAAGTGATGCCAAAAGTCCCTTAATATGGGTAAGGAGATGCTAAAAGTCTCAAGGCGTAGATGAGACAAGGCCAAAAATATCATGGATGAGTGAGGCCAAGTCAAAAGCCCCTAGGCTAAGGGTGAGGTAAATCTAAAAGTCCTAAGAATGGGGTGAGGTAAAACCAAAAGTCCCTAGAGGTCATTCTTGGCTTTGATGTGAATTTATGGCATGAAAAAGTGAATTTGAATGCTTTATGGTTATGTGAACTTCCGTACTTATGCCTTTGACATGTATATGCCATGAATGTGTGTGTTAATGGGTGTATGAGCTGTTGAGATTCTATGAATCTTATCCCTTTCTCTCTTCTATCTCATATGGTCTAGGTGGTGCCCAAGAAGAGAAAAATGCAAGCCAAGGAGCTTGAGAGACATTGTCTTGACAAATGTATAACCTTTCTTGTAACTAGATGTCAAAGTAATTGTGTGCATATTATTTTTGAGTTGTAAATTAATAAGTAAATGTAATAACATGTATGAATGATGTGTGAACCATTTTTGGTGTAAAATCATTGTAAATGGGAAAATTGGACACTTGATGGATATTGTCCTCGGTAGATGGCTTCTCCCATTAGCTCTAGAGTTTTGTTCTTCCTGAAAGATGGCTTCTCCCATTAGCTCCCAAGAAAACGCATCCATGTGGGAAAAGTACCACTCCTACTTATAATTCCCTAACTTAGGGTCTTCCTACTCAATGTGGCACATTACAATCTACCCCTGTAACATATGAGTTTTCGTAGACATGAGAATTTAAGATTTCAGAATTTTTCTAAGTCTTCTAGTAATAGTGAGGATACTTGTTAGCTATAATGAGTGTGTTTGTTAGCTATAGCGAGGGAGCTTGTTCGCCATAATGAGAAGCTAGTTCACTATAGCGAGTTCGTGGCTCATACAAATTCTAGAGAGATTTTCGCAATAGTGCCAGCTATGGCGAGAACTGAGGGACCTGAAACTGATAAGTTCTTGCTGTAGTGAGGAGTATTTTCTGCTATAGTGAGTTTTAGTCCCAAAAAATATATAAAAAAGGAAATTTACTTTTAAAGGGCCCATAATTCTTCTCCCTCACTTTAACCGACTTTGGCTGGCAAAGAATAGACCCTCAAAGCTTGGGAAGTGGTGCACCAAGGAAGAGAAAGAAGAAGAGGAAGAAACTAAGTGAAAATAAGGAATTTTATGGTTTCTATTTTAGCAAGTTAATTCTCCTCCTTCCTATCTTCCATTCTATGGTTTTAATGAGGTGATTGGTGCTATTTTGGGTCTATTTTGTCCTTGGTTCAGAAGGAGAAAGTTAGTCTTTAGAAAAGGAGACTAAGGTAAAGAAAGAAGCTCTAGAAGTAGCTAAGAAAGCAAGGTAATTATCTATGCATCTTACTCCTTCTTCCTTGTTCTCTTAGTGTGTCTGTTTGGCCAAGAAGAGGGATGAAAGGAGGGAGTAATTTTTGATCAAAAGCAAGCAAGAAATTTAGATTTTAGATGATGGGAACTAAAAAATGCAAAGAAACTTGAAGGAAAATCATGGAAAATTAAGATAGGAAGAGTTAAGGACTTATGGGTCTATTATGAAATTTGATTTAATACAAGAATTTTCTAGCCTATATGAGAGTTCAATTAAGTTTATGAGACCTTTAAGAAGCTTCCCAAGTGTTTCTTCTTTTAAGGAACAATAGCACACTCCATGGGCTCTTGAACATCTCTAAAATCCATAAAAAGCCTATTAAAGTGATATATGACTAGGCTTAGGACTTGGTTCAAGGAAATAATGGAATTCTTTTATTGTGGTTAGGCCCAAGGGAATCCTACTCTACCCATTTTCAAGTGTAAAGCCAAAGAAGGGAAGAAAGATCAAGGAAAAGTGTGTGTAATTGCACTCAAGGTAGCCCTCCAACCTTTCTCTCATGTATGTTTGTGGATGTTTTCTTACTTTGGATGCTTGTATGTGTGTTGAACTATGAAAAGCATGTCTAGCTAGTAAGGATATGTGTGGTGCCACTTATTTGTATTAAATTACTTTTATGTGTGCATGAGACTTGAATAGACTTAGTAATACCAAAAGTTCCTTGATAAGGGTGAGGATGAGCCAAAAGTCTCTTAATATGGGTGAGACAAGCCAAAAGTCTCAAGAGGAGTGAGGCTTAGTCAAAAGTCCTAAAAGAAATGGGTAAGGTAAGTCCAAAAGTCCCAAGAGAAGTGGGTGAGGCTAACCAAGGTCTTGAGAGTCTACTTTGATATATTTGAGACTTATGAAATGGAAACCATGTTCTTAATATGCATATGTAGCTCATAGACCATGCATGCCATCCATTTGCATGAAAATGCATTCATCATATATGATTGGAAGTATATAGGGCTATTGATATTCTTTGAATCTCATTCCCTTCCCTCTCTCATCTTTACATGTCTAGGTGGTCCAAGTGAGCAAAGAAAAGGGAGCCACCATACTTGAAGATGAAAGATTGACAATAGGATTGTGTATTTAGCCTTTTTGTAATCATAGTGTTAGTAAATGATGTAATCTCATATTGTAAATGATGTATAGCCTCTTAGACATATGTATATACATGAATATGTGAAGTATGTATGAGAAGTGGAAGCATATAAACGATATGGAATGTTTTTGAAATTGAAATGAAAAGATATGCATGTAAGATCTCTTGTATGAGGGTAAGTGGGAGAGTGAATTTGTGATATACGAGTATTTGGACACTTTGAGCATGTTTAGAGGGTTGTTTTTATGCTTTTCTATATGCTCAAATGGTCATGACGATATTAGAAGAGCATTTGGTACCCGAATGACACATATAAAGGCTTAAAAGTGCCATTTTACAACCCTATGTCATAAAGTGACCAAATGAACGATTTTAGACTAAGATTTCATAGACCTATAGATCTTATAGAGAGCTTTTTATTGGTTTAAGAACCATATTAATTGAAGGTCTATAGAATTTATTATGATTTTTCAAAATTAAGCAAATTTTGCATTTTGGTATCAGTAACTGTTCATTTGGTCAGAAACATTTTTGTGTCATTTGAGGGTCAAATGAGGTCCAATGGTTGTAAAATTTTAATGGAGAAACTATACATTCACAGTGACTTATAGCCATTGGAAGCACCTCATTTGGAGATGTGTAGAGAGATATATATTCTTTTGAAGTTGGAACTTGTGACAACCCTACCTTCTAACCATTGTAATTATGGTTAAATATACGATTAATAATTAATTATCAAGGTTTGAGTGGTTACAATCTATCACATGGTGAAAATATAGGAAAAACTTAAACCTCGATGTTAGGGTCATCATCATACCACCACACAAATTAAAATTTGCATAAAAGGAATCCTACTACCCTAAGGGGTTTATGATACAACCATTCATTAGTTTCAATACCCAATGACCTTCCACAAGTACTCCTATATTATCTCATACCATTACTGTTGGAGAAATTGGGGTTTCTAAGTTCAAAAGAGTAGGTTGGGGACTTACGCCGCGGCCTAAACCTTCCCCGCCGCGGCCAAGTTACTCTCTAGAATCATTGGACAAATTTAACAAATCTCGCCGCGGCCAACCTATGTGGCACCGCGGTGGAACGCCTCCTAGAACTACTGCTCTCAACTCCCAGGATTCTCACCTCGGCGCAATATATTCGTGCCGCGGCGAGTTTTGCTTCTGTCCAACCCTTATTTAATTATCTTAACTCGTGCCGCGGCAGGACATAATGCGCCGTGGCGAGTTTTGGTTTTGTTACCCTCCTGGGCGATTTTTTTCACTTTGCACCACGGTGAGATTGGTTATGCCACGGTGCCTTTCGGCTCTATCTCTCCTTTGGCCGCGGTGAAGCCTTCTTAGCCGCGGCAGAACTCTTTCCTGTGACCATATTACCCAAATTTCACCCTCTACACTCCAAATCTCATCTTAGAAACACTCTAGGTCCACCTACCCTTGTTTTATGTGGTCCTAATAGTGTTTATCTACCCTATTTACCCATCAATCCATCCATTACCATTGCAAAACTTAAACACTACTTCCTACTTGTTCCACTAGCTCATATCAGTAAATTCAAGAATATATGACAGCAAGATCACATGTATTAGCAGCAATTTACATCCCATACAAATTCCATAGAGATTCCATTCAACAATAGCTTACATCCAAGGCATCATATGACTATGATTCCCATATAGTGATCCATATCACAATTTCAGCAAAACTACAAATATATATTGCTATAAGTTCATACATTAATATTCAACTATAATGAGACTTGAATCCTTAACAGTTATATTTCAATCAAACAAAATATAAACGCCTACACTTGGCAACATGATTACATGATGATGCTATGTAAACTAATAACAAAATTGCATCTACCCTATTCTACTCAGACCAAGTGTAGCTCCCCACACCTGGCCTCAACTCATAGATGTTCATCCACTTGCTTACCTTTATCCTTACCCGAGGGACTTTCACCTGAAATATTAATCCCATAAAACAGGGTGAGATATAAATCTCAGTAACCAAGGCAATTCCATCATATATCTAATTTAATTAGCATATAAGCATGGATCAAAATCAACATCAGAATCATATCCATCATATCAGCAAATGAAATAATCAGGCTATCATGATTACTATTCCATACTAGCAATCATATTATCACATGTTAAAGGCCATTAACACCGGGAGAGGTCCGTCCACAGAACCTACTCTCTATTGAGCACAACCGGGGCTCAGTGCATCTGGGTTTGATCATAACCCGGTGCTCGATCGAAGCACATGCACGGGTGGCAGCCGCACCACAGCTCTACCATGGACTCACAAGGTCCAATCACAATTCAATAGATAGCCAACCAATTCATTCATCATTTTCAATCAATCATATACAGCAACATATGAAATTAAATCAAATATATACATGGAATTGATATAACCCGGTTACCTCACTTGTAGACACTTGCATCAGTCACCAATGGTGCAGAAATCCACCTATAACTATAGCATCATAGAATTACTACTCTAATTCATCATTAACAGTTACAATCAATACCCAAAGAATTTAAGATGCTAATGACTACCTAAGAATCACTTACTCAGCCACTATAAGTCCCAAATTCAGATTAAATTGTCCTCCACCAAAAAAACTCAATATTCCACCCAAAATCCTAAGCAAATTCGTACATAATTAATACTCATTTTGTAAATCAGCTATGGGGGTCTCAAATTAACAATTAAAGCATCATAATGGAGGGTTTAAACTCACCTAAGGTCAGCCCTACCCTCAACCTACGAATTTCACCAAGAAAATTCCCAAATTTCCACATTTCAGATTTTGGATAGAGTGAAAATGCTCCAAATGAAAAACTAATCAGACCAAATTAAAGAGGAAGATGAGGGGATTAAGTTGTATAACTATTACCTTGGCTGAATCTTGCTCTAAATGTGAGAAAATGCAGAATTAGTGCCCCCAACCCTAGCCTCCTCTCCAAGGTCTGAATTTTCTCTGTGTTTTGTGTTTCAGCAAGTGTGAGGGAGAGGCTGATGTATTAGGGTTTTAGTTGGGTTTAAGTTGGGTCAAATGTGGGTCATGGGTTGCTCCAAGATCCATCTCTTAATGGGCTTCAGGTTTTTGCTTGTTGGGCCAGTTTTTAGAGTGTTGAGCTGCAGAATTTTGTTGGGCCAGCTCTTATACATTGGGTTGCTGAAGTTTAATTAAGTTTGGGCCAAGTTTGAAGAGCTCAAGAATGTGGGTCTGCATAAGGGTTATTGGGCCCACTTAGAAGAGTCTATACAAGGTGGATCTTGGGCCTCCATCACACTAAATTGGGTTGGGTCTGCACCTAACCAATTGGGCCTCCATTAACCTCTTATCATGGCCTCCTACATTAATTTGGGCCTAGATGAAATTTTTCTCCCAATTAATTCTCAAACCCATATTAATGATTTATTTATCTAAAATCCACATTCACTCAATTTGCCTAATTATCCCATATTAATTTCGCCTAATTAATCTAATCCATGATTAACACCTTAATTAATTATGGGGTGTTATAGAACTTACTGTTAGTAATGCAACAAGACCCTTAGTATTATTCCATTGATTCTTGTTATCTTAATGTCTTTTTTTGGATCTAGAGATATTTTTCCCTTAAATTAGAATATGTAGCTTTTTAGATTGGCATGGTTTATTGGATTTGAATTTTTGTGAAATTAGTTATAAATTTTTGAAAGTTATATTAGTAAACTATATTAGAACTCCAGGATAGCCAGACCTGCAATGGTTTTCTATTGTTAATGATGGGCCAAATGATGGCTTCATGACCTAGAAGTATTTTTAACATAAAGTTAACATTTAGGCCTTTCCAAAAAGTTATGGTTTGTTGGATTTTGATTTTTCTAAATTTAATTATGAATTTTCAAAATCTATCCCAAAAAATTAAACTCTGGACCTAAAATTTAACATGTAATTTATGATGTGTAGGGCTCCAAATCCAAATTAGATGAGATATTTTATGATATTTATAACTTGTATAGATGGATTATGAGTAGAGAAGAATGGTTGAGAATTCACAGGGTCCATAGAGCATAAAAAAAATGATTTTCCTATAGCATGGGATAGTGCATTGTTTAATACTTTTTCTCCGTGAAGTGTCATGCTAAGGATGTGGAATCCTTGTAAATGCATGAGAAAGGCAAAAGTAAGGTGAAAAGTATTATGATGTTACAACCCCCTTTAGGGCCAACCTATCCTTGGGTTGCACACGCGACTAGGCCAGCTCTAATACTAAACACTTTATAGAGCCCAGTGGATATTGTCCCCTGTAGATGGCTTCTCCCATTAGCTTTGGGGTTTTGTTCTTCCTAGAATATGGTTTCTCCCATTAGTTCCCAGGAAAATGCATCCATGTGGGAAGAGTACTACTCCCACTTATAAGGCCCTAGCTCAGAATCTTCCTACCCGATGAGGGACATTACAATTCTCTCCCCTTTTTGGGCCAACCCATCCTCGGGTTGTACACCTAGTTAGACCAGCTCTGATACCAAATACCTTATAGAGCCTCATGGATATTGTCCTTAATAGATGGCTTCTCTCATTAGCTTTAGGGTTTTGTTCTTCTTCGAAGATAGCTTTTCCCATTAGCTCTTAGGAAAATGCATTTATGTGGGGAGAGTATCACTCCCACTTATAAGGCTCTAGCTCAGGGTCTTCCTACTTGATGTGAAACTTTACATTTAACACCTTATAAAGCCCAGTGGATACTGTTCTTGGTAGATGGCTTCTCCCATTAGCTCCAAGGTATTGTTCTTCCTAGAAGATGGCTTTTCCCATTAGCTCCTAAGAAAACACATCTATGTGGGGAGAGTACCACTTTCACTTATAAGGCCCTAGCCTAGGATCTTTCTACCTGATGTGGGATATTATAATCCACCTCCTTTGGGGCCTACCCATCCTCGAGTTGCACACGCAGTTAGATTGGCTCAAATATTAAATACCTTACAGAGCCCTGTGTATATTGTCCCTGGTAGATGGCTTCTCCCATTAGCTCTGGAGTTTTGTTCTTCTTGGAAGATTGCTTCTCCCATTAGCTCCTAGGAAAAAGCGTCCATGTAGGGAGAGTACTACTCCCACTTATAAGGCCCTAAGCTAAATTCGATGTGGGACTTAAGAATCCACCACCCTTTGAGGCCAACTCATCCTCGAGTTGCATACGTGGTTAAGCCGAATCTAATACTAAACACCTTATAAAGCCCCATGGATATTGTCCTTAGTAGATAGCTTCTCCGATTTACTTTGGGATTTTATTCTTCTTGGAAGATCGCTTCTCTGATTAGCTCTCAGGAAAACACATCCATGTAGGGAGAGTACTACTCCCACTTATAAGGTCCTAGCCTAGGGTCTTCCTACCCAATGTTGGACATTACAATCCACCCCCATTTAGGACCAACCCATCCTCAGGTTGCACGTGCAACTAGGCCAGCTCCAATATCAAACACCTTACAAAGCCCTGAGGATATTGTCCCTAGTAAATGGCTTCTCCCATTAGCTCCGGAGTTTTGTTCTTCTTGGAAGATTGCTTCTCCCATTAGCTCCTAAGAAAACACGTCCACTTGGAAAGAGTACCACTCTCACTTATAAGGACCTAGTCCAAGGTCTTCCTACCCGATGTGGGACATTACATGTTGCATATTAGAAAGCCTTACCACCCATTCCAACTTTATAAGTATATATTAGATCCTTCATATATCATAGAAGAGTTGGTGTAGGCAAAAAAGGATTTGATGTACCAATCAAAACTTATACAAATTGTAGGCATTGACATAAAACACTTATGGAACAAAACAATCCATCTTGTCAAAGTAATTTGGAAAGGACTAACTCTTGAAAAAGCTACTTCAATGCAAAAACAAATAAGGCAAAAGCATTATGAGCTATTTACTTGAGGTAAGCTTAAATTTTGTGAACAAAATTTCTAAACAGAAGGGAGAAATGTAACATCCTCCTTTATCATATTTATTTAAGGATATTCAATTAAAATAAAAACAAATAAAACCATTTAAAATAATAATATAAGGAAGAAATTTTAAAGAATTTTGAAGAATATGAATTTTTAGAAATATAACTAAATTTTATTTGAGCTCTTAGGAATTTATTTGGAATTTTAAAGGATTATTTAGGAATTTTTTAAATAATTTAATTATCAGAAATTAAATAACAAATATTTAGAAAAAGAAAATTTTAGAATTTCTCAAGCCATTAATTTCTAAGCATTATAAGAAAAATAATTAAGAGAAAAAAAAAAAGATAAAGAGAGGGAGAGAAAGTAAGAAGGGCATTTAGAGAGAAAGAAGGAAAAAACAAAAGCAAGAGACAAAGGAAGGAAGCTTAGCTAATAAGGAAGGTAGAAAGAAAATAGAAAGTGCTAAAGACTTTAAGAACTACTTTTGAGGTAAGACTTTTTCAAGTTTTACTAAGATTAAGCTTTGTAACCCTCTCCTTTTTCTTTTTTATCTCCTTTGTTATGTTGTGCATGAATGGTGGAATATTGGGTTTAAACTATTTGGTTGATTTGAGATGATTATGTAGATGTTTGAAGGCTTTATATTGCCAAAAATGATAAAGGAAAGAAATAGGATTGGGTATATTATCTTTATCCTCACTCTCACTCTCTCTAAAACAAAAATGGGATTCTTAAGTATAATAGAAAAACTCATCCTTAGATGAGAGTTTAGGAAATTAGATGATTTATTTCTATAGTTAAAAGGATATTCCATCATTACAACTAAGGTTGAATGGTTAAAAAAAAAGTTCTCAAACTTAATGATTAGTAACGTGCTACAATAGGAAAACGAAGAAGTTAAAAATTGAGGGAGGGAGTTTATTTTTTATCAAACAAAATAAAAAGGATATACTTGGATCTGAATCCATGACCCTTTGGTTGGAAAACAAACTTTTGCCAAGTTGCCTATAAGTGAAGTCTAGTCTATATGTGTGAAGTTTTTTTTCCTATATATAGGTTATTTTCATAAGTTGTCATAAAATTTACCAAAGTTGCTCTTATCAATTCTTCTACCCTTGTGACTTTGTGATCATATGCAAGGTTTATATAAATAAATTAATAAAAATAAACATAAAATTATATTAGATATATCTATAATGATTTCATAATTGATTTAGTTAAAAATAATAATAATAATAATTATTATTATTATTATTATTATTATTATTATTATTATTATTCTCTAATTTTATATCCTAAGATATATATGGTATATTGCATTTTTAGTATATTGTGTTATGCTTCTAAGATATTTTTAATATTTCCTATGTATAAAATACTCAAGTTTCTATATTTAATTCTTTTGGAACCCTAAGAAGTTTTATAAGTTAATTCCCTAATATAGAATTATTATGTTGAAGACTTTCTATAAATTCCATGCATAGAAGACAAGCCTAAGATTGTTCCTATGCATGGAAGACCACTATGACTAAGATGTCATAATACTAAATCCTATATATAAAAGATTAACTCTTGACTATTCCCATATACAAAGGATCATTATTTTAAATTCCTGTATCCTAATTCTTGTGTATGGAAGACTAATCCATAATAATTTCTATACACAGATGATCATTATCTTATATACCACGCCTAGATAAGGAATAGTTAAGACCTTGAAGAAAATAATAAATAGATTAATAATCATAAGGGGTTTTAGTAGAATTCATATAACAAACTTGTAACCTAGTAACTTATTAAATTATTTTATGGTTAATTCTTTATGTTTGTCTATTTAAGTTACAATTACTTATTTAACTAATTGTATTGGTATTTAATTTAATGCTTTTGTTTTATGATAATATTTATAACAAATCATTAGTACCAAGGAGATATGATTCTCAAAAAGAGATGATCTCTCACATTATACATAAGGTTGTCGAGCGATCAAAGTCCTGAAAGGAGATGGTTATAGAATTACATGTATTGTAGATCCCACACTAAAGGATACCTTAATGTGCAATTTTAATTATTTTAATTTTCATGGTACTAAGTAATTCTGCATGAAGTGTAGATAAAAGCTCAAGTTTAAATTTTTATGAGATGAACTATAGTATGACTAATTGTGCATTTCATTTTATGTATTTTACCTTTGGCATGCCTCAGCTAAGACTAGAAAAACTTAAAAAAAATAAAAACAAAAATGTTTTCTATTAAACCATTACATGTTTTCTGTTGGATGCATCTTACTAAGAATTTTATAATTTTCATGTGTGTATAATAATGTGTTTAGATAATAAAGATGCTGATTGCTTATCACATGATTGAAATAGACTAGATGTACCTTGATGTTCTAGGAATAGATATTGTGTAGGTTATTGCAGGTATAAATTCAAACATAATGACTAAAGCAAGTCAACCAATCTCCATACAAATCCCCCTACCACTAAGACCATCAATGCCACACATACCACCTATGTAATACCTTAACCTTTTAGCCCTCACACAATAGTCTCATTGTCTATCCCAATCCATTTCAAGCATATTGGACAACATTTACAAGGAAGCACATATTTTCATACATGGATAATTACATGATTGGGAGACTATATTCAAGATTCATGGCTTTAGGGATTGTGTGAACTCATCCATATCATTTCTTATCCATAACATATCCATTTAAGTCATAAACATCATCATTTAACTTATGCATCACGGATTTAGAGCCATACATTTCAAAAACCAGAATTTGGTCTCAAGTTGGCAAAAGATGTTATATAGAATGGATTCCCCTTTCATTCATTCAATTCAATGATTGACCAAATTGGAATAAATAAAAAAATAAAATTACATGAACTTAGATCACTCAAATGCTAATATTTCTATGCAATAATTCAGTCTACCGAATTGATTTAGATTGATTTTATCCATATGGGATCATGAAACGGGGATTGAACAGCTGGAAAAGGCCTGGGCTAGGTTAAGGAAAGTAGAAATGGAAGCAAATTGATTTCAAGTGAATGGCTATTCTGAGATAGAACGAGAAAAATTGAATTTGATAAATTTCTGATATGAATTTTGAAAATTCATAACTAATTCTAAAAATATTAAAATCATGCATATGATAGTCTTTTGGAAAGCTGTGGATGTTAACTAATGACTAAAAATAATTCCAAGCCAATGTAGTGGCATTTAGCCCATGAAAATCGATGGAATAGTACAAAGGTTGAGTTGTATTACTGGTACTGTCATGCAACTTCAAAAGTTTGGTTCTCCCTCTACAAAGTTCCAAATGAGGTGATCTGAGTGGCTATGAAAATATTATGATATTTTGTTTATGCTTGTAAAATTTCATGAGTATTAGACTTCATTTGGCCCACGTGTGACATAGAGAAGAAAACTGACCATATGAGTAGTGTACATACCATTTCTGCATAATTTAGACAATTTTAAAAAATCATAATAAATTCTCTAAAGTTCCAAACTAAGTGATCTTTGGCATTGTGAAAAGCTGAAGATGAGACCTACTTACTAGACAAATTTCATGAAAAAACTCACTCATTTGGTCAGAATTTAGTTTAGCACACATAATGGTCACTTTTGAAGTCCAAATTGGTATCTCATGACACCAAAAAGCCTTCTTCTCATTCCATAGCTACTTGAGCACATCTAAAAGCATAATTACAACATATAAAAGTATGCCAAATAATCCCAATCACCATGGAGCTAAATCTCACCATGCCACTCACATTTATACACATGTATATAAGTGGGTGCTAAGATGTCAATCTCCAACATATACATTCATTTGGCTTCAAGATTAATACATATATTATAATTGTATACATTTAAACTTGTTCAAATGGTTATATCTCATATACATCACATGGATACAATTCTTGACATTAATATGCTATTAAAATGTCTATTTCTCTACTTTTTTATCAAAATGCCATGCTTCAAGACCTTTAGCCTCCATTCTTTAGTCCACTTAACTCACCTAGATATAATTAGGCATATGGAGGAGAAGAGTGAGATTCAAAGAATCTCAATAACTCTTTACCCTTTAAAACATACATAATGGATGCTAAAACATGTCAAAGAATGCATGCATGTCATGCAAGCTTCTTATGGACATACATAGAGCATTTCCTTGGTCATATGAGCTCATACATATCAAATATAGGCTTTTCAAGGGTATTGGTCTAACCTTACCTAACTTTCTAAGGATTTTTGGATTTGCCTCATCCACTTTCAAAGGACTTTTGACTAAGCCTTACTCTTCTTGAGATTTTTAGCTTTGTCTCACCCAATCCTAGGGACTTTTGGCTTTTCGTTATCTATGCTAAGGGACTTTTAGTTTAACCATACCCATTCAAACCAAAATACATTGATAAACTCATTTTAAGATACATAATGGTACCATAGCAAATAAGCAATAGCTAAAAATATATTTCATAGTTCAAACATACACACAAGCACTCAAAGACAAGCCATGTATGTGAGAAAGGTTAGAGAGTTACCTTGAAATATGAACATCACACTCTTCCCTTAAATTTGTCTTTCCCTTTTTGGCTAAGCTCATAGAATTAGGTGGCACTTGATTCTCTTAGCCTAGACACATCAAATGAGACATGAATCACTCATAGGAACAAGCTTTAGCATCACACACACATTATGGAAGCCCACTTTGTTTTAAGACTCAATTATGGATCTATACAAGACACAATGAAGCAACTATGGGAATTCATGATCTTGACTCTATTTTCTCCTTCAATCTAAGTCTCTTGACTCCATTTAGACTCTTTGGAATCATTACAAATTCATTTTAAGGAGTCTAGCTATAAATTGCTTCTTTATAACTCATTATGGAGCTTATACCTCCATCTCACAAACTAAGGCTTCTAAATTTTTTTCAAGGCTTTCTTTGATGTTCCTCTATCATATCTAGTTTCATTCTAGGCTTAAAACAATTTAAAACACTCCCTAGGTGGTCAAACTTCTCTTGGTTGAAACACTAGCATCCTTAGTGCACCCATGAAGTTTGCTTCATTCTCTTTAGGTAATTGCCATAAGGGAGACTTCTTAGGTGTCTTGAGAGCTCATTCATACTCTTAGACAACCTCCATTACCATTGGAAATTCTCCTACCCATCAAGGTGTAGCAAAATCCATAACTTTGCTAACTTATTTTCTAATGCATCTTAATTGGATTTCTTTACATTTTCTTGTTCCTCAAACTCCAAAACCTATGTTTCTTCCTTGGTTGGGTCAGAATTAATCTCCTCTTGGATATGCTCTAGATGCGGTGAAATGGTCATGGGAGAAACAACTAAGAAAGAAGCAAGACAAGCCATGATAATTACCTTGTTTCAAGACTTTTTCAAGGGTTCTTTCTGTTGCTTCAAGCTTCTCCTTGAAATTCTAAGTTCTCTACTCTAGACTAGTCCCAAAAAAACCCCATATGACTTATAAAAACCATAGGAATGAAGAGGAGAAGGAGAGGAACAACATTTGTGAAGGAAGATGCATGAAAAACCAAGAATTTTCTTACCTTTTTGGCTAGTCTTTCCTCTCTTCTTAGCTACTCTCTTGTGCATCCTCCATGGCTAGCCTCACTTCAATTTTTAGGCAAAACTAAAGTCAATTACATGGAGTGGAGAGGAGGACGTGATATATATAAGCGAGGCTTCTTAGAAATTCTTCTTAAAATTTTCATTTATACTCCCTTTTCTTGGCCTTTTCATTTTAGGCTCATTTCAACTCTTTTTTTAGAACTATCTTTTTCATCATAAAATTTAGATTCTTTAACTTATAAAATGCCTTTGGAATCACTTAAATTAAATCTAAAACTTTCCCGAACGAAAAGGTCAAAGTTTGGGTCAACTATTATTCTAAAACGTAAACTAGAGAGGTTTTAACTGTTCTGAGGGTTTTTATGGTTTTTAAGGCCTCTAAGAACCCCAGAAAACTTATTTTTCCCATTTAAAAATTTATCCTGTGAGTTTTTTAAAAAGCATCTGAAATTATGAAAATGCCACTACATTTTTGTTAAATTTCGTTTGGTTATTTTGGCTCCATTTTCAAGGCATATCTAGGCTTGGATCCTCATTATTTAAGGTCTATATTATTGCTCTAATTTTATTTGACCTCAAATCACTCTATTCGAGAAACTCCTTTTTATGTCTGGCAAGTTTCATACATTTACGGAGAAACCAAATGTTATATTTACCACAAATGCCATCCATGTCACCACTGCCTTCCATGCCACCAATGCCACCTACACCTTGCAGTCTAAGCCCATTTGACTAAAGTAGTTAGTAGACCAGATGACATAGATATCACAGAGTTCTTTTTGGCTAGTATATATTGACTCTGATTGATTTAAATAATATTTTGATCATAGATGTACTCTTAAATGCTTAGCACTACATGGTGGGCTAATTTTTCACTATTAGAAATATCTTTAAATATGTAGACCTAGTTTTTGTATATGTGTTTGAGTGTAACTCTTTCTTATTAGATTTTTAAATTTTTACTTGTGTTTTCTTACACTAGGTAATTAATCAAAAGGTAAACACTATGCAATATTAAATAAATTAAATTAATAAGATGATAAAAGGATGGGTTACAACAATTGTCCCTCTCTACAATGTAGCTCCACTATTTTCGAGTAAAGTTCACAAAATATTATAAATTTTTATCATAGAATACCAAAACTCTATTTAAAAAAAAAATCAAAAATCAGTTTTTGACTAGTTTAATGCCAAATCGGTTGATTCTTAACTAATTTTAAAGGTTAAATGAACTAGTTCCAAGGGCAATTTAGTCTGGATTAATAACCATGAATTAAAACTTACTCCAAACTTAAAAGAATAAAAAGAGCATTTTTTCCAATCTCTAAAAAAGATTAAGGGCTCCTTTTTCCCAAGTTTGAATCATACTATGCCTAATTTTGTAAATTTATATTGCATGGGATTACAAGGTAGGGCATGAAATATTATATACATACACAATTCATCCTTAATTTTTGGATTTATGATATTTGTGAGCTTAGTAGGATTTGAACCTAAGATAGGTTAGGTATGAGCAATTGCATGACATTGCTCTAAGGATGTTTCTTTGTTAACAAACTATTATATATAAAAACATATAAATAATATGTAATATAAATATAATCTTAACATTTATTATCTTATTTTATTTATTAACAATATACTTAATATATTTTTGTATAAATTTCTAACTACTCACCTTATTTCAATCATGGAAAAATTAATAATAATCTTATTTGTTTACTTATCACCTAAAAAAATTCATATAATCTAATCTAAATAGATAACTGTACAACAATTAACTATACAAAGTTGAAAGATTATATTGATTCCATTAAAATGAGACAATTAAATTCTAATAACAATGAAATTCTAAAACATGTTTAACATATATTATTAAATCACTGGTCAAAAATGCTATTAATAAATTGATGTTGTATGTTTATATATATATATACACATATATATTGTGGTCAATAATAATTTAGACCTATTTCGTTTAATTCAAAATGAGCTTGTTTCTTATCATTTGAAGTGCCTTGTTCAACTCTCATGTCATATTTTTGACTCTAACTTTGATATAAATAATCATGAAAGTGTATTTATAATAATTAGTTTTATTATTGAAATAAATGTATCACTTATATATTAAATTGTATTTTGGTCTTTTAAAATCATCTTTTGGATTAAGCTCATATTTAAAAATTCAAAATTGTTTATTTAATCCAAACAATAATCTCATAATACTATAAAACTTATCAGTGAATTTTTATTGTTTTGATTTAGAATGTCATAGTTGCCAATTTTTATAAAAAAATGAAATTAATATTAAAAAAGAGAAAACTTAATATCTTTGTTTCTTCAATAAAATTAAAATAAGTGTATAATCTTTACATATAAGAGCATAATTTTTATAATTTAGTATTACCATAAAGTCTTTTAAAAATGTTTTCACACACACACACACACACACATATATATCTCACATTTAAAAGCATTGATTGGTGCATATCATCATGGCTTTGTGTTTTAGTTTTTGTTTATCTTTGTTGTATATGAGCACACCCTAAGCCCGTGGCAAATTCTCGAAGTAATATTTCATCTTCCAAATAGTGGAGCAAAGTGTTGAAAAGTTGCCAACATTAAAGAAGAAGAAGAATCAAAGATTACCAACGATTATAATTTTCTCTATATAAATCTTTTGATATGAGCATCATTAAATAATAGACACTATAAATCACAAAGAGGTATTTAACATAGGGTGGAATAGTTATTACAATGATTTACATAATTGTTGAGGATGACATTGTAAGAAGAAGAAGAATATTACAATGATTTACATAATTGTTGAGGATGACATTAAAGAAGAAGAAGAACTAATTAAATATTAATGGATGTATCCTATAGAGTTCAGTATATATATATACACACACAATTTTAAAACTTTTCATTTCATCTAAATATTTTTATTTGCATAAGTGACGTGTAATGGATATTTTTAATAAGTACTTAAAAAAGTCAACAAGAAGAAGAAGAAGAAGAACTAATTAAATATTGATGGATGTACCCTATAGAGTTCAGTATATATATACACACAAAATTTTAAAACTTTCCATTTCATCTAAATATTTTTATTTGCATAAGTGACGTGTAATGGATATTTTTAATAAGTACTTAAAAAAGTCAAAGTCCTATATATGAAATAAGGTTTGGCTAGAGGGTTTAATAGTTGAAAGTTACTTAGCTAAAGAGATTTTTAACTTTTTTGCTTGAGGTACTTGGATGGAGAAGAAACAATATTTAATCAACTTAAGCATATTGATGACCAACCTAATGCTAGTTTATCTATTGAAGGCACAATGTTTCTTTTTTTTTTTTTATAAACAAGGCACACTGTTTCTATCCATTAGAAATCCCCTAGGGAGAAATTATGAGCCCATTGATATGTGCTAACTAACTATTAAGAGGTGGATCCCTTTCTTTTGTAAGTATATTAAAGTTATCATGCTATGTATTTTACAATCACTGCAACTACAAACTTACTTGAT
The DNA here is from genome assembly GCA_026724425.1 of Erythrophleum ivorense. Classification (NCBI taxonomy): domain Eukaryota; kingdom Viridiplantae; phylum Streptophyta; class Magnoliopsida; order Fabales; family Fabaceae; genus Erythrophleum; species Erythrophleum ivorense. The sequence goes on along the minus strand of JAIUCV010000369.1, from coordinate 127,376 downwards.
GGTTTTCATAAGGAAATGCAAAGATGTGGTGAAGCAACAATAAAAAAATCATAAATGATCAAGTGTAAGGGTAGACAAGAGGCTTCGCGAAGAGTTTGTTGATTAATTTTCTCATTATGTAAGTGCATGTCTACCCTTATTTCTACTTCATGGACAAAGCCATTATGTAACAACAATACCATTTTCTTTTCTCCCATATAAGATATGATGTCAATGGATGCCATTTGATTGAGATAAAGGTGCTTGTCTTGGGTTCTATTGATCAAGTAAGACGTTATACTACATATAATGTTAATGGATTTAAATTTCATACCATGGAATGAAAATAATGACTAAATCCTTAAAATTGTAGAGTTTTTAGCACTTTTAGGGCAAACAGTTATGCAACTAGTAATGATAGACATATGCACTTTATAGGTGTGCCCTATTATAGGAAATTGGTTGACATGATCGAAATAAACTATCATGGTTGATTTATGATAACCTTATTTAATTGTAAGTAGGTCAATATAACCATTCCTAGAAGGATCATAACTAATGAGTTAGGGATCACATCTATTAATTTCTCACTATTGATACATAATGGTGATAATGAAGATGAGGATCCATAATCCAAGTTTCATAAACTCAACAAGTATATTATATAGAGGATGAGTTGGATAAAAATTACAATATGGTCATGTACCTAAAGCCATGGAACTTGTTTGACGTAAGTGAGAAGGAAGAGGATACTAGCTACAAGAGTGAACCATTCTCGCCTCCACACTTGGAAATACTATTTCTAGATGGAGAAACAAGTTGGAACTTGTCTAGGTTTATTATCTTGCATCTTTTACTTATAATTGTATTTGACAAATTATGTTTCTTTTTATAGTTGATTATTTATGTTTTATCTTTATCAAATTACTTATGCTAGTTTTGTTTATATATAAGAATCCTAAAGATAAAGTGGTTTTCAAAAAGAGTAGTTTAGATCCTTTTTGTATAGGTAGTGGATCAAGCTCTAAAGTAACACTACCAACTTTGGCTATTAGTGACGATGGATAGCTATAGTATCTAGATCCACTAGCTAGGGATCCCACTAAGGTTCCAGCAATTGATCCAAGTATTGAGGAAATTCACAACTTCCTTATAGATGAAAAGGAAGGGCATCATGAACAACCTAGTGAATATGCACAATAAGAACAAAGGAGAAATTAGATCGTTCATGTCATTAGTAAGTACAAAAACATGAGATATAGTGCACTAAATTGATATAATGTAATTCTATACCGAAACATTAATTTTATAGATGAGTAAGGAGATGTCAAACCTAAGCAATTAACATTGTGGGAAGTTTAAGTCCTTCTTTCAGGGCAAAAAGTATGGAATGGAATGATGAGAACTAAACAATTGAAGAGAAAGGTGGATTATTCGGTGTTTTCTTAAGGAACCTTGGTAAAAACTTCACAACATTTCATATTAGGTGCTCAGGTTGGAGGTGTGTTCCAAAAAACTACAAGAATAACACTTTTAAGGATACTATACAGTTAGCATATTGATTATTGAATTAATTTATGTCTTGTTCACAATAATTTATATTAATTAACAATGTATACTTTTTTGTTTTTTTAAAAAAGCTACAGACACATTTTGTTGTTAATGATAATGAACATAAGAGTTACTATTTAAAGTCCATCAAAGCTAACTAGTGATAAGTGCCAAGAGATCTATATATCTATGTACAAGATGGTACAAAAGTAAAATGTAACTACTTGATGTTATACTAAAGAGCATTCTAAGGGAATAGTATCAATTATAGTGAAAGTCGAAAGATTAATATAATAACACTTTCTTACAATATTTGTAGTATTCTTGAGAGATTTCATTAATGTGTTTCTATTAATCACCAGGAGATTATGGTGAAGAATAAAGAAAATCAATAAAGGCAAACAATCCCTCACACTGGTGGATTAAAGATCCTTGCTAGAAAAAAATATTAAGATGGTAAGTTCATTTTAAAATGTAGTAAATTGAACTCTTAATGTATCTAGGATGTTGTCATAATATTTGTTTTAACATTTGTAAGAGCCTGAGCACATGGCCTAATCAATTGAAGAGATGTGTGGATTGCCATACATAAGACTAAGGCATCATTTGGTATATAAAATATGACAATTTTGGAATGGAAAAAGGAATGGGAAAGACCAAAAAATGCATTTGGTTGGCAAGTGTCCTGAATTCAATAGAAAGCAACATCCCATAAACACAGGAGTCTTCTTTGCTCTGCTTAATGAAAGGAAAGAGCTCACCATCATGGGAGAGTAACATCAAATGACCATCTTGCCCTCAACCACTATGTGCGTCTTCTTTATTGTGCCATAACCTTGTCATTCATCATTGTGCCAAAACTTTGCTGAAAAAAGCACCATCTCCATTTGTCGTTCACTCGCTATTTTTTATTGTGCCAGAACCTCGGTAGAAAAATTGCTATCTTTGTTTGTCATTCAGTCACCAAAATTGTTCCTTGGTGTCGCTGTTCATTCTCCCCTTTTTTTCTTGTCAAAAATGTTACAAATCTATTGCTGGAAAAATTGCCACCTCCATCTATTGTTCATCAATTTGTTCACTCACTAGAATTACTATAGATCTTGAAGCCAATAGATCTTGAGGCTAGAAAATATGCTAAATGGAGGTGTTAGGTTTTTGAATTTTTAGGAATGAAGGAAATAGCCATGACTGGTGCTTAAGGGAGAAAAAATCCTATTTAGAATTTTATTATTATTATTATTATTATTATTACCTTTGGGCATGTTGGTCTTTTCATAATTTTTTATTATCATTCCTATTTAACCAAATAATAATATTCATATTTCTTTATATATCATTCTAAACATATCTTTAGTATACAAGATTCTTTTCCATTCCCAACCTATCTTTTATTTTTATTCCATGAAAAGACTCTCATGCATACTAACCAAGCCCTAAGGGTAGAGCTCTAATCAATGAGGAAGTTAGAGAAATTATTATAAGTACGTGAGCTATGTAGGAATAAAGTGTTGATTCTTGGTTTTGTTGAAGTAATGCATTACCAAAATGTTGGACTATTTTCTATAACACTTGAACTTATAGGATGATATATCAAAGCTTGAAAATCAGGGATCTTCTTTTTAGGAGATCTCAAGTTAGGATTCTTTGGCCTTAGCTTTCGGTTGCCAAGAACACCCTAGTTAGGTTTAAGGATTAGGATTTGGTGCTTTCCTGTCTCAAGTGCTTAGCCAATCTCATCACTCCCATAAAGGGAGGCCTTTTCACTCAAAGTTGCAGAGTGAAGTACATGACCTTAGAGTAGGATTTAGAGTAAAACAAGAATATAGTATATTACAATAACATGTGAATGTAGCTTTGGTGTTCCTCCTATAAAACTTTCACGATAAAGTGTTGCTTGAGTTTTTTAGTATTGGTATTCAAACAATAACATGACAAACTTTTTCACTTCACATAAATTATATTAATAAAGGTTGGTTTCTTTTAGTCTTTAATTTTGTACAAATACCATTTTACTTTTATTTTCAAACACCAAATAATCAAGATAGTGGCAATCCTTGCCCTATAACTCAATCTCCACACTCTTGTAATAAAATGTATTACTATAGTATGTTGATTGTATATATGAACTTGATTTTAAATACTAATATGAACTTGACATTACTTGTAGTAGAAATTTTAGTGTAATTGTATTTATAATTAAATATATTTGAATTTCATTAGTTGCCTGGATGTAGATTGAATCTATTGTATAAGTCTATAACATTGCTAATACAAACAGGGAAAAGAAATTCAAATAGAAGAAGTTTTTAAAAAATAATAATAATTTTGATAGTAGCTTAAACCGCTACTAAAATATCCAATAACTTTATCACATATGAATTGCTGCTATTAAGCTTGGCTTAATCACATATGTCCTAATAGTTGTTTAGAACCATGGTTAAATTTGTCCTGATACATGGTATAACCGTAATTTTTGTAACTGTAAAATTGTAAAATAATTGTAGTTAAACCTTTTTTTTGTGGTAATGATATATGCATGCTCAGTTCCATTATTTGTATAGAATTTTTATTCTGTTGTTTAATACCGTAAAACCTAAATGTTGTAGAATGCAAAACCCTTTTGATGACTATTGTAAAAGACATTGCTACTCCTCTTCATAAACTTGTTAATGTAACATTAACTGCAAAGCAGCTGCTTGCTGTCATGTCTAAGGAGGTTTGTAATATTTATAAAAATAAATACTAAATGCTAGCCAACTTATTTCCATAGTTCTAATTTCGATGCATAGGATAGGCCCTAACTAGTCAATATCCTACAAGAATTGTAAATTTGTCTCTTTAGTTTCTTTGAATTTAATTAGGATGATCAAGCCAAGAGAAGAAAGAGTTAAACCATAAGATTTAGGTTATTGACATTATTAGAAGTTTATATAAGGTTGGAAATATATTTCATCTCTTAAAATGACTATTAAAGTAGTCTATTATGTTGTTTAGAGACCTTAAAATATTTGTGTGGAAATGTATAATGTTATTAAAGGAAAATAAAACTACATGTAGATATTTCATTGATATTTATTTTGAATTATGTTAGCTAAACTCAAGGGCCATTTGGTACTTTGATCATGGTTTGATGTTGCTAGTGAAAATGTGTTTATTCTTTAAGGCTTGAGTGTTTAGATTATATTTCAACATAATATGAACTATGTAGTTCTTTTATAATGAAGAGAATTTATCTTGACAGCTATCACAAGCTTTCTCTATTATTGAAAATGTAATTAGTTTTATAAATTTATAATTAATTCAAGGGGTTTCCAAGTAAGAGTACATAGAATATTTGGCGTGGCTTATGTGCTTATGTCTAGGTTTTACTACCAAGATTAAAATTAATTTTGAATGTTTATAGAACAAAACAAAAAATGAAAACTTCTTGTATTATACATGTTGCCTAATGTGGTTTTATAGAAATATTATACTTGAATATAAAAACTGTTTGCATAGTAACTCTTGTTCTTTTACTTCTTTGGTTCATCTTTTAGTTGCTACTTATCATTTATATGTATTATGTCCTTTGTAGCATTTAGATAATGCAATAATGACCACTTGAACATTCCATAAATTAATCAATTCTAGAAGTTAGGTACAAATTGCTAAGAACTAGTTATTATTGTGAAAGATGGGAAAAAGGAAGGATATATATAATTGCAAGAGATAGAAATGAAATTCTGTGAGCATTTTTGCAATGACATGCAAATCTTGTCATGGAAAGAAAATGATAAGTTGCATGTGATGCTAATAAGAACGAGCAGATGACTTTTATTGACACAAGCCTACACTAATACAAAGGATAGGGAGAGAACTATGTGTGAGGCATCATGCATGATTAGAAAATGGTCAAAAAAGAACATTATTGATAAGCAACCTAGGGTTTAAAATGTTAGGTTTTGGAAATTAGATTGTACGCAGCCAATGGACATATTTATATAGTAGAGCCTAATGCAACGTTTATCTTACTTTTACTTATTTTCCTTATCATCTTGATCACTTATGATATGAAATATAGTGTATATTATCCTTGTAAACCCTATGTTAGATCCTTATCCATATTTCTATGAAGAATCTATTTGTCTATCTATTGACCAACCCACATATGATAACAACTACCTCTGCCGCATTATAAAAGCACTAATTTGTGCATATATATATATATATATATTTCCTAAATCTTTAGAAACATGGTTTCATTAAATCATTTTAGAACATAAAATGCCTCTAAACTTCATTTAAGCTCTAAATGCAATCGTATATATTTGCAACAATGCAACCCCTTGAAACCTATGAAGTTATGAAAGTGAAAATAATGCTATTAGTAACAAACTTGTAAGAAACCTTTATTAGAAGCTCGAGCTCACAACACAAATTGATCTCTAGAAAGACTCCAAGATCCATCACTGTGGCATTGCTAACACACTCTTTAAACAAAAAGGAAGCCATCATAATTGGTCAAGTCTTGGACAAACAAAAATCGCTTCATTCAATTTGTGCTCATGCAACAATCAATACAAAGAAGTGCATAACTTTGGAGATGCCTAAGAGTGTAAACACCCCTTATTGTCAATTAGGAACTGATGGTAAAAGATGGCTATGAAAGGTAAAAGAAGGCTTTGCTAGCACAAGCCTACACAAAGAAACAAAAGCCATATTCTTCCTCACTATTGATAAAAGAAACTGACTCAATAACACTTCCAAGAGAGAAATAATGTCACAAAACTTAGAATCCAATGAAAATCATTATCCTTTATAGAAGAATTCCTTGAAAATATCAACTATTATAGTTACCTTCAATATTGAAGAATCTATAGTCCCTAGGAAGAGCAACCAAAAGGAAACTCATAGGAAATTTGTAATTCTCATTTAACTACTCCATGTCGAAATCAGTAAGTCCACTTCTAAATTCTCTTAAGTAGGGAATATGGGAAGGTCCTTTCATCTTACCCTTCCTTTATATTTCATCATGGGTCACGAATAGTAAGGAATCACAACATTAAACAAAGAAAAGAGGACATCAAGAAAATTAAGGGAAGAAAAGGTTGATAAATAATCAAGTAATGTCCAAGAAATAACCTACCCTAAGTTCATAAAAAGACAATAACAACCTAGAGCATGGTCACTCAAATATGGACATTATCATAAGTATTCAAAGACATAACATTGGAAAAAGAGCAAGAAAGAAATGGCAGGAACATATCAGACTCAAATCTCCCTAAGCCAAAACCAGAACTAAAAGGTAGTAAGGCAAGATCAACCTCAATAATACCAACTCCACTCCAACTCGAATGTTTAACTCCATTTCTACTTGGATGTCAGTGATCTCAGACTAAACCACTAGGAAATAGCATCATGAAAGCATGTATCCCCTTGATCTCACTTGAAAAAAAGCATTCAGAAAACATCTCGAGGGTGCAATCTCCCTCCACCTTGATTCAAACTAATAGTAAGAAGCCCATCGCTTAAGCTAGAAAGAAATGACACTTATAATTAGCAAATAAAAAAGGAGCCTTAAAGAAGCCCTCCATTTGAGGTATGAATTCTCACCAACCTTTGTCCTCACCTCACATTATTATAGACTATAAAAAGTAGAAAACATTGCAAAACACAAAGGTAGCATAACTTGCCTACACAATAAACTAAAATTCACATTCATTGCACAATAGAGGGAAGCAACAATGTCAATGACAAGTTAAACTTCATTAAAACCATCTTAAAGAAAGGATGAAGAGGGAATTGAAATCTATAAAGCAAATAATCTTCGTAGATATACCATACCACCTTAGAGCCAGTATACAAAGGAGCAAGAAAACCCTTTTGCATGAACACCTGAAAGTAAAAAAGGATGATGATTTCTTTGATAAAAACCTAGATCCTCTTTGGCCATCTCAGAAAGCACATAATAGGCCATAAATTAGAAGTGTTCATTAGCCCATTAGGCTCTAGAGCCTTACCCTAACCTGGCCTAATCGGATCAAGCCCGGTTAAGCCAAAAATATAAATAAGTAGAACTTTAAACAAAATTACTTTTTTTTGTTTACTTATCAATATCTTGTCATCTTTTATATATATATATATATATATATATATAATTTTTATTTCATCTGATTCTCTATGTATATTGCAGCTTTCATTACCTACCCAAACCCTCCCTACTTCTTAATTATTTTTATCATTGATGTGCATACTTACTGACATTTCTTTTGTTCAATAATAAAAATACACATATTTACTTAAGGCTAATTATGCTAATATAACTTATATTTTACTTAATAATACCAAGTTATTTTTTTATTATTGATAAAAATATGAGACTTATAAAAGTCTATAATTTTGAAATATATGCCTATAAATCTATTAAAAGATATTTTTATATTACAAATATCAGTTTATAAAGTAAAAAAAATGACTTGGGCAGCCCTAACCTACCCTAGCCCAACATAAAACTGGGCTTGTTCGGGTAAGGTAGAGCCATGGGTATAAAAACAAACCCAATGTCTTAATCGAGTTGGGTATCGGGCCTACTAGAAGTCTAGCTTGACCTTACCTATGAAGAGCCCTACCATGAACAAAGCAAGATGAGGCCTTACAACAAAACTCACTATCACAAACAAACCCACTAGAGGGTAAGAAAATTTCTTTCTAGGGAAGAGAAATATTGCAATTACTCTAACCAAGAAACCCCAACCATCACTAAGCCAATATAGGTGATATAGATGCCTAAAAATTTGAATAGGAAGCATAAAAACACTCTATTCTAAGCACATTTAACTTGAAACTTCACTAGTGAACTTAAGGGCAAGCTTTATGGTAGCCTTACAAGCATACTAATCCCATAGGCCTTAAGTTATTTAGCCCATTTCACCAAACCCATAGGACAAAAGGAACATACAAAACCCTAAGACCATGCGACACCTGGCACCAATCCCTTTGTATGTAAAAACACAAACCCTAAAACATAAGGACAAGACCTTAACATTCAATTGTTATATCTAGGAAATAGTCATTCCATCTTAAGCATAGATGACATGCACTAATGGCTCCAAATAGCCCTTTTTTCTCCTCTTAGCTCCTAGGTTGGGCTAAGCTTCTTCATTTTCTTTTTATCACACTCTTAACACCAACCAAAAAAAAATTGTTAGTAAAATTATACATAATTTTTTAACATATAATAATTATAATTTTGTGACATGAATTCTAAAAGGTAGTACTTTTTTACTAGAAGTATTACAAAAAGGTTTTAAAACCATTGCATATTAGTTAATATTAATGTCTAAAAGTTACATGATTGTCACTTGATTCTTTTCGTATTTATCTATCATTTGAATTATCCCCTTTTCTTAAAATATTATATGATAATCACATGAGTTTTAGACATTAGTATTAATTAATATGTAATATTTTCACTTCTATGATAATTTATAAGGATAAGTTTGTATGTTAAAATTGTAACCAAATTATAGTTTAAAAGGAGTTATATGTAGTTTTTTCTTAATTTCTTTTAAGAAGAAATCATATTGATACCTTGAATTCTTATTACAATGCAATTATTTAAGTGGTAAATTAAAAAGAATGCATAAGTTAGTGCCAAAGCAATAAGATTTTCATAACCCATGTCTTGGAATAAAACGAATCTAACTATTAATTTAGGTTAACTTAATTCCTTAAATAGTTGTTATTAGATTTTTCATTAAGCAGATGACATGTGGAGTTTTTTTTTTAAATGTCTATTCATGCGATGCTAAGATATGAAAAAGATCTACTTATAATAATTTTATTAAAAAACTTAATAACAAATATTGAGCAATGCATTTAAGTTTTATCCTTCTATCAAACTACATATATTGTGACTTGCCAAAATGTACCATTAATTAGATAAATTCTTTGTATTTTAAAATAGGGTCATTTAACATGTTAAATTCAATTATCAACTGCTTGAAATATGCTTGATTAATAATATTTATATTTGTTTTCAAATCTTTTCTGAGTAAAACTCAATTTTAGTCCCTACAAATGAGGCATTTTTCAATTTAGTTTTTTATAAAATTATCTTATCAATTTAATTATTTACAAATAAAGTATTTCCTAATTTGTTTTCTCATAAAAATTATCTTCTAAATTTGGTCCCTTTCATATGGGTGTTTTTTAATTAAGTTTCTCACAAATAAAATTAATGATTCTTCACATATAAGTATTTCTCAATTTGATAATAAGACATTATTTGTTAATAATTTTATTTGTAAAGGGAAAAATTAAGAAATACCTATCTTAGAGAGATTAAATTAATAAGGTAATTTTACGAAGAACTAAATTTTTTAAAAAAAAAACCTTATTCATAAAGGATCAAATTAAAAAAATAATTTTATACATAACTAAATTGAGAAATATATTATCTATATGATAACAACATAATTTTTTACTTAATCTCAAAATCACAAGTGATTTTACTCTCATCCTCTTCAAACAAAGCAATATTTAAAGTCTTTATATACAATAATTAATGATGTTTTGAGCATTTGATCAATAGATTTAATACTTAACAAGTTTTTACGTCTCAAACAATTTTGCTAAACATTATTTTGAAAAATGACTAAATGGTAATAAGTTTTAAAATGTAAAATGTAATACCTTAGCCTCTTTACCCTTACACATTAGCACCATAACCTATCTCAATCCATAACATTCATGATGGAGTACAATTGTAAGGAAGAATACACCTTACATAAAGAAAATAATGAATATTTAATAGGATTTAATTGTGTTATGTAAGGTTTCATTTCTTTATTTTATGCTCCATGGGCCATGTGAACTCATCAATATCATTTTCTATTCATGACATATCCATACAAGTCATAACCATCACCAAATATCTCAAGAACTTCTGGTTTTATGCTACATATCACAAAATCAATGGTTTGCTCTAGGATTCAGATTCAAGTTTTCTGATACAAATTTTGAAAATTCATAACTAATTTTAGAAAAATAAAAATCAAGAAAAGAGTACCATTCGGGAAATATGTGGATATCTAATTTTGATTAAAAATAATTCCAGACCAATTCCATGGCCTTAAACCCACGAAAACTAATAGAACAATAACTCAAGTCAAGCTGCATTACTAGTATTGTCATATAACTTCAAAAATTCATTTCTCCTTCTACAGCTCTCTAAATAAGGTGATCTTGATGGCTATCAAAATCTCATGATGTCTAGTTTATGCCTATAAAATTTCATGAGTATTGGACTTCATTTGCCACACATGTGATATAGAGAAGCAAACTGACCAAATGAATAGTAACTAGACCATTTCTGTATAATTTGGTCAATTTTGAAAAATTATAAAAAATTATTTAGTGCTCCAAATTAAGTGATCTTTAGCTCTGTGAAAGATTTAGATGAAACCTACTTGCTGACCAAATTTCATAGAAAAAAATCACTCATTTTGTCAGACGTTGATTTAGCACACAAAATAATCAAATTTGAAGTCTCAAATGGGATTTGAAGTCACCAAAAACTCTTCTTGAGTTTCAATAATCATTTAGGAAAGTCTAAAAGCATAATTGCCATATATAAAAGCATGCCAAATAATCCAAATCATTATGAGCTCAATCTCAGATTGCCACTTGCATACATGCACAATACATCATATTACATAAGGGCAAATGAGTAGCAAAATCTCACATTTTCATTCATCTAGCTCCCACATTGATACACACACAATTTATATATATATTAGAACATACTTAAGAGTTTACATCATATATACACCTCGTGGTTACAATTCTTAACATCAAAATAGAAACAAAGAAGCTATTTCTCTATCTCTTTGTCAAAATCTTACTTCTCAAGGTTGTTGGCCTTCATTTCTTTGTTCACTTGGCTCACTTAGACATGGTTAGACATGTGTAGAGGAAGAGTGAGATTCAAAGAATCCTAATAGCTCTTAACCTTTTCAAACATATATAATGGATGCATCTACAAGTCAAAGAATGCACGCAAGACATTCAAGCTATTAATAAACATACATAAAATATTTTCCTTGTCACTTAAACTCATACATAGCAAATATAAGCTCTCAAGGGCATTAGTTTAGCCTCACCCACTTTTCTTAGGAATTTTAGATTTGCCTCACCCATTTTTAAGGGACTTTTTTGACTTAGTCTTACTCTTCTTGAGACTTTTGGCTTTGACTCACTCATTCCTAGGGACTTTTGGCATAACTAAACCCATTCAAACCAAAACACATTCATGAAACACACTTCAAGATCAACATGGTACCATGGCATGTAGGCAATAGCTAGAAATATTTCTCATGGCATAAACATACATACAAGCACTCAAAGATAAGCAAATATTTAAGTCATGCATAAGAGAAAGGTTAGAGAGCTACCTTGAAACAAGAACATAACACTTTCCTCTTAAACTCTTATCCCCTTTCTCAACCAAACCTTGCTATTAAGTGACCCTTCGTTCTCTTGGTATAAACACATCAAAAGAGACATAAATCACTCATGAAAACAAGATTTGGCATCGTACACACTCTATGTGAAGCTACTTTGTTCTATGGTTCCATTATGCTTCCATATAAAACCTTATGAAGCAACTATGAGAATTCATGATCTTGGCTCCTATTTCTCATTCATTTTAAGTCTCTTGACTCCATTTAGACTCTTTTGAGTTATCACAAATTCATTCCCAAGAGCCTAGATACAAGTTGCTTTTTTAAGTCTCATTATGGAGCCTACACCTCTATATCACAAACTAAGGTTTCTAAATTTTTTCTAAAGCTTCCTTTGATATTCTTTCATCATATTTAATCCCTTTCTAGCCTTAGAAAAATTTAAAACTCTCCCTACGTGCATGAAGAGCTCTTGGCCTAGACTATGCAAGCATATAGCACCCATAGAGTTTCCTTACTTTCTCTTAGGGAATTGGCACTTATGAAGGCTAAATGTCTTGAAAACTCATATATTACCCTTAGACGACTTAAATTACTACTAGGAAGCTTCATTTTGGCCTAGGTGCAATTAAATAATTAGGTTTACTAACTTACAATATAATGCTTGTTATTCAATTTCAATGACATCTTCTTAATCTTCACACTCCATAACCCTTGGTTCCATCAAGAACACATGAAAAAAAACTCTTCTCCGAACTTTCTCTCTCTAGGTCGAAGCTTAAATGACTTGGAAATATAAGATTTTGTAAGTATTTCAAGTAAAAGTCTTATATTAAAATGAAGTTCTCTTCGCGTAGATTATTTTTCATCGATTGGTTTCTTGAAAGGAGTCCTTTTTTGGCTTCGATCAGAACTAAATCTTCAAGTTTTCAAGAAAAGAAAACCACCATTAGAGAGCTCTTAAAGAGATGAACAACTTTGTTAACTAACGCGGGATGAAACAGGGTTGTTTACTTATCTAAATGAGAGCTTAAACTTCTTCTCTCTCCATTCCCTTAATGTCACACCATGGCTGCTCAAAATTTTAAAAATGGAAGCTTGGAGAAGGTGATGAGATATAATCTTACTTAATAAGCCTCTTTTACAATTTTTCAAAATAATCATTTTACCTCTACCCGCCTGTTTGCTCCATTTATGCTCATTTCAGTTCCTTTTTGAAAATCGTCTTTTCCATTATAAAATTTAGGTCCTCTAATTCATAAAATGTCTTTGATTTCATCTAAATTGGATTTAAAACCTTTCCAAAAGAACTAGTCAATGTTCAGGTTAACTGACGCTCTAAAATATAAACTGAAGGGGTTTAAACTATTCTAGAGGTTCCTATGGTTTTTAGAGCCTCTGAGAACCTCAAAAAAAATCATTTTTCTAATTTAAAAATTCTTCCTCTGAGTCTTCTAAAAAGTGCCCAAAATTACAAAAATTCACTGCATCTTTGTTAAATTTCATCTATTTATTATGGCTCTTTTTTAGGGCACCTATAGCCTTGGATCCTCATTATTTGACATCTAGAGTATTGCTCTAATTTTATTGGATCTCAAATCATTTTATCTGAAAACTTCCTTTTATATTCGGTGAGTTCATACATTTACGGAGAAATCGAACATTACATTTCTCACATTTATGGAGGAACTGAATGTTACATAAAAGATATCCACATATACTTTCAAAATAGACAAATCAGTGTATTTAATGTTATATTCCAGAAAAATCAAAATATTTTATTCTAATTATACAATGTCCTAGTCCTAACATATCCACCATAGGATATTGAATATTGAGAACCCAAAGACCCTACCGATCTATGTGCTTGTTGGGAGGTTTTAAAATTTAGGAGGACATGTAAAGAAATCAACCATTAAATAATAAAGGATTGGGACTAAAATAAAGTGCAATTACAATTGTAAAAAGATAAATCAACAATTGTCTCCCTTTGATGAGGGTTGCTGAAATAGTGAAATTAAACATAGAAACACATTTATCTAGTTCCAGCCATTTGATTTTTGGAATATGCCAAATTAAACAATTCACCCTATCTATATGTTATCATATTATTAATTGTGTAACTATAATTATTCAATTGTGACAAAAAAGGACATACAAACCTAGAAAGACAGACACAAAAACTAGTTTTGTTGAAGAAGGGATAGTCATCCTTAAGAGATAAACAAGTTTAATAAGATTTGCATTACTCTTTTGATAAAAAAATTGTTACTGGATTTAAAATTTTTTTATGTTATATTAAATTTTCATGGGCTGAATTACACCACCAATAGATTAATAATTATATTTCATTAAACAATATGCACATATTTTCATAAAATTTACTATAGCTTCATTTACACAATTTAATTATTCCTATTAAAATAATCTCCTACACACTAACTAACAAGAATTTGAAATACAAAAACTATTTGCAGGTGGGCAAAAAATTTAATTAAGTCAAATTTGATGAATGGAGACAGGTTATGGATTAATTAATTGAAACATTAAACAAAAGAGTAAAATTAAATGAAGATCAAAACAAAATTTATTATCTATAATGACACTCGTGATGTTATTGCCAACAAAGAAACGCATAAAAATGAATTTAGTGAATACAAATGAAGTCACTAAGCAATGTAAGCATTGCATCCTCATTGAGTAGGTTTTTTCCTACAAAGGATGACCTCTGATCCTTTGCCGAATAACTTCTTCCACACTTTGGCTTGAAAGATGACACAGGTTTGGTCGGAAAGAGCTCTTGCTTTGAAGGTAATGTAATACATCCTACCAGCAACCGACTGATTATTCGCCTTGACAAGCTCAAGAAATTCATAGTTTGCATTCTAAATAAAATAATTTATGTTATTACTATAAAAAAAATATACGAGTTTGAAGTTAAACATACATTATATAAAAAAAAACAATAATTCTACCTTTTCCGCGTTATAAGTTCGCGTTGCCTGTTTGCAGAAGACGCATAGTTCTTCGCGATCTTTGTCGAGTATGTCAAATGGTACAATTCCACCACACAAATAGCCCTCAAATTTCTCCACATCAAAGCCCTGTAAATTTCATATGGAACTGAATCCTAACTAACCCCAAATACAAAAAACAAAACTCATAAATTAAACCAAATATAAAACTGTGATTTCACAGACATATACCTGACTCTCTGAGGCCTGCTTCATGTATTTGCTATATTCTTCATCGTTCATGGGACGGGGGATCTTAATAGGCACATGGTCTAAATTTTCCTCTTCTTCTTCCGAACCAGAGTCGATATCTTCAGCCGAATCGGACTCGCAGCTAGCGCTGATGCCAGCCATTGGGCGGTTCGATCCGATGATGGATGCGATTGGAATGCAAAATAGAGGAGCTTGAGAAATCTTAATGGACAAGGCTTTGGATACGTTGGCGACCTGCGCTTATATGCTTTTGTGCCCTAGTTTCCAGTTTGCCCAGGACACTAGGAGGAAAGAAATTTTTTATTTTTAAAATAATATTTATTTTATTTTTAGGGTAATCTGACCTTGTTTTCCGTCTTCTAGAATAATTCAAATTATCTCTATTAAATCATAGTAAAAGCAATTATTTTTAAAAATAAAATATTAATTTTACAAAATAAAAATATTTTTATTCAAATTTATTAAATACTATATCATTTTAATTTGTTTTACTTATAATCAATTTTTATTCTTATTTATTTAATTTTTATCCTTATCTACTTATTTTGGTATACCTTAATATTTTTATTATAAATTAAGAAAATATGAAATAAAATAAAAGTAAAAAAAACTAGTTAAGGATTAAATAATAGAATTTGAGTATAAAACTTGCAAAAGAGGTCACTTAGTCGAATATTTCAATGAAATAATAATTAATTGCCTCTCAGCAACAAGTAGAATAACTTTTTTTTAACTTTTGACACAAATAAGAGAGAAATGCAATAAAAGAATTTGAGTGCTATTCAGAATGAGTGAAAAAGAAAAAAATTGTTTTAATAGTAAAATATATGAATCTTTGTACGTTGGGAATGAGAAAAAATAGGAATTATAAGAAATAATTAATTATTAAAATCTAATGCACTTGGTCATAGAAAGTAATATATATATATATATATATAAATTATTGTGTTGGGAATAAAAAACTTTGACAGAAAAATAAATTAAGGAGAAAAAATAGGAACTATAAAATAGTGATTAGATTGACTAGTTACTGTGAGTGAAAAATAATAATTTTAATTAGGTATTTAAAGTTTTAGGACTTTCACTTGTAAAGAATTTTTTTAAATAAATTAGATTTTTTTCTTGCCATTAAAATAATATAAATTAAATTTTTATAATTATATAAATTATAAGTATAATTATATAATCATAAGGCCTAAAATTTTAGGAAGCCTAAAGCAAGTGCTTTATTTGCTTAATGCTTGAGCTGCCTCTGATTTTTAACGATGCCATATAGAATTTCAGCCAAATCATTGAGTTGTAGAAACTTTTATCGACGTCAAGTAATGAACTGCTATACAAATTAAGGAGTCCGTGTATGATTCCACAAAGAAATTCTAAACGTTGCAGAAGGTGAATGTACCTGAGATTGTGAACTTCTCCACTCAATCAAAACACTGCGTAGATAGTAGGCACCTGATCTGCACATGGAAGGACTAGCTAGCTAGTGCCTAATGCTTCTCTTTCTACAAATCTCTCTCGTTCTTGCAAAGTTAAATCTACGCATGAATATTTTTAAAAATTGACAAATTAAAAGCATTTAAAAAAATTGCCAAACACAATATATTGATAGAAGCACTTATCCAATTATTTTTGCTATAACATTACTTTTTTTTTTTACTCTGCTTTTGTCATAGTTTCAAAAATTAGATTAAACTAGTTAATTAGATTGAAAAATCAATGATCTAATTATGGTTTTGGTCTATTTGAATCATAAAATAGACTTGTAAAAAAATCTATAAAGAATTAGTCAAATCAATTTTTTACTTTTTTAATTAAATTTTTGACATTTTTAGATAAAAATTTATAATTTTTATACGGATAATAATAGGATGTTTTTCAATACTCGTTCCTGTCCTATTTGTTCTTACTTTGCCCCAAACCTATCTCATAACCCAATGAGTCTGTTTTTTTTTTTTTTTGTCCCATACCCGAATTCGCAGGTATTATATTACCGTGTACTGTACCTGCCTTGCCTCGAAAACTCTATATATATATATATATATATATATATATTAAATATTAGAGCTGACAACACCAAAATTTAAAGAGTAAACATCAATATTCCACAGAAATGCAACCAAAGAGAGAGAGAGAGAGAGATTGAATCAGAAAAATTGATTAGTTGAATCATTTTGCATCATTTAAACATTCTAATAGTAATGCCAAGAATCAGTGTCACAACAATTTCATATTACTATCCAATTCTTAGTACCAACCTTGCAAATTCCCAACACTAACCATGAGATTCTTTCAAGCCGAAATTGCACTTGAAACAGAGCCCTTTATCCTATCATACTTGGCGTTTGGCAATGTCCCAAGGACGTCATGCAAGTGAGATCGTGTTATGTGGAACAGGTGGGATGTTTGTGGTCCTCTCGAGATATTCACGTAGAGCTCCAGTGGAATTGGAGATAGGTCTATGGGTAGGTGGTGTAAATAGGTCACAAGTTGCATGAGTTCGGCCCGCCCAATCTCATGGCTTTCTAAACAGATTCAGGCTTTTGGATACTTTCAAATCTTCTTTTAATCCACTAAGAAAAACACCCAGCAAACAATATTGTAGCCAATTTTAGACCCTAGAAGCATGCTTAGCAAACTACTACTGATATTCATGAACCAAGTTTGCTTGCTTAATGTTACATAAATGTTCATCAGGATTTTAAAATCCAATTGGGGCCGTAAATCTCTTGTAATGCTTTAACTACTTCCTTCCAATGTATGAGTGTGCACTTGCTATTAATCTAGGCAAACAAATTAAGTGTGTCCCTTTTAAAAAACATAGCAGTCACATCAACTTTCAACTCATTTGGCATTTGATAATAGCGAAAATAACTTTTGGGTTTCAAAATCCAACAATTTAGGTCTTCGCTATCAAATTTAGAAAATTCTATATTAATATGGTGCCATTGAGATGGATTTTTAAGCCACTGAGGGCTATCAATATCCTCATCTTTTAACCATGTGGCTTTTCCTTTATCTCTAGGACCTTGACTTCCATCCCCTTGTCTAGCACTTCTATTTTGTGCTTTAAGGGCTGTGACTTTAGCTATTAAGGAATCGAGATTGTTTAATTCAGAAGCAATGGAAGATAGTTGTTGTGCCATGGGATCAAGGGCTGTGGAATTTGCAGGTTCATTTTAGGAAGCAATGGCTTTGGTGTTAACAATAATGGTCCAACCAAACTCTGATATCAAAATGATAAAAATTGATATTGAAGAGTAACTGAGAGAGCCTAGTTGTTATTAAAGATATAATTGCAATAATCTTAAACACATATAACTCCAATAAAGTTATTTATATAAACTGTCATGCAATAGATAATCCTACCCCTAAACCCAGATTTGATATTTATAACAAAACTTCCTAGCTACCAAATAGAATGAAAATGTCGAACAAATTGTAATACTTGCTACAAATAAGGAGATGATGCACTAGTTATTGATAACACCCCAATGGTTAATGTTAGACTTGGTCAACCATGTCTTCATTAACTCCCACTCTACCTCCATGTTTCTTCTTTCTAGAGTATGTGCGAGCGGAGGTCTATCATCTTCGCACACCCGCTAGTGCAAGGTATGTAATTTGACCTAGTTGGTACTATATAATTATTTATGTCCACTACCGTACTACCTGAAGTATCTAGAGAAATTCATAAACACACTGTTGTAATTGAACTATGAAAAGTGTTTTTTTTTTAGTGCCATACTTTTTGTATTAAACCAAAACTTTTAACAAGTTATCTACTATGTATTCAGTACATGATACTTCATGTCCAAGAAAATGTGTTGGATATACTTTAAATAATATCTAATTTACACAAAAAAATTTTTAATTTCTAGGAAAAGAAAAAAAAGAGTACCTAGAGTTCAAAACCAATTACCTGCCACGTATATGTAACAAGCTCTATCTAAGTGAGAAACATAGACAGAGCGCCATATTTCATTTTTTAAATTTATAATCATGATAAACTGACGACTGTTATATATCTAATATCTAAGCAAAGAAAAAAAAACAGTAAAAAAACAAAAACAAAAATAAAATCTGGATTTCAAAACTAATTACCCGCCATGTATGTGAAACAAGCTCTTCCTAAGTGAGAAACACAAACACAGCGTCATCTATTACGTGTGATCTGGAGTTCAGTATCATAAAGAGGGAAAAAAAAACCTTTTGCATATCTATACACAAAAATTAGAGCCCCATATATATATATATATATATATATATATATATATATAAAAGTAACAATAAGAAAAACTAATAAGAAGTAATAATAATAAATAAAAACAAAGAACAAATACTGTTAAAATATATAAAAAATGAGTATAGTAAAAAATAATGAGAAACTAATAATAAAAAAAGGAAAAATAAAATAACTAAAAAAATAGGTACACAAAATATAAAATGTTGTTATTTTTCTATTTTTGGTAATAGATACAGAGATATAAAAAATGTTATTCTTTTCTCCCATGGATTAAAACTAGGAAAATGATACAAATTAAAAAAAAAAAAGATGGCCACATGTCAGCTTCTGATAATTTCAGGTTTCTTTTTGCACTCAAAATCAAATAATAACTGGCTTTTGTGAGAGAAAAAGCACGACATGCCTGAAGGACGTGTGACATTCCCTATGACTTCAAAAACTCAAAAAGAAAGCATTCGAGAGTGCCACTTGTCAACTCCTAGTTGAAAAATCATTCAACCTTTTAACCATGCATAGTATATTTGCTACTCTGGTATATCGCGAGGGATGGATTAGAAGATCTTGCTATTTGAATTTGATAATATTTTGTTTCCAATATTAAATGGATGGCAAAGAAAGTATCCAATAGATGTACGTAATGCATATAAGGAATTTGTAGATTTAAAAAAATAAATAATAAAAAGAAAAAAAGATTATTAAATGGATGGGAAGAAAGTATCTAATGGATATACTTCATGCATAGAAGGAATTTAGAGATTTTAAAAAATAAAAAATAATAAGAAAAAAAAGGAAGAAGATGAAAGAGAGAAGACGTTGATTTCAGGAGACATGGCACTCTTTCCGGCCTACTTAGTGCATTGTGATATGAATACATTTTTTTATATAATATTTATTACATTATTAAAATTATTATTTTATTTATTAAATTATCATTTTAATTATTAAATTATTTTTTAAATAAAAATATAAAAATTATTTTTTATTCTACCTACTCTTATTTATTTTGTATATTTTTATTTATCATCCAACCAAATAATGGTTATAACTAGCAAAACTCAGAGAGAGCATTTTAGAGCGCAACTTGTCAACTCCTTATGGAAAATTGGTCTACTTTCAAACAACTTACAGTATGTAGACTACAAAATTTTCTCGTTTAATTAACCTTTAACCAGGTTGAAAAAAACAAAAGTGCAATGATGAACCATGAGGTGCCACGTGCCCACAACTGTATATCGCATTACGACGAGCAAGCGAGCCGCGGGCAATTTAAAGCCCACCAAAACGGATAACAGAAGAAGATAATGAACACACACAAGCATGGCGCTTCGTTCTTCACTCTCAGTTCTCTCTGCAAATTCAATTCCCAAATTCAATTCCTCTTACTTCAACCCTAAATCTTTGTCAGTTCCGGCACCACTCAAATTGCAAGAAATTTTGAGAAAGAGAGACTGCTCAACGAGGTTAAATGCTGCGGGTTTTGCTGAGATTGAGCCCGATCTCAATGAAGATCCCAGAGATCGTTGGGCCACTAATAGCATTAGCCCTGTATGTTGTAATTTGCATTTTTTTTCCTCTATACATTTCAGAATAATACACTGTGAGTGAATAATGGGATTATCTTGAGATGGGTTTGATTTGTATTGTGGATATATTTCAGGAAGATTTCAAGTACGGAGAGTATGATGGGCACCATACTTATTTTGAAGGAGAAAAGAAAGGTATGAGTATTTTTTTGTGTAATGTTTGCTTTATTTTTGGCTGATCTACTATATATTTCTGTGCTTCGTTGTTTTTTCCCTTCCTTTTTTGTACGATAAAGAATTTGGGAAAAGTGATGTGCCAACGTCCTCCATACGGTGGGTACCCATATTAGACACGTTGTGACACTTTAAATCACACATGAATGCTTCAAATTTTGTCGTGTCACAATGGCCATGTGACCTCATGCTTCCTACTGATGAATATGGTTGATAGAGGATAATTAAGAGGGAAATAGCTTTATGGCTGTTGATTCTAATATTTGATGTTTTTTTAAATAGGTATTTAGGTCTTCTAGTTGTAATTTTTTGATGGCAAAGTATAATCTTATGAATGTTATTCAAATTCATATGTATAGAAATTTAAATTTAGGGGACTAGCCTATGTTGACTACAGCCAGAAGTTAAAAGATTTTGTTGATGACAGTAGAGAGCCTACTTAAGGGAAAGGAAAGAAGAGCAAAGCAAAAAAGGGAAAAAAATTCAGATTTACTAGGAGAGATAATTATTTACGCATATTAGCATCCCCTAGAAAGATAGAACCTATTTATAAATAGAAATTGAATTGATTTATAATGTTCAATTCTTTAAAGTTTCTCTTCAACCAAAAACTATGAGATCCCAGTTGGACGTTGATCTGGGTCAGAGTATTACTGAATCTTAAGTTGTGTTTATTTTTCTCTTGTATACGGCATCAGTATCAATGAAAGATATATACATGTTTCAAGAATCAGGATTAGTTCCTAGAAGTTTGTTATAGAAAGATTTTATAAGTTGAGGATGAAAGCAAATAATTCGTTTATATAGTTTTGTGCTTTAGTTTTGTCAAGCGCAGAGAAGACCTAAAATGGCAAGAGTGCAGGAAATTTGATTGATTCTGGTTCACAGCAGAAATCAGTGTTCATGACAGTTGAAAATGGCGTGACAAATATTAGTGAGGAACGTTACATGATCATAATACATCATTGGAAATGGGCTTCTGAATTAAGGAAGCGAGCAACTTCCATTATTCTCAAGGGTGGGGAAAAACATGTTCCTGATCGAAGGCAACTTTTTCTGACTAATAAATGTTCATTTCAGGAACATTTTGGGGTGCAATTGCTGATGAGATAGCGGCAGCAGAACCCCCCACAGGATTTCAAGGTGTGATTTCCTTACATCTTCAGTAACTTACATATTGTAAAATGAGAATATTTAGGTGAAGTTCGTTTAAAAAGTTTATGTACGTATCATGTACAAATACCTAAGAATCACACCAAAAAATTTTCGGTTTCAAAATCCAAATATGCTCAGCTACGATCTTCTGTTTGCATTTTTTTTTTTTTTTTGCAGGGCTTATTTCATGGCTTTTCCCTCCAGCCATTGCTGCTGGGGTGTTCTTCCATGTTCCGGTAATTTTAAATTTGATTAGACACTGAATAAAGCGTTAAATCTTCGAATTAAAGGCTATTCTGCATGGGAATAAGAAGTACTTTTGCAATTTATTTGAGGTAGAAATAATCGTATTCATCATCTGTCTTTCAGGGGGAGTACTTGTACATTGCAACAGGTTTATTCACAATAATATTTTGCATCATTGAGATGGATAAACCTGATAAACCCCACAACTTTGAACCTCAGATATACAATATGGAGAGGGGAGCTCGAGACAAGTTGATAAATGACTATAATACCATGGACATATGGGATTTCAATGAGAAATATGGGGACTTGTGGGACTTTACTGTCAAGAAGGATGATATAATTACGAGATAATTGTTTAAAGTTGATTGTTCATAAGTATATTGAATATGAAGACCACTCCTAAATTTGTTTTGTTTTCACTTCTCTTTTCCCATGAGTCCATTACTGTTTGACCAAGGGATGTCCCTTCCCTGTTTTCTGTATGTATAGTTCTCATTTTGTTGTATTCTTAATGGAATTGGATTGTCTGGGCATAGTTTGGTGGGAAGTCAGAAGTGCACCGCAGAAATCTGTCTATTTTTGTGTAACACTCTATCCCGTCATTTATTCTTTGTTTTAAATTTGAAAGTTTTGCTGTGTAGCATTGAGGCTGCAGAGCAGAAAATCCATTCACATTCGTGATGTCTTGAAAGTCCGGCCAAGTTTTACTAAATTCCAAGTGTCAAAATTAATATGGATTTTTCATTTTTGGCCCAAAAAATCAATGTGGACTTAAGTGCATGAAAGTGAACCCTTTTTGTTTTTTTACTGCTATTGTTTGAATGCCATAAAATCCTGATCAACTTAATCTTTTCCGCAAAGATTGACCAAACTGTATGCAACCTAGAAACTAAAAATTATCTGAGGAGGTTTTCTTTCTCTAGTAACATAGTTGGAAGTAATTAGGATTGAATTATTGACGAGGACTAAGTAGTTCAAGAAAATCTTAGATTCAAACTGTTTCGTGAGCATTTACTCGAAAACAAAACAGCATCTTACTTAGCATTGACCATTGAAGGGCTCTGCGAAGAAAGGAAGAAACAACCTTGCCATGAGCTAATTATACATGTAAACTTGCCGAGCCATATTAACAAAGACTGATCCCTTCTGTTCTTGCGGATATCTAGGTTATGTTTGGTATAATAGAAAAAATTTTAAGGGAATGAAAAGGAAAATAAAAATAAAAATAGAATGAAATCTTGTAATCTAAAATAATGTTTGATATAATATGAAAATGAATGTGAATACTTTTTTATTTGGATGTTTAGTAGAGTGAAAATAGTACAAGAATGAAAATGAAAGATAAACAAATGATTAAAGTATCTTTGGAGCCAAAAAATATTTAAAAAATATTTATTTTATGTTAATTAAACAAAAAGGAAAATTATAGTTGATGACATTGAAGATGTTTATAATTTTATAATGAAAAATCTTAAATTTTGAAATTATTTTGAGAGATTCAAAAACCAAAAATTTTAATTGTAAAAAATAATAATAATTCAAATCTTCAAGTTAAAATTTTTTATTTTTGTTTCTTTCAAAATAATTTTAAAATTTAAAATCTTTCAATATAAATATGTTCAATTTAAAGTCAATAACTGTAAGTATCATTATTATTTGGAATAAAATAATATTTTTATTACTTTTTTTATTTTTAACTGCAGTAACTTTCTTACAATATTTGGATGGAATAAACAGCGCAACGAAAAGTATGGGAAGGAGTCCATGAATTTTTTTTCTTCCAATCGTATCGAATATCATTTTGATTGTTTCCATTTCCCTTACTCTTTTTTCACCTTTCTTTTCCAACATACCAAACACATTGCTAATTTGCTTTCCCCGATTCTCAATTTTGTCAGGGTAATCTAAAAATTTGAGGAAATTTGGTAATTCGACTTTTGATTTTATCTTGGTCCCCTAATTAACATTTTACCTAACATTAGTTAACTCACACTTGACCCATATTTAGCCTATACAAAATAAGTCATAAAATTAGTTTTGTATAGGTGAATTTCAAAGGTACAGAGCTTCTGTTTTCTGAAATTAAAGTTTTTAATTAGGACTTCTCATATAATGTAGAGTAAATGTGTCAAATGTGAGTTAATTCGTGTAAGTGAATATTCTATTGTATTTTATTTTAATTTATGAATGGAACAGGATTAATATTAATATTACAAGTATATTAACTAATGAGAAATCAAATTGAAAGTACATTTATTTACAAAAATAAAAATAAAAATAAAATTTTCTCTATTTAAAATCATACTTAAACAATTAATATCTTACCAAGTTTCCATATTAATGAATATCTCATGTATTTATTGTTTTTGCCTCCACACTTAAGTGTGCCATGACTAAATTGTTTGTGCACTAAGTTGGTTCCACTACCAAATATCTTTGCAATGGTTGAATGGTATGTAACTATCAGAGTCACTAAGATATGAATGAGATAGTCAAGGTCGCCCTGGGAGTGCATACAACGCCAGAAACTAGTCAGTGCTCTCTGGTTAAATTTTTCTTCTCAATTATCATCACTGAATATTCTGCCAAATGAGTCTCTTTTTTTTTTTTTTTCTTAGTTCACAACTGGATAACTATGAAATGAATTTTGACCCTCCTGTCCGCTTTAATATTTTCATGTGAACTCTCCAATACGTTCATACCCTTTTGCTCCCACTTTTGACATTTGAGCACCAACTTGTCAAAGTGATGCTGTAAGCATGACTTTGCCACTACTTGCTCCCATCCTTCACGGCATTCTTGTTAGAAAATTCATATTTTGCAGTCCACATCGTAGTTGATGGTATCAGGTTCTCTGGTCATAGATGGCTCATGAATTTTTTTCAGTAGAGGGTGTAGTTAAAGACAAAAAAAGATTAAAGATTTTTTAATAATAAACATTTTTTCTCTAATTTTTTGTTTTAAAAACTGTTTAACTCTGCATCTTTTAATTTATCTTTCTTCAATCATATATTATGTATTTATTTATTAAATACAAAAAATTTAAATTGGTCGCAATTAGGTGTCTTTTATTATTATTGTTGTTATTATGAGGATATGTTCAAATTTTATTTGGCTAAGTCTTTTCTTGTGCAATCTTTAAAGTTATACTCTGTTGCATTAATTTAATACATCTAGAATTTTACTTTTCAAAATGATTGAACATAGAGTGAGAGACAGTCTCATTTTTGACAACTGAATTAATATCTTTGGAATGCATTTAGGTGTTTAGAAGACTAGTCATTCAGATTTTTTATAATATCTTAAATATCATCTCGACCAAAAAATATCTTAAATATCATAATATGATATATTAAATATATAAAATATTTACTTTTGGCGTGACAAGTAAACATATAAGACATTCATGTTTGTTACTCTTATTAATCATAACTAATTGTTTACTGAATTGCCAAATATACCGTTTTCAAATAAAGACAAACGTAACAATTTATAAATTAATTTATATCAGCACTTATTCTAGAATATAAGATATTATGATATTTTTTAGTGTTATGAAAATTATTATTTTTGCTAGATGTCATATTAAGGTAATATCTAGGATATTACATTGAAATAATATAACAGTCAATCAAATTATATAACAATATATTAAATATATAAATTGTTTACTTTTGGCAGGACTAGTAAAATACAAGAAATTGATGTTTGATTCATGTTAATCATAATTAATAGCTCATTCAATTGCCAAATATACCCTTTTAATTAAAGACAAAAGTAACCATTTATAAATTAATTTATATCATCACATATTCTAGAACATGAGATATTATGAGATTTTTATTGTTATGCATATTATTATTGTTGTTAGATATGATATTAAGATAATATCTAGGATATTACAATAAAATTATATAAGAATCTATTAAATAAAAATATTTTAAGGGTTTGATCTCTCCTTCACCTCTTTCTACCACTCTCAAAGCTTTGTAAGTTCTTTGTAATAAAAGCAAAATCAAATATAAATATGAAAAAATCATAAAATGTGAAATGTAACTATATGTCAATGGGCCAAATAAAAAAGACCAACTGTTAAATATTATAAAAGTGTTTGGCACACTATTAGAAAATATTTTATGATATTTTAAATATTATAGTATAAAATATTAAGGTATGAAATATTACAAAATTTAAAATGTTCATATTTATTATAACATATTAACATTGTCATAGAAAATATATATGTGGTATTCTATAATAGAATTAACAAATCTAAAAAAATATGTCATAAAATTTCAATAATTTTTGGATGGGTAGGGAATACCAGTCAAAATAATATGATTCTGTAACACCTTTGTATCTTGTATGACACCAAGAGTTACCTATGATACCATTTGTTCCGTGTGCTACTATTTATTTGACAAAATTTTATCCGTTAAATTAATAAGTTCTAATCTTTAAATTGTATTATTAAATTAATCAGGTGAGCACAATTTTAACGCGTAAATATTAATATATGCTATAAGTAGTGTCACAGATTTTCCTCATTTTTCAGTTTAGATAACAAACAAAAAATCTTAAGAAAAAATTACACATAATCTCCTTAAATTTGGAGTTACTTATAAATTATTGGTTCAACTTTTAAAATTGGCAAGTCAACCCCAAACTTTCACATTCCAAGCAATATCTCCCATTATCTTTATCGTAATGCTACTAACTCATTTGTCACTTTAAAATGCCCATATATTGAAATGGATATCTTTAAACTATTCAACCAATATCTAAGGTAGTAGAGGAGTTAACTTTGTTGAGAGGAAATTTAAAAATTATATATATATATTATAAAAATTTAAAGACTTAATTATTAATTTTGAAAACATTAAAAATTATTTGTAAGTTATCGAATTCTAAGGCAACACTTTTCCCGTTTCTTAAATTTCTTTGTCTTAAATATCAACTCACATCATAGTCTCGCATGCCAAAATTAAAAAGAAAAATTACAGTGAAATTTTTTAAATTAAAAATATTTATACAAAAATATTAAAATTTAAAATTATTTTTAAGAATTTTAAGGTTAAAATTTTAATTTGTGCAAAAAATTATAATTTAAAATCCTAAATTAAATATCTTAGTTTTATATTTTTTTAGAATAATTTTAGAATTTAAAATTATTTAATATAGATACTTTTTAGTTTAAAATCATGAATTATGCTTTTTTTTTTCAAATTAATATGTCAATGTATGAAACCTTTCCCATAGTCATAAGCTCATCAACTCTGTGTTTGGATGGGGGAAAAGAAAAGTAAAGAAAGAGAAAAGAAGAATAAAAAAATATTTTTTTTTCCTCCATATATTTGGATAAATGAAAAAAAAAATACAGAAGAAAGAAAACTCATTAATTTGTAGGGACAATAATATTTTTATTATACAATATTAATAACTTTTATTAATAAATAGAATATTTTTAAAAAATTATATTTTAAATATAAATTAATTATTTTGAATTTATACATACATACATACATATTTATTTATTTAAAAAGAAATAAATTTATAAAAATCACATTTTAATTTTCTTTTAAAAAATTAGCCAAATAATAAAATAACAAAAAATAGAAACCAATTTAAAAATTACTTATAAATTATTATTTTACTATAATAAATATGATTATTTATTTTAAAATTTTATAAATATTATTTTAATACATATTAATTGACTTAAATATAATATATATAAATATAATAAATATTTTTAATTGTATTTATATTTTGTATATAATATATTATTATATATACTAATATATAATATTATATATTAAAAAATATTATATATATATATATATATATATATATGATGGGGCAATGCATCATTCAATAACAGTCGATATATTATTATACCGACTATCATTTAATTTCATGTCATCGACTAAATTTTAGTTTGTAGCTTTTTTAATATATATATATAATTTATTGATTTTAATATTAAAAAATATATTATTATTTTATAAAATATATTTATTATTAATTAGTTTTATAACAAAATTCTAAATGAATAATTATAATATTAATTAATTAATTAAAATATTACAAAATTTTGACTAATTTAATAATTTCAAAATTTTGACTAAAAATTTCAATCAACAATTTTTGACTAATTTTTATTGAAATTCAATCAAAAAATATTCTTCCGATACAATCAAAATTTTTTTAACTAAACTCTAGTCGAAACAGTTTCTAATTGCAATATAATCGAAATTTGTTTAATCAAACTATAGTTGAAACATGCTCCTGACTATATTTTAGTTGAAAATTTTTAATTATATTGTAGTGGAAAGTTTTTTTAAGAAAATTATTTAAATTATTTTGTTTAATTTTAAGTATTGATTTTAATAAATTTTTTATGACCTTATTCAATAATAATTTTTTTCTGTTATTTGAATAGTTTTTTAAATTGGTTTTCATTTTTTTCATTATTTGGCTAAATTTTTTTAAAAAAATTGAAATGTGATTTTTATAAAATTATTTTTTTTGAAAATTTATTGTTCTTTTTTTAAAAAAATATATATGTAGATGAAAAATGAAAGAGTGAAAATTAAGTTAATAGAAACTAGTATCCATTTATGGGGAGCAAAATGAAAATGGAGGATAAAAGGGTTTAATTTGATAAGATAAAATATGGATTATGTTAGGCAAAATTTTTTTATATTTTGAGAAAATTTTTTTTGTTAAAACTTATTATTTTTTCCTTGACTTTTTTTTTTTTTTTGATTTTCTCTCTTATCCAAATAAAAAAAAAATCTATTTTTGCTCCAATTTTTTATTTTTATTTTTTTCTAATTTTCTCCCCACCTAAACGAAAAGTCAATTTTGATATCTGTCTCTGTGCTTGCATTTAATTCAATCATGTTACCTCCTTTTGCACAAAATGGACGTCAGGGTTACTCGGTCCCACCAATAATATTATCAGCATCATATTCTATTCAAAATAAATTGAATTTGTTTGGAATTATTACATATACAGTTAGCCCTCTATAAACACATCACTGAACCGGGCCCACCCTCCCAGAAAATTCAAGCAGCTTGACTAGACGATAGGTGGAAAATACAAAGGATATTGTTCAAACTTCAAAATTAAAATCGATCAACAAAAAAATTTAACGATTCATTTCAAATTTAGAAAATTAAATATAAAAATAGAATAAAATAAAAAATAATTTTATAAATAAAAAATATTTATAATATTTTTATTTTTAATAATTAAAAAATAATATTAAATAATCATTTAATATATAAAAATCTGAAGAAACCATGCTGTAAATAAATCATTTATAGTGTAGCTTCACACAGGATTATGTGTCACCATCGTTCTTGCATCCGTATACGAATGAACATATACTGTTCATGATTTTTTCTTTTTCTGGCCTTGCAATTTGCAGGAGAAAGCAACCTGTTATTATAAGGACAAAAATACTATTTCATCAAAATTTTCATTTCCTCCTCTTTTTCTCTCAACGAACCAAACATGTTTATGGGGGTGAACAAAAGCCTTGACTACAAGGTACTCATATTAGCCAAGTGATAACATATTTTTCTTAATAATTTGAGATCAAATTTTGTAAGAAGCATTTTTAGATTAAAATTTTAAATACATCAATAATTATAAAAATAAATACCTCCAAAATTATAAAATATACATTAAAAATTATTTTAAAAAATAATCTAAACAAAATTTAAAGATACTTCACAAGTAATTTTTTTGAAGTATTATATAAAATACAATTTTATGTAATTGAAAATAAATATTAAAAATTTTTTACTGTTAAAAAAACTTATTTAGTTTACAAAGAAATTAAATATAACAATAAAAATTAAAAAATAATTTTAGAGATAAAAATAATTTTAATGCCTTTACTTTGAATAATAGAATAATTATTAACAAATAATATTAAGTAATAATTAAATAATAATTATAATGATAAAATAGAAATTCTACTTAAATATAAAGAGTTTTTTTTAAGTTTCTGAAATTAAGAACTATTTAGTTTTACGTTTAAAGATTAATTTTTTATAATTATAAATTAATTACCTGTAATACATTTGAAGAGAAATAAAAAAAATTATATACAATTTTTTTATGTCATTCTTTTTTAACTGTATCATTGTAAGAGGATTCAATTTCCTTCTCGTATTTATCAGAGAATCCGAATTGAATTCAAGATGCATCATGTGACGCAGAGAAAGAAGTTGACCCAAAGCTTGACGATGCTTGTTTCTAAAACCCCATTTTTCTGCACTTCAGATTGCCCAATATAAACCCATCAGAAGCAAATCAAAGCACAAGAAACAGAACCCCAAAGAAAAAAGAAATGAGAAGCTACAAGCACCATCACGTTTCTGCTCTATCCTTCTGCTTCTTCTTCTTCCTCCTTCATCTTCTTCATCCTTCACAAGCCCAGAACCTTATACAGCCAAACTCCACAGGCTACAAGTGCCCGGCCAATCAGACCACCAGCTCCAACTATCCATGCCAAGCCTACGCTTTCTACCGAGCCACGGCTCCTAATTTCCTCGACCTCGGCTCCATAGGTGACCTCTTCTCTGTTAGCCGCCTCATGATTGCGAAGCCAAGCAACATTTCCTCTCCTTCTTCCCGTTTAGTCGTTAACCAACCCCTCTTTATTCCATTGTCTTGCTCTTGCAACTTCATCAACTCAACCTTCGGCGCCATCTCTTATGCGAATCTCTCCTATACCATCAACAAAGGAGACACCTTCTACATGGTCTCCACCGAGAAATTTCAGAATCTCACCACCTATCAATCCGTGGAAGTCGTAAACCCTACTCTCATCCCGACGAATTTGACGATCGGGGTTAACGTTGTGTTCCCCGTGTTCTGCAAGTGCCCTAACACAACACAATTGCAAAACAGAGAGAATTACCTGATTTCCTATGTGGTTCAACCATCTGATAACATATCATCCATTGCTTCTTTGTTTGGATCGCAATCGCAGGCTATAATCGATATTAATGGCAGAAATTTCCGAGAATTTGATACTATTTTCGTTCCGGTGTCGCGATTGCCGGTATTGTCACAGCCTACGGCTACAGCTTCGCCTCCTGCTTCGTCTCCTTCTGCTTCTCCTGGAAAATCTGATGACAGAAAAGGTACTGTTAGAGGATTGGCGATTGGGCTGGGGATTGTTGGGTTATTGTTGATTTTGGTTTCTGGGTTTTGGGTTTACAGAGAGGCTCTGTTGAAGGATAGGTTGGGGGTGGTGGGAGATGAGGAGAAACAGAAGCAGAGCTTTTATGGGGCAAGCAAAGAGACCAAAGGGTCGAAGGAAATGGAGGCGAAATTGATGGCGAATGTGTCGGATTGTTTGGATAAGTATAGGGTTTTCGAGTTTGAAGAACTGAGAGAAGCCACTAATGGGTTTGATGAGAGTTGCTTGATACTTGGGTCTGTGTATAAAGGGACAATTGATGGAGAAGTCTGTGCTATCAAGAAGATGAAGTGGAATGCCTACGAGG
This sequence comes from Erythrophleum ivorense, assembly GCA_026724425.1. Taxonomy (NCBI): domain Eukaryota; kingdom Viridiplantae; phylum Streptophyta; class Magnoliopsida; order Fabales; family Fabaceae; genus Erythrophleum; species Erythrophleum ivorense. Next base: position 95,239 of record JAIUCV010000369.1, on the reverse strand, counting down.
AGCTCAAGATCTTACAGAAGGTAACTATAATTTTCCATTTACTTAAAAGCAGTAATTATTTGTTCATTACTAGGTTCTAATATGAATCATTTTAATGTCAGTAATTAAAGCCCTTAATTTTGTGGTGATAACCAAAAGATTTGGCGTGAAATTGCAGAGCAGTGTAGAATAAAAATAAGATACAGATTGAAAATTTTGATGCATTCACTAGGAGAAATAGTAACAGAAGCAGAGAAAACCCTTACTAGAACTAATTTTATAGTGGTTAACTTTTCGTGAATAATGGGAAAAGATCAAGTGAAGTGACTTGTCTGATAATGGGTCAACGGAATTGTTTGTTTTTCATTTGGAAGGCTTCAAATGATATAATATAATACGCGAGAATTAGCAAAACTATAAATTGAATTTTCTCATAGTTATGTCACCCTCTTCCTCTCCTTTATTTCTGGCGTACTCAACCTAACCAAGGGAATAATCCTGTGGATGCCCAGATACAGCAAATGTTAATAATAATTCCCATGTGACTTGGTACAAAAAATTAATCAAATTGATATAGAAATATGGCAAGTTCAGAAAATGACAAAATTGCCACTGCCCACTTGTTATCCATGGTTTTAGATATATAAATATCTAAAGCATTGCAAATTTTGTCAAACTGGTAGTTTCATATAATACCCTTTAGTTAAGTCTTTTAAAAATATGTTGAGAATAGAAAAAGTGTTGAGTATTTAATGGCTTTATTGCTCCTGGTTATTAATGGAGGGGTCTTTCCAACTTTGTCTTATATAGCTTTTTCTGATAAAGCAGCAGGTTAGGAGGTTAAAGGCACCGTAAGAGACAAAAGCCGACGGGCAGCTTGTTCGTATGTTTTGCTGAATGACAACTCTTAGCAAAAATATCAACCAACAAAAAAACTCATAACAAAATAAAAAGATAAATAAAATAATATCTTTAGTAATTCTATTATCTACTGTTCTCTCCGATATTATATGTGCGTAACTCTATTGTTTATTTGTTTAGTGATTTTACCCCTTGTAAGTTGGATTGGGATTCTTTGCATTTTAATAGAATTTCACTGTTAATTTTCGAGAAAGAAAACAAGTGTATATGGCTTGACACCAACTAATGGACGCCGCATTTATTATAATCTATGAATCATATGTATATTGTATGTTTTCCCCTTCAAAATGTACAGTCATTTGAAAAAGAAAAGAAAAGAAAGAATACGGCGGATTCACATCCTTGTATATCAAGAGTTACAAAATTGAAATAATGGGCAGATTCTGCATTTTTGAGAAAAATTGATTGGGTTGATCTCAAAAATAAATAAATGAATAAAGGCACAAGGAATGGGGCCAAATATTTCCTTTTGAAATTGACACACTAACTTTTTTGAAATGTAGACTATGCCAATCCCAGCTGAGTGTAAACCATCTCTTTTCAAATTCTTTACACTTTCTGAATACCGAATTTCAACACAGATCTTTTCTTTTTTGTCTGACTTGGGCACTTCGACTTGTCTCAACATCAAGAAGGATCATGTCTTCTTATGATACATGACTATTCATTTTTTTGGTAGAATAAATTTCTAGTGGATGACTAACAATGCATAATTTTTTATATATGATGAAGGTGAACCATGGGAATTTGGTGAAGTTAGAGGGTTTTTGCATGGACGACGAAGAGGCAAACTGCTATCTGGTATATGAGTATGTCGAAAATGGATCCCTCTACTCGTGGCTGCACGAGGACAGGACTGAGCGGCTGAACTGGAAGACAAGGCTACGCATTGCCATCGATGTAGCCAATGGCCTCCAATACATCCACGAGCACACAAGGCCGAGGGTTGTGCACAAAGACATCAAGAGCAGCAACATCCTCTTGGACACCAACATGAGAGCCAAGATAGCCAATTTTGGGCTCGCAAAGTCAGGAATGAATGCCATCACAATGCATATTGTGGGAACTCAAGGGTACATAGCTCCAGAATATCTAGCTGATGGCGTGGTATCAACAAAGATGGATGTGTTCTCCTTTGGGGTGGTTTTGCTTGAACTGCTTACAGGTAAAGAAGCCATTGATGAGGAAGGGAATCTCTTGTGGGCAAGTGCCATGAGAACTTTTGAAGTGGGCAGTGAGCAAGAGAAGGGTAGGAGACTGAGGGAATGGTTGGATAGAGCTATTTTGAGGGAGACATGTTCATTGGAGAGTTTGATGAGTGTGCTCACTATTGCCCTTGCTTGTTTGCATAGGGATCCAGCAAAGAGGCCCGGTATGGTGGACATTGTCTATACTCTGTGTAGAAGTGAAGAGACAGGTTTTGATACCTCAGATGATGGCATAGGTTCCCCGTTGGTATCGGCTAGGTGAACTGGATCATGGTCTTGACCCATTTGATTTGTAGAACACTTATGGGTGCAAGAATAAGTTTATAGAAGGAAAAAAGATTTTCTGAATAGTGCATCAAGAATAAATTAAATGAGAAGCAAATATACGTATGTACGTAAAAGGTGGATTCGCTGGAAAAATACTCAGGGTGTTGGTCCTTTTAATTATGATTAGATGATGTTCAATCAGTTTCCTTATATATTGAATAATTTCTTGATGAAGAAAAAGTAATAGAATATGAGTGTGTGAGGCGGGGAGGATAATGTTGGACATTGTGTGAAATGTGTATAGTTATTTAGTTTAATTCTACTTTTAGTTCCTTTAGTCTATTTAAATTTATTTAGCAGTGTTGTCTTTTATTTTTTTATTTTTTGTTGCCAGTCTTTTTTAATTTCTTCTTTAGAATAATTTTGTTATTTTAATGTTAGTTAAAAGAATATTATATATCTAATTATTAAATTAAACGTAATAATGATTAGATGAAATAACAGTTAAATTTTGTTGAATAAAAAAATTAATAAAAGTAAATTTTGTTTTTAACTATTCTTTTAAAAATAATGAGGTGAGATTAATTTAATTGAAATTAGAATAATTAAATTGTTATAAATAAATTAGAATAATTAATTGAAATAAATTAATAAATCGTTCTTCAGTTTTCCCATAAAAGTTTAACTTTGCTCATATTGTGTGTATGTGGACTTAGGATCCTTTTCTGTCCTCTCTCTCTTTGCATTTAGTTCAGTTAATGTATTGAATAGTTTTTTATTGTTTTGTTTTTGATTTTTTTTTATAAAAAAAAGAAGTGAAAGGAGACTCAATTTTAAAACTCACTGACGGGAAAGAAGCTGAAATGGAGAAAAACTGAACCCCCCGGGGCGCGCACGCGTGAAATCGTTCTTCAGTTTCCCCATAAAAGTGTGTGCGTGTTTTTTTTTGCCTTGGTTAACTGGGGAAGGGCTGTACAATTGTGAAGTGTAGTACAGAATTGAATATGGATCTCCTGCAAAATCCGATCCCTGCAGTAACTATTTTATTTTATTTTTCGATGCAAAAAATCTTATTGTTATAAAAAACAAAAGGGAAGAAAAAATTTGTTAAAATTTTAATTTTAATTTTATAATTATTATTTAATGTTATCTATTAATTATTATTTAATTATTAAAAATAAAGATATTTATAAAATTATTTTCTTATTTTTTTTTCATATCAATTTTACGCATATTAAATCACTGAGAAACTTAATCCTTCTGACAACGTGAAATGATTTCCTTTCGCTGAGGTGATTTTAATATAAGGACGGGCCAATTAGGGAACCTTTAGAAAAGCCTCTCGATATGCAGAATCTATAAAGATAGATCATTTCTGAAACTGTTGTTGAGCCATTGAAGATGGTTGTTGCCGGGATCAAAGATCTTTTTTTTTTAACACAATAAAGATAATATTTAGACTTTTAAGACATTAGATGGACAAATTAAAAAACGAGGTAATATTCAAATGCACATGATACTAAACATATGCTATAACTTAAAAAAAAATTATTTGGCAACATTAAAATATCGTTGTATAATATTTCTTGATCTACATTGTTAAAGAATTCAATATTGAGATCTAGAAAAACATAAAATTTATATAAAAAACTATTGCGGAGTCTCAATTATTTATTGTTGAGATATAAATTTCACAAAGAGTTTCGACTCTTATTTTGTGACGACAATACTTATAGCATGTTTGGTTCAGCTTTTTTTTTCACCCAAACCATGGTTTTGGCCAAAAGTTATAACATGTTACTTTGACCAAAACCATAGTTTGGATGAAAAAAAAGCTGAACCAATCACACTATTACTCACCCAAGGCCATTTGTGAAAGTGGACAAAGAAATTTGAAGGAGACGCGGTCTAATATAAAATGACGTCCTGCCTTAAGATGAAGAAAATAGAATGACTACTTGTAAGAATCCTTTCTAATATTCAGTTTTAACTTTGGCATATCAACACCACTTTTGTAAAGTTTGACCTTAGAACATTAATGATGGCTTTAATATGTTACAAATTTCTACGCTTTAGAGTCATTCATAAAATAATGCTCCATCCAGTTATACTTGGGATACCTTGAGGAATTTTAGTATATTTAGTACCTTTTTTGTGTCATTCGAAGGAAGTTGGCTTGGTCAGCATACCAAGCAATGTGAGATTGAGCTAGCATGCGCTTTATCATCTAAATGTCTATCACTAGCATTGCTTGTTTTAGACTTAAACATTAATTTATTCTTGAAGTACCAAATTACGTATAATGTTGTGAGAAAAAGACTTGTCAAGTGTTCAACTAGACAAAATGTATTTATCGGCTGAGAAAACCATATCAATGACCAAGTTTATATGTCTTGAGGTTGTATTTTATTAATCCCGAGAGACATAATAAGCTAAATCATACTGCCCAAGCAAAATTACGTTGGATAAATGATTTATAGACTCTTCATTATTTAAACAAAATGGGCTTATAGAATCAATTTTTAAATGATGTTGTCTTAAAATATTTGCCATTGGAAGTGAATCAGTCAACATTTTCCATCCAAAAAGAAAGATTCTCAAAGGTAACTTCGTTTTCCATAATCTATCCTAGGCTTGAAAATGAGTGTTAATACTCCGTAAAGAATGATTAATCAAAAGTCAATAACCATCCGCTACTTTGTATTGCTCAGATTGATTGTCGGATGCAGTTGTCCAGTAACAAAAAAGTGATATGCATAATCTCTTGTACCACTTTTGGAGGATAAAGAAGCTAAAGATTTTCAATATTCCAAGAATCATTATCCTTTACTATACTTAAATGCGGTGGACAATCTGCATCTGCCTCCAAAGGCTATTATTAAGTCTTGTTTGATCTTCAGTTCCAATCTGCCAACGAAGGTTCCTAGAAATTGTTGTACTAGCCCTTAGAATTCTTGTCCATACCTAAAAAGAATTATAGTGAGCCTTATATTTTCTGAGTCCTTATTCAAAAGATAATTAGACTATAGCACTTGCATGAATAATGATTGTGAATATCCATTCAATAATCGCCATGAATGCTATGCTAACAAAACTTGATTGAACTGAGGCGTGCATTTGAAGCCCAAACATCCTTCCTGCGTGGGGCGGTAAAGTTGTGTCCAATTCAATAGATAGACCCTACTTTTGACTTTTCCTTGAGTTATATCCCTATAACAAATATGCAATTCTTCCGTCAATTTGTTGAAAATAGAATTGTTGACCAACAAAGCAGGATAGTGGATAAATTAGAGTAAAATTAATAACTGCCTTGATTAAAGTCATTTTGACCTTCTTGAGAAAGAAGTTTATGCTTTCTAACCCTGTAATTTGTGATCAATCTTCTCAATCAAATCAATATAGATGGAAGTTTTTTATCATCCCACATCAACCTGTACTTCCAAATATTTACCCAATATGGGTTTACAATAAACACCAAATACTCTAGGTATTATCTTCTTAAATTGGTGAAGAATATTTATTATAAGAAAACTAGCAGATAGAGACAGAAAATTTTCCATCTCAGATATGAGGCAAATCTATCTAAGTTTCATCCTTAAAAGTTGATTTGTAAAAAAAAGTAAAGCAAATTTTAAAGACAAAATTAGAGATAGAAAAAATCTTCTCGAAATTAACCACGTCTAATTTCATTGCTATTTTATTACAATAATTAAGAGTAAAAAAAAATTAGTTGTGAAAATTTAAAGACAAAATTATTCATTACAAAACCTATCTCAAAGTGAGCATTATTTTTGGAATAATCAATTGATGTTAGAGATGGAATTAGGGACAAAAATTTTCTATCTTAAAATTTTTTGTCCTTAATTTTGTCTTTAATCCATCTATGAATAAGTTTTTGGAAAAATGAGGTACAAATTGGAGATGGAAATTTTTGTCTCTAATCCATTTCACACGGGGTTATTTGAAAGCAAAGACAAACATTTTTGCCTCTAGTTTTGTCTATAATGTATGTTTTTATAAATTAAAGCGTAGTTATAGATTTAGAATTGAAGGATTGTTTGTAAATTGATGAGCAAAAGAAAAAATATATATTTCATTTTGTGGAAATTTAGCCCATAAGGAATGAAAGATTAATTCAAACTTCTTTTCTAAAAATTAATTAAGGTAAATGTTTTTTTATCATGTCTATAAATATTGACAGCCCATTTTGCTATTAACTATGAAATTCATCATTCTTACTTTGCTTTCTAACCTAATTCCTTCTTTATATATAAAGGAGCATAATAAATTAATGCTTCAACCCTTTGCATTAATTTGTTTGATCGATTAAGGTTATTCATTTGTATGGTCTTTGAAATTGTAATTGGGTTTAAATCCCCCTTAATAAAAGGGGTAATCATAGGAATTAACTTATTCCAGGCAATTTTTTTTTAGTGAACTATATTATTTGTCTTAGTCACTTATTTCTTAATTTGTTAGAGAACTTGAGAAGAAAGATAGAAGGATTTATAACATAAAATGTATCCTACAAGATTTAACCCCTTATCGTTTTTGTTTAAGTATAGATTAATTTAGGTTATAGAGATTTGGTAAATTTAAGAACTTAATTATTAATTGATGGTAAGAAAGAAGGCTTTATTTATTGAAAGGAAATAGAGACAAAAAATTTCCTTCACAAGATTCATCTCTCAACATGCAATACGGTGTCATCTTTAAAATTTTGCATTAAATACAAAAATTTCTATTTAAAGTCCATTTGTGGTAGAATAAATGATGTTGTTTGTTAAAGACAGAATAATATATCTCTAATTTCGTCTCTAAATATAAGGAATGAGACAACACCATTCTTATAAAATTTAGAGATGGATGTTCATTTCCATCTCGGATTCCATCTCTAAACCCCACTATTTGTTACAAATTTCACTTTCCCTTTATTCAAAAACCCTTGTGCCTAAAATTTTTGCTTCATTTTCCTCTACTTGTCAAATGGTCAAATCCTTCAATTCCTTTCCTATTCTGTCAAATTGTTACTCCAGACTACATTCTCTTACCATTTTTTACCACAACACAGCAAACACCCACTGCGTCCAACCATCTCCAACCCTCTATAAAAGTATGTCATGTTCTATTTTATTCTCTTTTGCCTCTTGCTCTACAATTTGTGTGATCTTTTGTCTTTCTTTATAGATTTGGGTCCTCCCCATTTGTGCAACACCTATCCCTTTCAAGAAACTTAGTTTTTTTTTTCAATAAGGATTGCGTTATTCAAGTATGTTGGAATTAGTTAAGAATTTGATGCTAAGCTTTGTTTAACTATTGTCCCCCTTGTTTGTATGATTTACTTTACTAAAATGATAAGTTTATTGCTAGTTGTTTTGAGCAATTTGGAAATGGATAAGAGTTTCTTTATAATTAAAGAAACATGCAATAAATTTTGTAGGGAAAGACTTGAAGAATTAAACTATCAAGTTTATAGAGGTATAGGTGTAACATCATAATGACTTAACTCTAACTAATCTCCCTCTAGGCTTAATTCCATATGATTTCCAAAGAACAAGTATAAAACGTGACATTTTCAAGCTATAAAACGGGGTTCAAACGTTCATAATTTGTCCCGTGGGTCCCGTGAATCCATCATTCACATTCTCTACTCAAACACTATTTATACAACTTGAACATAGCCTCAAACAACCCATAAATCATGGATATGAAGCCAAAGACCAACAAAATGCAATTTCTCACATGGGCCTAAAAGTCAGATTTTTGGCTCTAATTTGAAAAACCATAACTAATTATAGAAAAATGAGAATCAAGCAAACCATAGCTCTATGAAAATATCTAAGTGTTAAATTTACACTAAAAATAATTCTCAACCATAATCTCAGCGTTTGGATTATGTTTGACATCGAAAAAGAGATAGAGGTCCGGCTATCCCTAGTACTGGTGCAGCTTGTTGTCATGAAATTCAAAAATTCGTAACTAATTCCACAAAAATAAAATTTTGACAAACTATACCAATTTGGAAAGATATAGATGTTAACTAGAAGGGAAAAATAAGTCCAGATTAGTTCAGTAGCCGTTGGACCTCGAAAACTGATAGAACAGTAATAAAGGTCGGATGGCTTCCCTGATGTTAACATTAAACTCCAGAAAGTCGTTTCTCCTTCTACAGACCTCCAATTGAGGTGCTTCCAGTTTATAGGTCACTATGGATATCTAGTTTATGCTCATAAAATTTCATGACAAGTAGACATCATTTGGTCCATGAATGACATAGATTTAATTTCAGATCTAGTTGCACAGTATAATAACCAAACCATCAAAATCTCTCAACTTCAACAATTTGCCAAATATTTCTTAGACCTCCAAATATTACCTACTTTAGCTTCTCGGGAAGCTCTCAATAGACTCTAAAGGCATGCTAAATTTCATATCAAGAAGAGCTCATTTGGTCATACTTTGACAGAGCTCACAAATATGGTGGTTTTGGCACCCAACATGGTTCAAAGTGGGTCCAAATGGCCTCACACATGTTCTAGCACCTTTTGGACAAGTTTGAAAGTATAAACATAGTATATATGAAATACTCAAGTGGTCCAAATCAATACACTTCTCAAATTTGTTATGCTACGGTACAAAATGCACTATTACGTATAAGCCACAAAAAGGTTAAATCTCGCATTTTCATTGCTTTGGATTTCTATATAGTTTATACACCATTCATACATACTTTTACACTTATTCAAATATTTACATCTCAAAAATAATATATATACATAAGCACTCGGTCTTCCTATACATCAAGTTAGGTGTGAGTGTGCAAAAGTGGCAAAACAAGACCTTCTATACCTCATGGCCTCCACTCTTAGGCTCTTGAGCTCCATCTGGACCATATGAGATGAGAGAGGGAAGGGGGTGAGATTCAGGGAATCTCAATAACTCATACACTCATTCAAGGAAACAATCAAGATATATAAGCAAGTCAAAGCATGCAAACAAGTCACAATGACACAACATATGATTTTCATGCCATGATATCATATCAATGCCAAGAATAAGCTCTAGAGACTTTTGGTCTAGCCTCACCTGAGCTTTGGGACTTTTGAATTGGCCTCACCCTTGGTTTAGGAACTTTTGGCTCCACTTCACCCATCTCAAGAGACTTTTGGTTCCACCTCACCCCAGCAATTTTCACAATCCATATCATAAGCATATTGGTACCAATGCACCAAGGCAATATCAAATGGCATGGCTCACAATACAAGCATATACACAAGCATACAATGACTATATATATCCAAGAATGCAAGAAGAAAGAGTGGAGAGCTACCTTGTAAGCCAACACAAGCCTTCCCTTTCAAGTTCTCTTCTCCCTTCTTGATTTCACACTCACAACTAGATGGAGTTGCTTCTTTTGAGCCTAAGCACAACAAAGAGCATGAAATTACTCTCTTATAACTCAACAATTATTTATAAAGCTAGGAGTTTCTTCAGAGCAAACCCTAATAAGTATAAGCAACTAGGGGTCTCTCTCTCTCTCTCTCTCTAGAGTTTCACCAACTTTTTTTCTCTTTTCTTTGCATTTCTCAACTTATCACATTCTCTTTTAAGGGTTTCTTGCTCCCTCTAGGCCAGAACAAAGCTTTCTTACTCATCAACCCATGAAAAGGGAGCTTGGAAGGAGCAAAATAAAATCAAGAAGAAGAAGCATGAAGAGCTTTAAAGGTTCTTACCTTTCTTCCTTAGCTTCCCTTCCTTCTTTCTTAGATTCTCCTAGTTTCCCTCTCTTTCTCAAGCCTTTTTTCTATGCTTAGATGAAGCTTAGGTTGGTTAAAAGAGAAAGGATGAGTTTGGACGCTTTAAGAAGTCAAATTCTCTTTTTTCACGTTTTTCCAGACTTACCCTCGCTATAGCGAATATAACAAAGAATAATCCTCGCTACAGTGAGCACGTATCAGTCTCAGACCCTTGTTTTCGCTACGGCGAGGAACCCTCTAGTTTTTGTATGAGATGCCTGCACTCGCTATAGGTAGAAGTATTTTTGCTATAGCTAAAAAACACTCTTACTATAGTTAGACCATTTCTCACTATAGCGAATAGGTACATTCACTATAGTTAGCAGACTTAGAAAATTTCAGGACTTCGAAAAATTTTCAGCTTTTTTTTTCTTGTTGTTACAATAGGCAAGTTTTTTAAAAGAAAACTTGCTCCATTTCCTATATGCATTTGTATAGATTAGGCACATTGTGCAATCTTTAGCAATGACAAATAATATAATCTAGTAATTTGCTAAGCCTATCTCTCTTTTCTAAGACAAATTTCTTGGCTATATTTGTTACGTGTAATCTATTCTTTCTCAGATTTAGAGTAGAAAAAAATGTGTTATATTTTGTTGATAATATAGTGATCTATCTTCAAAATGGCATATCATTCATCATTGTGATATTTTTAGGTATTGTTACCCAATGTAAGTCGGTACTCTACAAAAATGCCTCCACTATTTTAATATTGCATGACATCATGTTAGTGCAATTACTTGTTATCACAAAAACATATGATCTATTTGTTAATATTATTTTTTGGAAGTCTATGACACCTTTGGGTTAATTTTATATATTTCATATCATGATGTGCTAGAGAGCATACCTAAAGTAAAAGAGTATTTATTTTTTTTATAATATGATAAGTATGTAATACTATTTTGTATGTTCGTTGTCACCTTTTCTTTGCTTTAGGTTATCTCACTAATTATCAAATGGTGTTTTTATGTTCTTTGATGAGATTTATGATAGCATTTTAATAGAATAATCATTATTTTTTAACACTCTCCCTTTTCTTAATGCCATTTACATTTGTAATCCATAAAAGCTTTATAACATAACAAGTTATTTGAGGCTCTGAGCCAGCATGCCCTTATCAATTATATATCGTCCATTGCAAAAAGCAAAATATAGGATACACAATTTTGGACAAATCAAGAATTCTTTCCTGTTTTGTTTTGTTTAGTAAGGGTCCATCAATTTTGTCCTTTTTCAATAACGAAACTTCAGCATAATTGAACCTCCCCTTTAAACTTCAACTTTAGCTCAATTGAACAACGATATTATCTCAGTCCAATCAAAATTATGCACCTTTTATTTTCAAAATTTAAAAAATAAATTTAATTAAAAATACATCTATCGATCAACCAAAAATAAAATAAAAGTTTTTCTTTATTTAAAATTATAAATGATTTATATTTTATCATCTTACCATTCAATATATATCTATATCATATCTTAAATTTTGTCTCTACATATTTTTAATCACTCGCTATGAGCCATGACTAAATTGTTTTGCACGAAGTTTGTTCAATACCAAATAGATTTTAATGGTTGAATGGAAGTTAACTCTTCTACACATTTACTGTTTGGCACACAAAATTAAAGAAAATCAAAGATAGAATAAAAAATGGAAAAAAAAGTAACATGAAAGATAAAAAATAACTCTTATAATCTTATTTAAAAAATTAAAAATTACTAAATAATAATTATAATAATATAATAAACATTATACAAAATTAAAAAAAAATAACCCAAACAAATGAAACAAATTCTTAGACATTAATGATGAACTCTCCCATATACTCCTAACTAGTCAACTAGTCAAGGTCGCCTCGGAGTGCCACCCACAATCAAGTTAATGCTCTTTGCTTAAATTTTTCTTGTCAGTTATCAATCATGTTTAATTGTTCTGCCAAACGAGGTTTTCGTTTTTGTTTTGTTTCCATAGATCATATTAAAATACAATGGAATGAATTATGACCCTCACATCCACTTTCATAATTTCATATGACCTCTCTAACAAGTCTATTTTGTTTTGTTCCCACTTTTCACATTTGAGCACCTACTAGTCAATACTTGGGATGCCATAATCTATTAAATAAAAAGATCTAATTTATATACCCAAACGTAATAAAAAATGAGATATCAAGTCTGTTCGTCAAACCAAGGGTTTTATTTAGATTCAATGGTCTTAGAGAGCTTTTAGATACCTTAAGTTAATGTGGTGGAGGATGTTTTAAGTTTGTTCAAAAAAAAAAAATAGTCGGACAATGTCTGAGTTTGATATATTATTATCACCTATTTCTTGGGATTAAGAGATTGATGATAATAATTTTAGAAAAAAATATTGATACCTTATGTGTGAGACCCTCACATAATGTGGATTTATCATTCAAAGTGACTCTCACATAATATATCTATTTCTTTTTAGAATTGACACCTTCAATATTTAAAAAAGTTAAAAAAATTCAAATTATATTTTTTGTTATCTTGGATATCAAAGTATATAAGAAAATAAATTATTATTTTGTCCTTGAAAAATTACTAACTTCTCAACATAGTCCACCTATGTGTACAACTATCAGTTTAGTCCCTCAATTTGGAGAAATTAAACTTGCAACTTTAACAAATGAAGAGATGCAAAATGATTAGAGAAAAAAAATTATAAAGAGACCAAATGGAGAGGATTAAATTTTGGAAGATGAAATTGAGAAGTTAGCCATCTTCTAAGAATAAAAACAATAATTTACTTTATATAACATCAAGGTAAAATATAGTATTTAAGATGCATATATTTGATATGACAATTAAAATTTTCATAGAAAAAATAAATGTGGCATTTTATAAAAATTAACAAAGCTAAAAAAATGTGCGTTATAAAATTTTAGTAGTTTTTAAAATGCTACCATCCTCTCAACCCTTTTATATCTTAAACGAGACTTATCACCCTAAATGCTAAATATAAATATTTTAAATGTCAATCAACATTCAAATTAAGCACGCCAACGTCAAAATCACAAGTGATCAAAGTTTTTTGTTTGCCAAAGACCACATGAAGTCAATAAACTTTATTGGTGGGCCCTATGCTTGCATTCAATTCAAGCTATCACCTCATTTGCACAAAATAAATGTTATTGATTCTACTCAACCAACAATTTGATCCATTTCTCCTCTCAAACACTATTGTTAGCTTTGAAATGCATTTAGGTTGTTAGAAGACTAGTAATTCAGATTTTTTTAGTATCTTAAATATCATCTAGACTAACAAATATCTTAAATATCATAATATGAGATATTAAATATATAAAATATCTACTTTTCGCGTGACAATTAAACATATAAGATATTCATGTTTGTCACTCATATTAGTCATAACTAATTGCTTATTGAATTGCCAAATATGCCCTTTTCAAATAAAGACAAAAGCAACAATTTATAAATTAATTTATATCAGCACTTATTCTGGAAGATGAGATATTATGATATTTTTAGTGTTATGCAAATTATTATTTTTGTTAGATGTCATATTAAGATAATATCTAGGATATCACAATAAAATCATATAACAATCTATTAAATAAAAATATTTTAAGGGTTTGATCTCTCCTTCACCTCTTTCTAGTGCTCTCAAAGCCTTGTAAGTTCTTTGTAATAAAAGCAAAATCAAATTTAAATATGCAAATATCATAAGATGTGAAATGTATATGTCAGTGGGCCAAAAAAAAAAAAAAAAGAGACCAACTGTTAAATCTTACAAAAGCGTTTGGCACACTGTTATTAAATATTTTATGATATTTTAAGTATTATAGTATAAAATATTAAGGTATGAAATATTACAAAATTTAAAACGTTCATATTTAGTATAACATATTAAAATTGTCATAGAAAATATATATGCGGTATTCTATAATAAAATTAACAAATCTAAAATACGTACCATAAAATTTCAATAATTTTTAGATGGGGATGGAATACCACCCAGAAAAATATGATTCTGTAACATCTTTGTTTCTTGTATGACACCAAAGTTACCTATGATATCATTTGTTACATGTGTGCTACTATTTACATGACAAAATTTTATCCGTTAAATTAATAAGTTCTAATATTTAAATTATTTTCTTAAATTAATCAAGTGAACACAATTTTGACACGTAAATAATAATACATGCGATAAGTAGTGTCACAGATTTTCCTCATTTTCCAGTATACATAACAAACATAAATATCCCAGGAAAAAATTACACATAATCTTGTTAAATTGTTGGTTCAAGTTTTAAAATTGGCAAATAAACCCCTAAACTTTCACATTCCAAGCAGTATCTCCCACTATCTTTCTCTTAATGCTACTAACTCATTTGTCACTTCAAAATCCCCATATATTGAAATGGACACCTTTTAATACAATGGTCTTTCAACCGATATCTAAGGTTGCAGAGGAGTTAATTTTGTTGAGAGGAAATTTAAAAAAAAAATTATACTATAAAAAATTTAAAGACTTAATTATTAATTTTAGAAACATTCAAAATTATTTGTAAGTAATCCAATTCTAAGACAACACGTTTCCCGTTTCTCAAATTTCTTCGTCTTAAATTTCAACTCACATCATAGTCTCACATACCAAAATTAAAAAGAAAACTTACAGTGAAATTTTTTTAATTAAAAATATTTATACAAAAATATTAAATTTTAAAATTATTTTAAGGTTAAAAATTTAAATTCTGTAAAAAATTATAATTTAAAATCCTAAATTAAAAATCTTAGTTTTATATATTTTTAGAATAATTTTAAAATTTAAAATTATTTAATATAAATACTTTTTTAATTTAAAATCATGAATTATGATTTTTTTTTCAAATTAAAATGTCAGTGTATGAAACCTTTCCCATAGTCAAAAGCTCACCAAAAGTCAATTTTGTTGTCTGTCTCTGTGCTTGTATTTAATTCAATTATGTTACCACCCTTTCCACAAAATGGACGTCAGGGTGACTCTGTCCCACCAATAATATTATCTGCATCATGTTCTATTCAAAATAAAACTGGATTTGTTTGGAATTATTACGTATACAGCTAGGCCCTCTATAAACACATCACTGAACGGGGCCCACCCTCTAGGAAAATTCAACCAGCTTGACTAGACGATAGGTGAAAAATACATAGTATATTGTTCAAACTTCAAAATCAAAATTAATCAACACGAAAACATATTGTGAAATAGAACCTTGACTGGAAAGTACTGATATTATTTAAGAGATAACATATTTTTCTTAATAATTTGAGATCAAATTTTTTAAGAAGCATTTTTAGATTAAATTTTTAAATACATCAATAATTATAAAAATAAATGCATTCAGAATTTTAAAAATATAAATTAAAAGTTATTTTAAAAATTAATCTAAACAAAATTTAAAGATATTTCACAAATAAATTTTCTGAAGTATTATATAAGGTGCAATCCTATGTAATTAAAAAAAATTAAAAAGTTTTTAATGTTAAAAACTTTTAACGTAAAGAATTTCCTTTTAGTTTCTAAAATTAAAAACTACCTAGTTTTACGTTTAACTTAGTTTCTAAAACTAAAAACTACTTAGTTTCTAAAATTAAAAACTACCTAGTTTTACGTTTAACTTAGTTTCTAAAACTAAAAACTACTTAGTTTTACGCTTAAAGATGGAATTTTTTGTAATTATAAATTAATTATATACAATATAATTGAAAAAAAATAACAAAAAAATTTACATACAATTTTTTTTTTGTCATTCTTTTTTAACTGTATCATTGTATGAGTATTCAATTTCCTTCTCTGTATTTATCAGAGAATCCGAATTGAATTCAAGATGCTCCATATGACTGAAAGAAAGAAGTTGATCAAAATTTTGACGATTCTTGTTTCTAAAACCCATTTTTTCTGCACTTCAAATTGCACAACATAAACCCATCAGAAGCAAATCAAAGCACAAGAAACAGAACCTAAAAAAGAAAGAAAAAAAAATGAGAAGTTGCAAACACAATCACGTCTCTGCTCTATCCTCGTGCTTCTTCTTCTTCCTCTTTCATCTTCTTCATCCTGCACAAGCCCAGAATATTATACAGCCAAACTCCACAGGCTACAAGTGCCCGGCCAATCAGACCACCAGCTCCAACTACCCATGCCAAACCTACGCTTTCTACCGAGCCACGGCTCCAGATTTCCTCGACCTCGGCTCCATAGGTGACCTCTTCTCTGTTAGCCGCCTCATGATTGCGAAGCCGAGCAACATTTCCTCTCCTTCTTCCCGTTTAGTCGATAACCAACCCCTCTTTATTCCATTGTCATGCTCTTGCAACTTCATCAACTCAACCTTCGGCGCCATCTCTTATGCGAATCTCTCCTATACCATCAACAAAGGAGACACCTTCCTCATCGTCTCAACCAAGAAATTTCAGAATCTCACCACCTACCAATCCGTAGAAGTCGTAAACCCTACTCTCATCCCGACGAATTTGACGATCGGGGTTAACGTTGTGTTCCCCGTGTTCTGCAAGTGCCCTAACACAACGCAATTGCAAAACAGAGAGAATTACCTGATTTCCTATGTGGTTCAACCATCTGATAACATATCATCCATTGCTTCTATGTTTGGCTCGCAATCGCAGGCTATAATCGATATTAATGGCAGAAATTTCCGAGTCTTTGATACTATTTTCGTCCCGGTGTCGCGATTGCCGGTATTGTCACAGCCCACGGCTACAGCTTCGCCTCCTGCTTCGTCTCCTACTGCTTCTCCTGGAAAATCTGATGACAGAAAAGGTACTGTTAGAGGATTGGCGATTGGGCTGGGGATTGTTGGGTTATTGTTGATTTTGGTTTCTGGGTTTTGGGTTTACAGAGAGGCTCTCTTCAAGGATAAGTTGGGGGTGGTGGGAGATGAGGAGAAACAGAAGCAGAGCTTTTATGGGGCAAGCAAAGAGACCAAAGGGTCGAAGGAAATGGAGGCGAAATTGATGGCGAATGTGTCGGATTGTTTGGATAAGTATAGGGTTTTCGAGTTTGAAGAACTGAGAGAAGCCACTAATGGGTTTGATGAGAGTTGCTTGATACTTGGGTCTGTGTATAAAGGGACAATTGATGGAGAAGCGTATGCTATCAAGAAGATGAAGTGGAATGCCTACGAGGAGCTCAAGATCTTACAGAAGGTAACTATAATTTTCCATTTGCTTAAAAGCAGTAATTATTTGTTCATTATTAGGTTCTAATATGAATCATTTTAATGTCAGTGATTAAAGCCCTTTATTTTGTGGTGATAACCAAAAGATTTGGCAGGAAATTGCAGAGCAGTCTAGAATGAAAATAAGATATAGATTGAAAATTTTGATGCATTCACTTGGAGCAATAGATTAGGACAGCAGCAGAGAAAACCCTTACTAGAACTAATTTTATAGTGGATAACTTTTCGTGAATAATGAGAAAAGATCAAGTGAAGTGACTTGTCTGATAATGGGTCAACGGAATTGTTTGTTTTTCATTTGGAAGGCTTCAAATGATATAATACGCCAGAATTAGCAAAACTATAAATTGAATTTTCTCATAGTTACCTCACCCTCTTCCTCTCCTTTATTTTTGACATACTCAACCGAACCAAGGGAATAATCCTGTGGATGCCCAGATACAGCAAATGTTAATAATAATTCCCATGTAACTTGGTACAAAAAATTAATCAAATTGATATAGAAATATGGCAGTGTCAGAAAATGACAAAATTGCCACTGCCCACTTGTTATCCCTGGTTTTAGATATATAAATATCTAAAACAGTGTAAACTTTATCAAACTGGTAGGGCATGTTTGGTACAAAGGCTATGAGAGGAAAAGGAAAGGAAAGGAAAGCAGATTCCCTGGTCTCTGATGTTTGGTATGCAGGATTCCTTTTCCAATGGAATGAAATTTTCCTTCAAATGATGGAATGTGCTTTCCTTTGATAAACTGATGGAATGTGCTTTCCTTAGGTGCAGGATAATATTTTTAGATAGCTAAGTATTTTTTTTTTTAATTTTAGAAATGAAAAAATAAATGTAAAGATTCCTATCCATTCCCATTCCCTTTCTCATTCCCATTCCCATCCAAATTCATTCTACGTACCAAACGTACCCGTAGTTTCATATAATACCCTTTAGTTAAGTCTTTTAAAAATATGTTAAGAATAGAGAAAGTGTTAAGTATTTAATGGCATTGTTGCTCCTGGTTATTAATGGAGGGGTCTTTCCAACTTTGTCTTATACAGCTTTTTCTGATAAAGCAGCAGCTTAGGTTAGGTTAAAGACGCCGTAATAGACAAAAGCCGACGGGCAGTTTGTTCGTATGTCTTCCTGAATGACCACTCTTAGCAAAAATATCAACCAACAAAAAAACTCATAACAAAATAAAAAGATAAATAAAATGATATCTCTAGTAATTCTATTATCTACTGTTCTCTCCGATTTTATATGTGCGTAACTCTATTGTTTATTTGTTTAGTGATTTTACCCCTTGTAAGTTGGATTGGGATTCTTTGCATTTTAATAGAATTTCACTGTTAATTTTCGAGAAAGAAAACAAGTGTATATTAGCACCAATTAATGGACGCCGCATTTGTTATAATCTATGAATCATATGTATATTGTATTTTTTCCCCTTCAAAATGTACAGTCATTTTCTTTAAAAAAAAAAAAGAAAGAATACGGTGGATTCACATCCTTTGTATATCAAGAGTTACAAAATTGAAATGATGGGCAGATTCTGCATTTTTGAGAAAAATTGATAGGGTTGATCTCAAAAATAGATAAATGAATAAAGACACAAGGAATGGGGCCAAATATTTCTTTTTGAAATTGACACACTAACTTTTTTAAAATGTAGACTATGCCAATCCCAGCTGAGTGTAAACCATCTCTTTTCAAATTCTTTACACTTTCTAAATACCGAATTTCAACACAGATCTTTTTTGCTTTTTGGTCTGACTTGGCCACTTGACTTGTCTCAACATCAAGAAGGATCATGTCTTATTATGATACATGACTATTCATCTTTTTGGTAGAATAAATTTCTAGTAGATGATTAACAATGCATAATTTTTTGTATATGATGTAGGTGAACCATGGGAATTTGGTGAAGTTAGAGGGTTTTTGCATAGACGACGAAGAAGCAAACTGCTATCTGGTATATGAATATGTCGAAAATGGATCCCTCTACTCGTGGCTGCACGAGGACAGGACTGAGCGGCTGAACTGGAAGACAAGGCTACGCATTGCCATCGATGTAGCCAATGGCCTCCAATACATCCACGAGCACACAAGGCCGAGGGTTGTGCACAAAGACATCAAGAGCAGCAACATCCTCTTGGACACCAACATGAGAGCCAAGATAGCCAATTTTGGGCTCGCAAAGTCAGGAATGAATGCCATCACAATGCACATTGTGGGAACTCAAGGGTACATAGCTCCAGAATATCTAGCTGATGGCGTGGTATCAACAAAGATGGATGTGTTCTCCTTTGGGGTGGTTTTGCTTGAACTGCTTACAGGTAAAGAAGCCATTGATGAGGAAGGGAATCTCTTGTGGGCACGTGCCATGAGAACTTTTGAAGTGGGCAGTGAGCAAGAGAAGGGTAGGAGACTGAGGGAATGGTTGGATAGAGCTATTTTGAGGGAGACATGTTCATTGGAGAGTTTGATGAGTGTGCTCACTATTGCCCTTGCTTGTTTGCATAGGGATCCAGCAAAGAGGCCCGGTATGGTGGACATTGTCTATACTCTGTGTAAAAGTGAAGACACAGATACCTCAGATGATGGCGTAGGTTCCCCGTTGGTATCGGCTAGGTGAACTGGATCATGGTCTTCACCCATTTGATTTGTAGAACACCAACATGGGTGCAAGAATAAGTTTATTGAAGGAAGAAAGATTTTCTGAATAGTCCATCAAGAATAAATTAAATGAGAAGCAAATATATGTACGTACGTAAAAGGTGGATTCGCTGGAAAAATACTCAGGGTGTTGGTCCTTTTAATTATGATTAAATGATGTTCAATCAGTTTCCTTATATATTGAATAATTTCTTGATGAAGAAAAAGTAATAGAATATGAGTGTGAGGCGGGGAGGATAATGTTGGACATTGTGTGAAATGTGTATAGTTATTTAGTTTAAGTCTACTTTTAGTTCCTTTAGTCTATTTAAATTTATTTTGCAGTGTTGTCTTTTTATTTTTTATTTTTTGTTGCCAGTATTTTTTAATTTCTTCTTTAGAATAATTTTGTTATTTTAATGTTAGTTAAAAGAATATTATATATCTAATTATTAAATTAAACGTAATAATGATGAGATGAAATAACAGTTAAATTTTGTTGAATAAAAAAATTAATAAAAGTAAAATTTGTTTTTAACTATTCTTTTAAAAATAATGAGGTAAGATTAATTTAATTGAAATTAGAATAATTAAATTGTTCTTATAAATAAATTAGAATAATTAATTGAAATAAATTAATAAATCTTTCTTCAGTTTCCCCATAAAAATTCAACTTTGCTCATATTGTAAAAGTAATTTAGGCAAAGTGTGTACAAATTCACTCAAAAATTATCATATATATAAATGTGTTTTTTTTTTGGGTTCTTTTTGGTTTTGTTTTTGGGGGAGGGGAGGAGGAGTAACTTTTGGCTTTTCGACGTTAATATGGCCAAAAAAAAAAAAAAAAATGACTCAAACGCTCCGTCGTTAAAACCTATTCCTCATATATATATATATATATTAATTCGTTAATTTTTTTAAAATCTTTAATTTTCAGTCCTTAAATGTTTATGTTTTTGGGATGAAAAAAAAATTGTAATTGTAGGTTTTTTTTTTTTTTTGGATACACAATATTTTTTTTTACTTCGTCCTTCGTATTGAAAGAATAGGGAAAAAAATGTATGATTCAATCTCAAATCTATTTGAATGTAGTCGATAACAACGAGGCTAACAAATTAATGTGTATTCAAATCATAAGAACTAGTAAACGACAATATGCTTATATTGGTGACGTTATAGACATTCAAGAATTAAAAATTAAAGATTTTAAAAAAGTTAACGAATTAATATATATAATAATTATAAAGAATTAAAATTTTAAATTCAAAATTTTGTAAAAAAAATTAAATTATGTAATTAATTTAAATGAAGAAATTAAAAAAATTGGATGAAATAAATATAGAAAATTTAAATTTAAAAATTAGATGATAAATAAAAATAAAAATAAAAATAATTTAATTCAATTTTTTTAAAAAATAATAAATCTAACAATTTATTTGAAATAAAAAAATTTAAATTGTTGAAGAAATAATCATAATAATAAATTATATATTTTAAAATTAATTAAAATAATTTCAATTATAATTAAAACTAAAAAATAAAAATTTTAATTTATACTTTTATAAATAATTTCGAATTAATAATAAATATATTAAATTTAAATTTATTTTTTAAATAAATTAAAAAATATAAATAAATTAAATATTAATAAAAAATTATAAATTGAGTCGCGGTATCTTAGGTGCCGCAATTCAATTAAAAAAAATAAAAAAAAAAGTCACAGCATTTGAGATGTCACGATTCATTAATAAAAATAATAATAAATAAAATTTTAAACATATGAAAAATAAGTTTTGACAGTGAAACGTTTTGATCATTTCTTTTTTTTTTTGGTTATATTAACGTCGAAAAACCAGTAACTTTTACCATTGTTGCCTTGGTTAACAGGGGAAAGGCCGTACAACTGTGAAGAATCATAGAGAGTTGAACCTAGATTTCCTGCAAAATCTGATTCCCTGCACTAATTACATTTTCATGTTTTTATTTTTATACTTTTTGGTGCAAAAGATCTTATTACTATAAAAAATGAAAAGAAAAAAAAAGTTTGCTTAAATTTAAATTTAAATTTTATAATTATTATTAATTAATTATTAAAAATAAAAGATATTATAAATATTTTTATCTATAAAATTATTTTTTATTTTTATTTTTATATTCAATTTTCTACGTATTAAATCACCAAAAAACTTAATCCTTCTGAGAACGTGCAATGATTTCCTTTCGCTGAGGTGATTTTAATATAAGGACGGCTCAATTAGTGAACCTTCAGACAAGCCTCTCAAAATTTGTACGGAGAATCTACAAAGATGGATCATTTCTGGAACTGTTGTCGAGCGGAACATGGTTGTTTTTGGGATCAAAGATCTTTTTTTTTTTAACATAATAAAGATAATATTTAGACTTTTAAGACATAAGATGGACAAATTAAACACCGAGGTAATATTCAAATGCACATATACTAAACATATCCTATAACTTAAAAAAAATTATTTAGCAATATTAAAATATCTTTGTATAATATTTGTTGATTTACGTTGTTAAATTATTGAGATCTAGAAAAACATAAAATTTATATCAAAAAATATTGTGGAGTCTCAATTATTTATTGTTGAGATATAAATTTCACAAAGAGATTCGACTCTTATTTTGTGATGACAATACTTTTTCACCCAAGACCATTGTCGAAAGTGAACAAAGAATTTTAAAGGAGAGGTAGTCTGGTGTAAAATGATGTCCTGCCTTAAGATGAAGAAAATAGAATGACTACTTGTAAGAATCCTTTCTAATATTCAGTTCTAACTTTGGCATATCAACACCACTTTCGTAAAGTTTGACCTTAGAACATTAATAATGGCTTTAATATGTTACAAATTTCTATGCTTTAGAGTCATCCATAAAATAATACTCCATCTAGTGATAACTGGAGGAATTTTAGTAGATTTAGTACCTTTTTGTGTCATTCTAAGGAATTGGCTTGTTCAACATACCAAGCAAAGTGATATTGAGCTATTATGCGCTTTATCATCTAAATGGCTATCAGCGGCATTGCTTGTTTAGACTCAAACATCAATTTATTCCTGAAGTACCAAATTACATATACTGTTATAAGAGAAAGATTTGTCAAGTGATCAACTAGACAAAATGGAATTATCAACTGAGAAAATCATATCTGTAACGAAGTTTATATGTCTTGAGGTTGTATCTTATCAATATCGAGAGACATAAGTTAAATAATATTGCCCAAGAAAAATTACATTGGATAAATGATTTATAGACTCTTCATTATTCAAACAAAATTGGCATATAGAATCAATTTTTAAATCATGTTGCCTTAATATATTTGCCATTGGAAGTGAATTAGTCAACATTTTCCATCCAAAAAGAAAGCTTCTCAAAGGTAATTTCGTTTTTCATAGTCTATCCCAAGCTTGAGAATGAGTGTTAATACTCCCTAGAGAATGATCAATCAAAAGGCAATAACCATTCGCAAGTTTGTATTGCTCAGATTGATTACCATACCATACTAATTGATCCAGTTGTCCAGTAACAAAAAAAGTACACTGCATAATTTCTTGTGCCACTTTTAGAGGATAAAGAGGGTAAAGATTTTCAATATTCCTAGAATCAATATCAAGCAGCAAAAGGTCCTTTACTGTACTTAAATGCGGTGCACAATTTGCATCTGCCACCTAAGGCTGTTATTAAGTGTAGTTTGATCTTCAGTTCCGATATGCCAATGAAGGTTCCTAGAAATTGTTGTACTAGCCCTTAGAATTCCTTTCCATATCCAAAAAGAATTGTGGTGAGCCTTATATTTCCTGAGTCCTTACTCAAAAGATATTTAGACTATAACACTTGCATGAATAATGATTGTGAATATCCATTCAATAATCGCCATGAATGTTATGCTAACAAAACCTAATTGAATTGATGTGTTCATTTGAAATCCAAAACACCTTCCTGCGTGGGGTAGCAAAGTTCAGTCCAATTCTATAGGTAGACCCTACTTTTTCTTGAGTTATATCCCTGTAACAAATATGCAATTCTTCCATCAATTTATTGACAATAGAATTGTTGTACAACAAAGCATAATAGTGGATAAATTAAAGTAAAATTAATAACTGCCTTGATTAAAGTCATTTGACCTACTTTAGAAAGAAGTGATGCTTTCTAACCTTGTAATTTGTGATCAATTTTCTCAATCAAATCAATATGGATGGAAGTATTTTATGATCCCGCATCAACCAGTACTCCCAAATATTTACCCAAATGGGTTTATAATGAATACCAAATGTTCTAGATATTATCTTCTTAAATTGAGGATGAATATTCACTACAAGAAAACTAGGAAATTGAGACAAAATTTTTGATCTCAAATTTGAGGCAAATCTATCTCAATTTCATTCTTAAAAGTTGATTTGTCAAAAAAGAGTAAAGCAAATTTTAAGATAGAGTTAGAGATAAAAAAAATCCTCTCAAAACTAACCATCTCGAATTTCATTGTTATTTTATTGCAATAATTAAGAGTAGGAAAAATATTATTTGTGAAAATTCAGAGATGGAATTATTCGTTACAAAATCTGTTTCAAAGTGACCATTATTTTTGGAATAATCAATTGATATTAGAGATGGCATCAAGGACAAAAAATTTTTGTCTCAACATTTTCTATCCATAATTTCATCTTTAATCCATCTATAAATAAGTTTTTAGAAAAATGAGTTACAAATTGGAGAAGAAAATTTTTGTTTTTAATCCATTTCAGACTGGGTTATTTGAAAGCAAAGACAACATTTTTTGTCCCTAGTTTCATCTATAATGTGTGTTTATATAAATTAAAGTGTAGTTATAGATTTAGGAGCGAAGGATTATTTGTTAATTGGTGGGTAGGAGAAAAAAATATTTCATCTTGTGGAAATTTAGCCCATAAGGAATGAAAGATTAATTTGAACTGCTTTTCTAAAAGTTAATTAAAGTAAAATGTTGGTGTTTTTGTCACCTCTATGAATGTTAACAGCCTATTTCACTACTAGTTATTAAATTCATCACTCTTGCTCTATTTTCTAACCTAGTTGCTTCTCTATGTACGAAGGAGCATAATAAATTAATGCTTTAGTCCTTCGCAATAATTTGTTTAATCAATTAAGGTTATTTATTCATATGGTCTTTGGAATTGTAATTGGGTTTAAAGGCCCCTTACTAAAAAGGGTAATTATGAGAATTAACCTATTCCAAGCAATTGTTTTTTGGTGAACTATGTTATTTGTCTTGGTCAGTTATTCCTTAATTTGCTAAAAAACCTAAGAATAAAGATAGAAGCATTTATAAAATAAAATGTATCCCATAAGAATTGACCCCTTATAGTTTTTGTTTAAGTATAGATTAATTTAGGCTATAGAGATTTGGTAAATTTAAAAATTTTATTATTAATTGGTGGTAAGAAAAGAGGCTTTATTTATTGAAGGGAAATAAAGACAAAAATTTTCCTTCACAAGATTCGTCTCTCAACATGTAATACTGTGTCATCTTTGAAATTTTGTATTAAGGACAAAAATTTTCATTTGAAATCCATTTGTGGTTGGAGAAATGACATCATTCAATGTTTGTTAAAGACAGAATAATGTGTATCTAATTTCATTATTACATCTAAGGAATGAGACAATACCATTCTTATAAAATTTAGATGTGGATATTCATTGCCATCTTGGATTTTGTCTCTAAATCTTGCTATTTGTTATAAATTTCACTTTCCCCTTGTTCAAAAACCATTCAATTCCTTTCCTATTCTATCAAATTGTTGCTCCTGACTACATTTTCCCACCATTTTTGACCACAACATGACAAACACCCATCATCTCTGGCCGTCTCCAACCCTCTATAAAGGCATGTTGAGTTCTCTTTTATTCTCTTATGCCTCTTGCTCTACAATTTGTATGATCTTTTGCCTTTCTTTATAGGTTTGGGTCCTCCCCATTTGTGCAACACCTATCCCCTTTAAAAACCTTAGTTTTTTTTAAGGATTGTGTTACTCAAGTATGTTGGAATTAGTTAAGAAATTGTTCCCCCTATTTGTATGACTATCTTCATTAAAATGCTAAGTTTATTGCTAGTTATCTTGAGCAATTTGGAAATGGATAAGAGGTTCTTTATAATTAAAGAAACATGCAATAGATTTTGTAGGGAAAGACTTGAAGAATTAAACTATTAAGTTTAGAGGTACATGCAATGTATTTTATAGGCAAACTTGCTCCATTTCCTATATGCATTTGTAGATTAGGCAGATTGCGCAATCCCTGGCAATGACAAAGAATATAATCTAGTAATTTGCTAAGCCTATCTCTCTTTTCCAAGATAAATTTCTAGGCCATTTTGCTACATGTAATCTATTCTTTCTCAGATTTAGAGCATAAAAATATGTGTTAGATTTTGTTCATAATGTAGTGATTTGTCTTCAAAATGGCATATCATTTATCATTGTAATATTTTAAGATATCATTACCCAATGTAAGTCTATACTCTACAAAAATGCCTCCACTGATCTTGGTGTTACATGGCATTATGTTAGTGCACATACCTTATCACAAAAACATATGATCTATTTGTCAATATTCTTTTTTGGAAGTTTGTGACACCTTTGTGTTAATTTTATGTATTTCATATCATGTGTGTGCTAGAGATCATACCTAAAGTAAAAGAGTACTTTCTTTTTTCATAATATGATAAATATGTAATACTATTTTATATGTTTGTTATCACCTTTTCTTTGCTTTAGGTTATCTCACTAATTATCAAATGGTGTTTTTATGTTCTTTGATGAGATTTATGATAGCAATTTAATTGAATAATCATTATTTTTTAACACTCTCCCTTTTCTTAATGCCATTTACATTCGTTATCCATAAAAACTTCGTACGTGATCTAAGGCTCTGAGCTAACATGCCGCCCTTGTCAATTATATATGGTTCATTACAGAAAGTAAAATATAGCATACACAATTTTGGACAAATTTATGAAACATCATTCAAGAATTCTTTCCTATTTTGTTTTGTTTATAAGGGTCCATCATTTTTGTCCTTTTTCAATAATGGAACTTTAACTCAATTAAACAACAATATTGTCTCAGTCCAATCAAAATTATGTATCTTTTATTTTCAAATTTCAAAAAATAAATTTAATTAAAAATACATCTATCGATCAACCAAAAATAAAATAAAAGTTTTTCTCTATTTAAAATTATAAACATTTTATATTTTATCATCTTACCATTCAATATATATCTATATCATATCTTAGATTTTGTCTCTCCATATTTTTAATCACTCGTTGTGAGCCATGATTAAATTATTTTGCACCAAGTTTGTTCAATGTCAAATATATTTGTAATGGTTGAATGGAAGTTGACTCTTCTACACATTTATTGTTTGGCATGCAAAATTAAAGAAAAAAAAGAGATAGAATAAAAAATGAAAAAAAAGTAACATGAAAGATAAAAAATAATTCTTATAATGTTATTTTAAAAAAATAAAAAATAAAAAATACTAAAAAATAATTATAATAATATAATAAACATTATAGAAAATTAAAAGAAAGTAACCCAAACAAACCAGACAAATTCTTAGACATTAATGATTAACTCTCCCATATACTCCCAACTAGTCAACTAGTCAAGGTCGCCTAGGAGCACACACTAACCCACAATCAAGTTAATGCTTTCTGATTAAATTTTTCTTATCAGTTATCAATCATGCTTGATTGTTCTGCCAAATGAGGCTTTTGTTTTTGTTTTGTTTCTATAGATCATATTAAATAACAATGGAATGAATTATGACCCTCACATCCACTTTAATAATTTCATATGACCTCTCCAACAAGTCTATTCCGTTTTGTTCCCACTTTTCACATTTGAGCACCTATTTATCAATAGCTTGGATGCCACAATCTATTAAATAAAAAGATCTAATTTAACTATCAAAATGTAATAAAATATGAGATATCAAGTCTATTCGTCAAACCAAGGGTTTTATTTGGATTCAATTGTCTTGGAGAGCTTTTAAATACATTAAGTTAATGTGCTGGAGCATGTTTTAAGATCACTTAGAAAAGGAATAGTCAGACAAGGTCTAAGTTTGATATACTATTATCACATATTTCATGGGATTAAGAGATTGATGATAATAATTTTTAAAAAAATATTGATACATTACATGTGAGACACTCACATAATGTGAGTCTATCATTCAAAGTGACTCTCACATAATATATCTATTTCTTTTTAGAATTGACATTGTCAATATTTAAAAAATTTGAAAAAATTCAAATTATATTTTTTGTTATCTTGGATATCATAGTATATAAAAAAATAAATTATTATTTTGTCCTTGAAAAAATTACTAATTTCTTAACTTAGTCCTCCCATGTGTACAACTATCAATTTAGTCCTTCAATTTGAGAAATTAAACTTGCAACTTTAACAAATGAAGAGATGCAAAATGATTAGAGAAAAAAAATTATAAAGAGACCAAATGGAGAGGATTAAATTTTGGAAGATGAAATTGAGAAGTTAGCCATCTTCTAAGAATAAAAACAATAATTTACTCTATATAATGTCAAGGTATAATATTGTATTTAAGATGCATATATTTGATATGACAACGAAAATTTTCATAGAAAAGATAAATATGGTATTTTATAAAAATTAACAAATCTTAAAAAGTGTGCACTATAAAATTTTAGTATTTTTTAAATGGATAAGAGATACTACTTAAAATAGTATCATCCTCTAAGCCCTTTTATATCTTGAATGAGATCTATCATCTTAAATACTAAATATAAATAGCGCAAATGTCAATCAACATTCAAATTAAGCACACCAACATCAAAATCACAATTGACCAAAGGTTTTTGCTTGCCAAAGATCACATGAAATCAATAAATTTTACTGCTTGGCCTTATGCTTGCATTCAATTCAAGTTGTCACCCCATTTGTACAAAATAAATGCCATTGACTCTACTTAACTAATAATTTAATCCATTTCCCCTCTCAAACAATATTGTTAGCATCATTTTTTAAGGAAAAATTACATATAAGGACTTTAACTTTTCAAAATTTACAATAAAATACCTTAAAACTAAAATTATTTTCAAAGACCAAAGAATCTAATGTCTACCTAGATTGAATGAAAATGCTATAACCTAAAACTTATAAGAGACTTTTAGAAAAGTTAGAAATAGATTTTTTTTTTAAAGTTAATTACAAGTTACTACAAGATTTTCATAAAGTTACAACTAGATTTTAAGAAATTTACTACAACTTGTAGCTAGTAGGAAAGTTATAACCAAGTTTTAGGAAAGTTATAAGAAACTTTTTGAAAAGTTGCAATTAGATTTCAAGAAACCTACAATCTTGCTCTCAAATGTTGATTTACCTTAATGCTAAGTCACAACATTCAAGAGTTGCAACAAAGGCTTTTCAATGTTACAAGGGACTTCAAAGAAAGTTAAACTACTAGATTTTAGGAAACTTATAACCATGGTTCTAACTTTTGTTCACACCAATACTAAGTTACAAAATTTGAGAGTTACCAGTTAGACTTTTTAAAGTTACAAAGAACTTTTAGGAAAGTCTCTATCAAATTTTAAGGGAGTTACTTATGATTGTAATAAATGAGTATGAGATAATAACTAATATAATAATAGAAACAAAAATTTGAACACATACTACAACTTAATTTACCTCCTCAAAAATTAATGCCCAGTTCTAAAAAATGAAGGAAAACTAGCTTTTCTTAGTGCTATCTAAACTATTTTTATTCAAAACTAAAATGCTAATGAACAAAATAGCAACATCAAAGATAAAATTGCTTCTATTCTAGCTTAGGTTTTAACTCTCTAATGTTGTGACTTAGCATGGTATGAGCAAAAGTTAGGACTAAGGTTATGAATTCCTTTAAAACTCGATGGTAAGTTTTCTAAAAGTCCCTTATAACTTTAGGAAACTTAGGTTGTAACTCTTGAATGTCATGACTTAGCGTTGGTGTGAGTCAAAGTTGGAGAGTTAGGTTACAAGTTTCCTAAAACCTAGTAATAATTTTTCTAAAAGTCTATCATAACTTTAGGAAGCCTAGATTATAACTATCGAAGATTGTAATTCCCTGAAACCTAGTTATAACTTTCCTAAAAGTCCCTTGTAACTTTCTTAAAACCTAGTAATAACTTTTTTACTAGTTGTAACTTGTAATAACTTTCTTAAAACTTGGTTGCAACTTGTAACTTTCCTAAAACATAACTTGTAGTAACTTTCCTAAAACCTAGTTACAACTTGTAACTTTCTCAAAACTTGATTGTAATTTTCCTAAAACTTGATAGTAAATTGTAACTTTCTTAAAACCTAATTGTAACTTTCCTAAAAGTCCCTTGTAACTTCTAGGTAACTTTTACGTAACGGCATTTTCATCCAATCTAAGTTAACATTAGGTCCTTTGGTCCTTAGAAATAATTTTAATTTTTAAGGTTCTTTATTGTAAAATTTGAAAAGTCTAGGTCTTTATATGTAATTTTCTCTTTTTTTTAATCCTTGGTGAATGGTAAGTTAGTTATAAGCCTTTAGAACAATTTCTATAATGGAGTTGGCGTTGTGACAATTGGTTGAGAGCTTTTAGGAGCTTTTAAGCCTTATATAGGCAAAATTTGATAAGCATAGTAGCTATTTCCAAAGGTCAAACAAAGATATGTAGGGGGACACATGTTGACGCTTAGTTAGGCCCAAGAGATGCAATATGGAGATCATTAGGGCATTGTACATTATGGGTGTGTGTTCGTAGGTGTCCAATCTAGATGTTGTCCCCCAAGGTGAGTGATATTCTAATGTGGCTAGGTGCAGGATAAGCCATTAAGGTCTGGGGTGAATTAAGGTCAACTTAATAGTTAAGGCAATGATATTAGGCTAAACGGGCCATGTTATTACTCATCATTAGCCTTTGAAGTAGGGATGATCTAAATAGGTTCTTTGTGGCCTATTCAAGCTTACCCAAGTAGTTAGGGGTCACATTTCACCACGTGGCACTATCATGCATCTTGTCATTTCTTTTCTTGATGGCAACACCTAAAGCTTTATAGGAAAATTACATTTAAGGAGTGTTTGGTTTGAAGGGAGGGGAGAGGAGGGGAGGATCTCCTCTTGTTTGGTATGAAAAAATTGAAGGGGATGGAAGGCAAAATACCCCCTTCCCTCCCCTCCCCTCCAAAAGTGGAGATTTTTAAAGGGGAGAGAAAATTTTTAACTTCATTTGACTAAAATGCCCTTACTTTACTTTCACTTAAAACATATTATAGATCTTATTTTTTTAATGGGGTTTAAGATAATTTTTTATGAAAAAAAATATTTTTGAAAAGAAAAAAAAATTATTTTTTATAATAGAAAGTAGGAAAAATCTTTTTTTATAAAAATATTTTAAAAACAAAAAAAATTAATTCTAATATCATAAGGATATAATTGTCTATTAATTCCTCCCCTTCCCTCCATTGAGCCAAACACTACCTTAAGGATTCATATCCTATAAAATTTATAATAAAGGATCTTAGGATCCTATAAAATTTATAATAAAGGATCTTAAAAATTAAAATTATTTCCAACAACCATAATTACAACAAAGTTTTAGAGAATTTATCATTAGTTTTAGGATATTTACTATTAGGTGCAAAAAAGTTTAGCACTTTTTTACATTCAATAATAAATTCTCAAAACCTGATAGTAATTATGGTTCTTTAGGATAATTTTAATTTTAAAAATTCTTTATTGTAAATTTTATAGGATTTGGGTCCTTTAATGTAATTTTCCCAAGCTCAATACCTCACCATAAGGGGCATGTAAGACATTTAACAATGGAATTTTAATTTTAAAATATCAAATCTAGTTTAATGCTTGGTTTGGAGTCAAATGTGAGTTGTTTTTTCCCAAGGTATAAATGGTTAAAATTTTCTTTTTCTTCTTTTCACTTGCTCATGAATTTTCACATTATGCAATTTGTCTTAGCTTCCTTGCATTCTCTATGCATCCTTATTGTTAGTTTTCTCTATTGATTGACTTACTAGTGACTACAAGGTCATATCTAGCTATTATGTTATGCTCGACAGTTGTTATCCTCAGATTATTTGCACTGTCATATAAGTATTTTAACATTCCCTTTCAAGTTTTTTTGGATTTTTAGGGCTAATGGCTCCTTCTCCTTCATTTTTGAAGCATATATTTGAAAAATGGTTTTTATGCTCTATTATTTTGGTAGGCATTGATTGTTTCTTTGCCTTTTAATGAGCTTTTCTTCCCATAATGGTGTGTACATACTATTTTTTTTCTTTATTAAAGATATTTTTCTTTTAAAATAGGCTTTAGGGGTATGAGTACATCCATTGTGAGTAACTTTGTCAGATGGTGTCAAGAGTATGTTGAAGAAGGATTTGAGAAGATCTTTTCCCTCTAGCTTGGGGAAGGTGCTTCATGTGTAACCAAAGGATGGAAAGGCCAATGACGATTATTTGACTTAATGCTAACATGGATGATAAGGCCAATTGACCTATTGAGCTGGAAGAGAATGGTCATGTCAAACAAGTTCATGTTCTTGAGAGCACAGTGAGGCTCAATGTTGAGGAAGATGGCATCCCAAAAGATCCTTGGTATAAATGGGTCTATAAAGACGTGCAAGGCCTTCTTAGCAATTGAAATAGTGTCAATTGGGTGAATGTGCTATGAAATGAACTTTTTTCTCCTTACAGGAAGATGTTATAAATGTGTCTCCATACTTATTATGTAATGGAGGATTGACACCTCGACTTTATGGTGGCACCTAAGACTGTAGACAAGTTAAGCTTTAGCATGATTAAACTTTTTCATTTAAAATAGAGCAAGCTCAAACATGGTTCTGAGCTTTAACTAAATAAACCAAGCTGCTCATGAACTTAATGAGATGAACAACTTAATTTATTTATACCCCCAATCTCGATTTGTTTAGTTAAATGAGTTTAGTATGTTGATGGAGCTTGTTCATTTAACAAATAAGTTGAGCCTAATTTAAGCTTTTAACCAGCTAAATCTAAGTAATTCATAAAAAACTCAATTCATTTATACCCCAAATGACCCCCATAAGGGGAGAAGAAGGGTGTAACAACTTAGAAATTTAAATTTTTATTAAATGGTTTAGAGTATCCTTAGTTAGAAATTTTAGTAAAATTTAAAATAATAATTGAGAGGAATTTGAAATAGGAATTTTGAGCAAATTCAAGGGATGTAAAATAAAAACTAGCAAGATAAATTATGAAACAATGCTCAATAATGCTAAGAAAGTTATCTTTGGGTAAATAATAACACTTAGTAATGCTCAATAATAATGATTTTGGAAAGTCACTTTGATATCTTCATTTTATTCAACAAAATCCTTTTATTTATCAAAACTTCAAAGTGAGTATCCCATAGTAAGCAATAATTCATGGGGAATTTTCCTTCACTTTTCGAGCATAAAAACTATTATGATGATTGAATCTCATCTTGATCTTAGTAGAAAAATTTCTTGCACCCATTCTTTCTTTTTGCCTTTTCTTTTCTTTGCTTTTTCCCCTCTTATATTTTTCTCTTTTTATCTCCTTCTGCACTCTCTCTTTCTCTCTTTCCCCTTATAGCATTCTTGTATTCTCCTTTGAGCTACAACATCATCTTCCAAGTTTGTGCTACAACCTCACCATTCCCCCTCCAGCCACTTATCATTGTAATGCTACTAGACATCATCCCTATCATCAACATTACCTCTTTGCTGTTGCATGGCTTGCAGTGGATGAATTTGCTACATGCAATTAACTATCTTGCCTCTTTTCATCTTGTTTCAAAATGGGCTTTAAGGGTACAAGTACATCTATTTTGAGTAGCTTTGTAAGATGGCGTCCAGAGTACGTTGAGGAAGAAGGATTTAAGAAGACCTTTACCCTCTAACTTCAGGGATGGGAAGGCTAATATCGATTATTTGACTTAACACTAACATAAATGATGGGGTTAATTGACCTATTAACTTAGAAGATGATGGTCATGTCAAGCAAGAAATTTTCTTGCCTAATTTGTACATGTTAGGCCCATATGCAGTATAGGTGGAATCCACATGCATAATAAATTTTAATCGTTGAGTGTATAAATGACATAGTACTCTTTGTGTATGTAAGAATTACTCATCGAGTAAGTTCATGTTATTGATAGCACAGTAGGGCCCAATGTTAGGAAAGATGACATCCCGAGAGACCCTCTGTATAAATAGGTCTATAAAGATGTGTGAGGCCTTTTTAGCAATTTAAATAGTGTCGGTCAAGTGAATGTGCTATGGAATGAAGTTTTCTCTCCTCACAGGATGCTGTAGATATATCTCCATGCTTATTATGTCATATAGGATTGGTGCCTCAACTTTGTGGTGGCACCTAGGACTGTAGATAAGTTAGCTTTAGCTTGATCAAACTTGTTTATTTAAAATAAAGTAAGTTTGAATATAAGTTTGAGCTCTAAAAAATAAATCAAGTTGCTCACAAACTTAATAAGATGAAAGACAAATCATCAAGCTCGACTAATAAAATGAGCTTAGTGTGTTGATAGGACTTGTTTATTTAATAAATAAGCCAAGCCTAATTTAAGCTTTTGATGAGCTAAACTTAAATAATTCATGAACAACTTAATTCATTTATACCCCTAGTAACACCCATAAGGGGAGGAAAATTAAAATTTTTATTGATGGGGTTATAGTATCTTTAGTTAGAAATTTTAGTAAAATTTAAAATACTAATTGAGTGAGAGGAATTTGAAATATGAATTTTGGGTAAGTTTAAGGGCTATAAAACAAAAATTGGCAGGAAAAATTATGAAATAATGCTCAATAATACATAGAAAATTATCTTCAGGTAAATAATAAGGCTAAACTAATTTTTATAAAACTTTTTAGAATCATAATTTGATAAAAATTCTATCTAAGGATTTTAAAAATTAAAATTTTTTGAAAGACCAAAAAAATATGTTATCATTCATACTTCTCAAAGTTATAACTTACTATTTCTTATGCTAAAAGAGTGTTTTAGATTTATTATTATCTATTAATAAAAACATCTTTATAATATTAGAAAAATCAAATTATAATTTGAGAGAGTATAAGTAGTAATTTTGAAATTTATTTCTGTGGTCTTTTTAAAGAATTTTAATTTTTAAGATCTTTAAATAAAATTTTTACCAAATTATTATCCTTATAGAGCATTTTTCAAAAAATTTCTTGTAACCACTCCTGTCTTTTCTTTTTCATTTTCATTTTTTTTGTTTTTTCCCTGTTATATTTTCTCTTTGTACATCCTTTTGCTCTCTTCTAAGTTTGTGCCGCCACGTCACCATTTCCCCTCCACCCATTCATTGTTGATGTGCTACTAGACGTTGTCCCCATCGTCAGTCTCCCTCCTTTTTAGGGGAGGGCAAATTTGTCCTGACCCAATTGGCCCGTCCTGGCTTGATACATAATCGGGTTGAGACGAGTTTCAGAATAACTTCTTGGCCCTATCGAGCCCGACCCTGCCCCGCTCGAGGTCTATATATATAATTTATTTATATATAAAAATATAGACAAAATTAAAAAGAATTCTTTTTTTATGGTCTTTTTATAATTTTAACCAAAATTTTTAAACATATTTTATAAATTATAAATAATTAGAGGGGTCAAAATTTATGTTAGAATTCTCCTAAATATAATTATCACATTCATGTAAGAAAAATAAAATTAAAAAATGTATATTTTTTTAAGTTTTAACTATTATATTTGTATTTTTTTTCCTATTTTCTCCATTAAATTTATGTTTTTCATGTCTATTGCATAAATTTAAAAAATATGTATTAAAAAAATAGTTATATGTCCAAAATAATTGAGTAAATATAAAAATTAAAAATTTTTTTAAAAAAATTAAAAAAAAATAGCCCGTGGCCCGATTGGCCCGATTATATTTAGGGCAGATTCAGGCCAGGCCGAGTCCGAGATGATTTTTCTTCCCGAAGTTGAAATCAGGCCGGGACTCGGGTTGAAGCAAATCCCAGCCCGTCTCGGCCCATGCCCACCCGTACTCCTTGTTGTCGCGTGGCCCACAGTGGTTGAACTCGCTGCATGCAAGGGAGTGAATAGTGAGCCCTCCTTCCTCTCTTCGTTCTCTTTGCCAATCCTCCCTTCTTCCTCCCATTTCTCTCCCTGTTCTTCTTCATATGGTGCTTATGATGGCAACTTCTCATCTAATGTGATACTAAATAAATTGTTAGTTAATTTCTGTTAGTTTTCTTAAGCTTATTTACTGTTCTGTTAACTGTGATAAGCTAGCAATTGTTAACTAGGTTATTTAAGCCTTCCTTATTAGGTCTGCCATGTAAGGCGTTGCCCTTATATATATATATATATATATATGGAAATTAAGAGAAAA
Organism: Erythrophleum ivorense; assembly: GCA_026724425.1. Classification (NCBI taxonomy): domain Eukaryota; kingdom Viridiplantae; phylum Streptophyta; class Magnoliopsida; order Fabales; family Fabaceae; genus Erythrophleum; species Erythrophleum ivorense. The sequence goes on along the minus strand of JAIUCV010000369.1, from coordinate 58,722 downwards.
TTTCTCACCTCTTCTCTCCCTTCTTTTGCTCCATCTTCTCTCTTTTTCTCTGTTTTTCCTTTGAGGGTGCTATCACTATCAGTTGTATTAGAGCAAGGCTATCCTTGGCCATGGCTGATAACACACGCAATCAATTGTCTCTATGAGAAGCAGAAGGGTGTTTACCGTCGATGATCGTAAGCATGGAGTCTCGCATCACTGGTGTTCAGGATATGATCAATGCCATGTCGCTTCAATTCACCAAAATTATGAACACCATGAATTCCAGAGGTAATTTGAGTTCCTGGAGCAGTCCATCCAAAAATAGTTGCACCGATTACCACATTCTGGACCCTTTTACAAAGATGGAATTTTTTGATTCACTCGTGAGGATGTAATCGAATGGTTGCTCAAGTGTGAAATATATTTTTCATCTAGATTCACTCGTTATGTCTGAGACTAGCTGTGCAAATTTTAGAAGAAGTACGGATAATAAGAGGGAGATTCCTGAGGCTGGGTACAAGTTTCCCAAAGCATTGACCCTTGGAGAAATGGACCATAGGCATGATTGTCCACAGAGTAGAAAAAATGCAAGCGCAGTTAACAGAGGTGGATGGAGGGGAAGAGTTGAATAATGAAAACGGTAATGGGGAAATTCAATAAGATGGGGAAGCTATTGTGGATATGGAGCCTCAAATTTTTCTTACTGCAATTGGAAGAATTGCTGCATTTCCAACTATGAGGGTGAAAGGATCAATTAAGGGGAAAACTGTTCGTATTTTGATAGACACGGGCAGCAAAGATAACTTCATTGATTAAAAAATGGTGGCACCAGGGTGGTATAAGGTGAACCCTGTGCAATTGATGAAGATAACTCTGACTTACGGTAATCAAATTGAATGTCAAGGGTTGTGCAAAGATTTAGAATGGGTGATGCAAGGAAATAAACTCAAAGCGGATGTACTAATAATCCCACTGGCCAGTTGTGCTATGGTGTTAGGAATGCAATGGCTCATATCACTTAGCTTGGTGAAGTGGAATTTTTGTGAGCTTACCATGGAATTTATAATCAAAGGGAAACCTGTTAAGTTGGTGGCTATGAATCCTTTTAAATGGTAAATTTTAGCAGAAAAACAAAAAGATAGCTTGTTAACATTGAAACCAGAAGCTCAAATGTATATGGTTCAATTCCCAAATGCTGTGACAACTATCAATGAAGGGAGCAACAATTTCCTTATGCATATTCAAGCTAAACAGAACCAGAAGCTAGATGCTGAACTTGAGGCAGTGTTGACAAATTATCGTGTTGTTTTTGAAGAGCCTAGGTCACTGCTACCTCACAGGCTTGAGCATGATCATCAAATTAATCTTGAGGAGGTAACTAATCCTATCAACCAAAGACCTTATAGATACTCCGTCTTGCAAAAGGATGTTATTGAAAAAAAAAAAAAATGGTCAGTGAAATGTTAGAAGCAGAAATTATACAACACAGCTCTTCACGCTTTGCATCACAAATTATGCTAGTTAAAAAGAAAGATGGGGCATATAGACTGCGTGTGGACTGTCAAGAATTAAATTAGCATACCATTAAGGATAAATTCCCTATTCCTTTGGTGGAGGAGTCATTAGATGAACTTGGAGGGTGCACAAATATGGTTACAAAATTTGATCTTAGGACAAGTTATCATCAAATTAGGATTTTGCCAGAAGATGTTCTTGAAACTGCTTTCAATACATATGAAGGAAACTATGAATTTTTAGTGATGCTTTTTGAACTTACTAATGCACCCTTTACATTTCAAGGTATCATGAACTCTATTTTAAAGAAGCATCTAAGAAAATTTTTTCTAGTTTTCTTTGATGGTAGCTAATTCATAGTCCTATAATGGAGCAACATGTGGAGAATCTAAAAGTAGTGTTGGAGATTCCAAGGGTTAATTTCTTTAATAAGATCAAATGTATTTTTGGAGCCACAAGAGTGGAGTATTTAGGCCACCTTTTTTCTGCAGTGGGGGTTGTAACATATCCTAATATAATTGAGGTAGTAAAGAATTGGAAAGTTCCTAAATCTATAAAGGAGTTGAGGGGATTTTCAGGTCAAACTAGTTATTGTAGAACATTTATTAAGCATTATGGTATTTTAGCTTAGCCTTTGAATGATATGTGGAAAGCCAATAGATTGCACTTATCTAAAAATGTAACTTCAACATTTGAGAAATTGAAGAAGGCACTAATCACAAGTCCAGTTTTAGTCTTCTTATATTTTTCTAAACAACTTGTAGTGCAGACTAATGCTTCATCCACATTTGGGTATTGGAGCTGTTCTTGTATAAGAGAGACATTTATAACCCATTTCAGTCAAACTCTTTCCCCAAAACATCAAGCTATGTTAGTATATGAGGGAAGAAAAAAAAACTTTTAGCTATGATGGAGGTAGTGGGAAGATGGCAACAATATTTGTTTGGAAGACACTTTATAATTAAGATTAATTAGGAGACTCTTAACTGCCTTCTCATTCTAATAATCTCAACCCCATTTCGATAATTTTGGTTGGCAAAATTAGTAGGTTATAGCTATGGTATCTTGTCCAGAATAAGGAAGAAAAATGTTGCAGCTAATGCACTCTCTCAATTGAACAATTTTGCAATAATGCAACTGGCCTTATAATTAGTCTCTAGTAAGCTATGGGGAAAAAAAAAGGGTGGGAAGAAGATAAGAAGCTACAAGAAGTTATTTTTTATACTATGATTCTTTTCTCACTATACATGGAAAGGTAATTAGCTAAGGAGAAAAGGTAAATTAATAATTGCATAAGATGAACAACTTAGACACAGTATTTTATCTTAGTTGTATTCATTGCCACAAGGTGAATGTTCTGGTTTTTTACCCACTTACCAATTGGTTAAGAGGTTATTCAACTTGAAGGATTTGCGTGGACACATCAAAAGGTATATTAAGGGCTACGATGTATGCATATAGTGTAAATATGACATAAATGCCTCCCGTGGTTTAATGCAACCACTACCTACTCCTAGAGGAGTTTGGCACAATATTTTCATGGACTTCATTGAAGGTTTACCTAGATCCATGGAAAAAGACAATATTCTAATGGTAGTAAATATATTGAGTAAATATGCCAATAAACAATATTCCAGTGGTAATAGATAGATTGAGTAAATATGCTCATTTTATTTGGCATATCACATCCTTCTATTGCCTCCATTATGGCTAAGTTATTCCTTAATCACATTTACAAATTACATGTGCTCTTATAGATATTGTGAGTGATAAAGATCCAATTTTCATAAGCAACTTTAGAGGAAATTTATGGCCAATCTAGGTATAGAACAAAATCTATCATTTTCTTACCATCCTCAATCTAATGGTTAAATAGAAGTGCTTAGTAGGTGCCTTGAGACTTACTTAAGGTACATGAAAAGTGATAAACTTGAAAATTGGTGCAAGTGGTTTCCCTTGGCAGAATGATGATATAATATATCATTCCATACTTCTGCTCAAACTATCACTTATAAGGTGATGTATGGTAGCCACCCTTTATACACCTACCTTATTTACCTAGAGAATCTAATAAGGAAGTTATTGAAAGAAGATTTACAACAAGGGAGCAGAGGTTGAAGATCCTTAAATATTATTTGGTTGAGGCAATATATAAAATGAAATAGTTTACTGATAAACATAGAAGTGAAAAAAGCTTTGAAGTGGGAGATTAGGTGTATTTCAAACTACGTCCTTTTAGACAATATTCTTTGGTGCATAAATAATCTAAAGCTATACTTAGGATCGTATTAAGGTGTGGTTTAGTGGTTTACACCTTTAATGTAATGCCTTACACAATAAATAAGATAGACTAACAAGATTTACTAAATAAATAAGGCTAAAACCTTCCTCATTTACAATTAAGTCACTATGGATTAATGAAAATATGAGCTAATTAAAATTTTTTAATGCCATAATTAAAGCCTTTGAATTTGGAGTTAATTGCAACTTAGATGGAGTTGCTTCATCTAATATATAGTTGACTTGTAACATTCAACTTTTAAGAAGCTAAATTAGATCCCATTAGGGTCAACTTTGATCATGCCTATAACACCCTAACAAATACCATTGAAAGTTTGAGAAGAACTTACCTGTACATCTTAGGACATTCCCTAGCCTAAACCTAAATCTTAGGACATAAAACAAGAGTTTTCTTTGTTGCCAAGGTCATGACTATAGCTCTAGCCACCAAATGCCCAGAAACAAAACCTGAAAGCATCAAGGCCACAGCCTCAATAGGCTTGGTTCTATTTTATGCAACACCAATATCAACCTATATCACAAAAACATGTTATGGGACCCTTTATAAAGATTTCACTGGCCTAGAAAATGAGTTCTATCGTTCCTTTAATGACATGAAATACCAAAGGAAAGGGATCACACCAACACAAAAGCTAGCATCAAGTAGCTTTTCTTAAAGTAAAAATGGTAGTTCTAACCAACAAGTGGTGTATCAAAATTTTCCAATTCTTAACCAAATTACGTCAAACCATCTCTAACAAATTTCTTTCATCCAATGACATTGTTCTAGCCTCATAGAAGCTAACATAAGAAAGTATTCTCAAAAGTATATATGCCAAAGCTCAAAATACACTCCTAAACACCACTTAAAAAATTATGACAAAAAAGGACTCTTGGAACCCACCCAAGGCTCATCCAAAATGACTAGTACCCTAAAATTATTGGTTCCCGAACCTTCTAGCCATTTATTAGACACAAGACAAACCTATCCAAACACTAATATCAAAAAAGAAACTATATAATATTAGAGCACCCTAACACCAATGAAATAGGATTTGTAATAATAAAAGGCATATCCAAAATCAAATTTACATATCTAAAAACTCCTAGACCACCTTGAACAACTTTCAAATTGCATATTGTGAAGGATTAGAGCTCATAAATGCTAGGTTGAGGTAATAAATTGATATATGACCATCTAAACCTCACTTCAATACCAATAGTAGGCTAATCTCCAAGCTTGCCTAAGATTTGGGTTCTGTAAACCCATACTTTGCAAATGATGTCCAAATGAATCCAAACCACTTCTAATCATTCTAAATTAATAAAATACACTTACTCAAGTAAAATTTCCAAGAATATTCAAAATGATCCAAGTGATCATGTTGGGCCCAAACTCTTAACTAAAACTCCTAAGTTATCATTTCAACTACTAGCCATAATTACTAATGGTCTAAATATTAATTGCATAACGATGCACTCCATGCTACTCATTAAGGATCATCCATATACAACCACGAATGATGAATTCCACAACAATTCAATTTACCTTAATTAATCATATATTTGGCAATACATAGTGCAATATGACATATTCTACAAAATGATAGTTAATTACATAAGAATTTGCTTCTCTCAGCTATACAAACCAAATTAAATAAAGCATCCAAACCTACACAATAAATTAATCATTGTAATTGGCTTCTAATAGCTTCTCCTTGCTACTAAAAGTTTTTACATCTAGAAAGTTAGCCCACAAATGGGATAAAATATAAAATTTTAATAACTAAAAGGGAAATTCCAAGATATGATATAAATTAACCAACATAATACTTTACATGAAGAAGAATTATAAAAGAGTAATACATGCATAATTTCAATGAGCAAGTTTAACTACCACTAATTGCTATCTCATACTAGCAATAATATAAACATACAAGTTATTAGCCAACAACATATGGAGGGGTATAGTCACAACAATTCATCTCATATAATGAGCATGGGCACAGCTTAGTACATAGTCATGGCATATATAAATATACAAGAGCATGGTCACAACTTAAAGTATGATCACAGCTTGATGCACAATCATGGCGCAAGCACACACACACACATATATGATCACAACTCCAAACACTAGGATACGGTCACGATCCAAGGTAATATACAATTATCAGCAATCAATCCCATCATTAGCATCAAAATTACGTGTACAAGTAAATATGTAGTCATAACTATACATATACATAGAATTAAACTGTCGATTACCTCAAACAAAGTCTAATTACTTTTCCATTAATTATCAACACATCCTAAGGGGCTCAACACACCTAAAACAATCATGAACAACAAGCATACATCTATCAATATATATGGAGTCTCAATCTTATCAATCAATTATGTCATAAACTATAAAGTTGTTTACCCAAGCTTCTAAGAGCTCAAAAACATTGATTTAAATTCCCTTAACTAAGCCAACATAATGGGTCATCATTTCACCAATACATACACTAGCCTTTAGCTTTGATTTTCCATTATGAATCCACTAACAATCCCAATTTTCATAACCTAAGCCAAATGTCATGTCTTTTTAATGGATTGGAGATTAGAAGTTGCAAAATGATAAGTGCAAAATATTCAGGTTCCCTAAGATTACCTTGAATAATTAAGTCCAATTTCTTTTTTTTTTATATCATATGTTTGATTTAATCATGAATAGTTGAAAGTGGAAAGGCATCGGTAAATCAGCAAGATATCAAGCATATTCAACTAAGAACATGAGTTTGTTGTGTTGGTAAGCACATGCATATGAAAAAGGGACATTATGAGCAAACTAGAGACCTATATAGGCTAGTCGTGTAGGGTAAACCTACATAGAGATGTTGTATAAATTGGTGATTATTGCACAAGGTTACCTATGATTGACTATAAATGGGGCTTTTCGTGAGGCTTTTTAGACATTTTGATGGAGGGAAGGCAAATAAAAGACCTATAAATGCAAAGATAGATTAGGAAAACCCTAAAAAAGTGCTTTGGAGATTCACAGGATACAAGAAGAAATTTAAAGTTCTTGCCAACAAATTGTCACTTTAGCTTATTGATAAGCATGAATTTTATATGTTTTAATTCTCCTAACTTAAGCATTTTAGTGAGCAACTATCGCTTAATGAGTTTTATTAGGTGAAAAATTGATTTTAATGGCCACTTTTGCACTTTAAGAAATGATTACAAAATGATTGATTTTAATGCATAAATTTCTTTAAAAGATTTTGTGAATTTTCCTCTTGAATTGTTCTTACTTTTTGGGCAAATTTTCAATGGACAAATGATGTTTGAATAAAAATTTGAGTTAGAGGGAAGAAGGAAAGAGAGGCTTGAGCTTGGGTTCCTTTTCATGAGAAGGCAAAGCAAGAAGCAAACTCAAAACAGAGAAGAATACATGCAGAATCACGTGAATAGTAAACAAGAAAAAGAAGAAATCCAATGGTTTTGGAGGCTTGACTTGATGGTTCCCTAGTTTTATGGAGAAAGAAGCAAGATTTTGATATGGAATAAACAAAAGAAGAGACATACATGCAGAATCTTCACATGGAAGCCATGGGCTGCAGCAACTATAAGAAGCCACGAAGAAAAGCTATGGGTTGTTAGAGTTGTGAGCTAACACGAGCAAGGAGCACATGCATGAAGGAAGAAGCCACGGGTTTAAAGCTTGGATACAAATACACACACATGTAGAATAGAGCATGAACAGAAAAAGATAAGCTCGTGGCAAGGAAGTAAACATGTGAGGAAGAAGGAGCTTGCTCGAGTTACTGGTTATGAGTGCATAAGCTGAATGAGTGAGTCATGCAAATGAAGCCACAAGATCTGAGAACGAAGAGAAGTAAGGAGCAGAAACGAAGGATGTATGAGCTGAAATGAAGAACACGAGCAAGGCTGGAGAAAAGCATTTGCACCAGGAAGAAGCATGTGGAGCTAACGTAAATAATGAAGCGTCAAGAAGAAAAAGACGCTGGGTTTGAATTGAGAGTGAAGAATGCAGCTCTAGAACAGCAGAAGCTCGAGTTTTGTGTGATGTAGTGCAGAACGTGGAAGCACCTGATTAATGTCAAAAAGACAACGGGAAAATGAGCTGAAGGCGAGTTGAATTACGTGAGAACCAGAAACAAAACTGGAAAAAAAACTACGTTTTTAGCTGGGTTGAAAGAACTTGGAAGCAACATGAAAGAGAAGAAGCAACGTGATTAACGAATGTGTAGAGGAATGAAGAGTCAGCTGAACCATGTGAAAGAAGTATGAAACCACGAAATGGCTAGACGAAGAAGGAGAAGCAGCTGTAACATGCAAAATCTTTACGTGGATAGCTACGAGAGAAGAGATGAAGCCTACGAGAAAAGCTATGGGATGCGTTTAAAGAAAGAGAAGAAAAGAGCAGATTCGAAATGCAGACCACATTTCATAATTCATCAACATCATGTTAGGGCCCACAAATTTCCAACATGTAAGACACATATACATACATGAAGGAAGCTACGGGCAATTGGCAAATGAAGGGAGCACGTGAAAAATAAAAGAAATCACGTGAGAAGAGGCAAGGGCTGAGCACACGATATAACATTCATTCCATTCATCACAACAGGGAGAACCCTCGTCATTTCCACCCCTTCATCCAGCAACCATTTTCTCATCCATCCTCCATTCCCATTCTACCTCCATCCATTCTCCAATGAAGCTCTAATCCACCTTGAGGCTAGTTAGGAGGAAGACCCTTGGTGCAAGCTTGAATTCATGGAGAAAAACTCAGAATTTTGGCTAAGGTTTCTTTAATTTCCTACACTTTTTCTTTTTCTTGTACAAACTTGTTTAAGTTGTATTTGATTAGAAATTTGTGTAATTGTAATTAGTGGCTGGTTAGACACTAATTAGGAAGCCTTTTTGTTGATTAATTGGTTGGATTAAATACTAAATTTTTCAATTTCTTACAATTACCCATGTATGCAATCAAGGTGTTTGATGAAATGCATGTAAGAGATTGAGTCTTTATTTGTTTAATTTGAGGACTCCTTGGTGTTTAGTTGTTCAATTAAACATCTTGGATGATGGTTCAGAGGCTAATTAATCAGTTAATCAATCAAATTGGGTGTTCATTGATCCTAAAACAAGAGTTAGCAATTTGATGCGAGGTTGAGTTCTCAATTCAACATTAGATTATTAATTTCTTGATTCTTGAGTGGTAACCCAAGATAACTTGTTATGAACACAATTAGAAATTCTTAGGCCAGAATTAATCACAATTAGATTAGGATAAGGATAGTGGACACCAAGGGATGATTCTAAAGCTAGTCACAAGCCCATCTTTCACCCATAATTCATATAATTAGGTAGTAATTAGGAATTTTGATTCAATTTAGTTTTAGGTTAATTTAATTCAATCAAAAACCTCTATTAGTTTAGAAATTTTTAGAGTCTTTTAACATTTGGAAAACTCAATTAAGCATTGAACTCCAATTCCAAGAGAGATAACCTAAGTTATGCCACTAGCTGCATATTTTATCAATCTAGTTTTATTTTGAAGGTTGCGCGACAGACCACTCACTTATTTATTTTCTATTTATTCTATTTTAGCTTTTAGCCATGAATTTATTTACTTTTATTATTGCTTTGTTAATTTCTATCAAAGTAGCTAACTTTTAGATTTGGAGTTTAAATGAACATATTTATTGATTAAATTGATTTCAAAATACTTTTGTGACAATTATTGAAGTAATTTTTTTTCTTATTATCTATGAATGACTAGCCATTATTCATTTGATGCATTATGGGAGGATCAAGAGGTTGATTATAGTGTAGATTATTAGAGTAATAGACTTATATAGTAATTTTATAGAGATTTGAGTTACTTTTAATCGGCTTGCAAATTTTGCATTGAAATTTTTTATATGTAATTGGTTTATACTAAGTATATAATAATGAGAATAGATATACGCTTGATATAAGCAAAGTGACTTATCGTAAGAGAGAATTTCACTCATATTAGTAGAATTGCCGTTAATTTAATTGAATTCAGTTGTAAGAATTCATTCTAAGTGACGCTTAGGAAAGATAATCAAGGATTCTATATTTTAAAGCTTTTACATTTATATACAGTCAATGATTGTGCAATGAATTTTATTACTTTAATTTTATTTTTATTAATTTTAATTCCAATTTGATAATTTAGATAATAAGATTATTTTTAATAATTGATAATTGAATTCCTTCTTTGAGGGAATAATACTGTATTTATCAATTTATTACTTATGTGACACATACACCTGTAGAATTGTCATAAGAAGCTTTTAGCACTATTACTGAGCAAGGCAATTCAATATCAACTGAAGGAATTTTCTATTAACTTGGATATTTTGTTTTTCTTAATTTCTTTTGTTTTCTTAATTTGTAACTTGATCAATATGTAGTTTCCTTTTTTTAGGTATTCTAACATTATGAGTCACTTATCTAGTGTTATTCTTCTTAAGCCTAAACTTGAACCTAAACGCATCCTTCATGTTAGACATAGATAAGAAGAGGTGCCACAAGAACCTCAACCAATAAACTAGCAAGAAGATTCAATAGAAGATGTACCTTAACCAATTAGAGCTACTATTATCATCATTGCAAACTAGTACAAGACCATGTCATGCTAGATAGACACAGATTGAATAATATTATAGTTAGCCCAACAATTGTAGTTAATAACTTTGAGATTAAATAGAAGATGATCCAAATGGTACAAGAGAATGAATTTGGAGGAGGAGTCCTCAAAGATCCCAATGCACATTTAATTAGATTTTTAAGAATTTGTGATACCATCAAGATAAATGGGGTTTCCACTTATGCAATCCAATTTAGACTATTTCCATTATCACTCAAAGATAAAGCAACATTAGGGCTGACTTTATGACCACTTAATTTTTCTCAACATGGAATGAATTTTCATAGACATTTTTAGCCAAATGTTTCCTACTAGGCAAAACTACAAGATTAAAAAGTGACATTCATAGTTCTTTCAATGTGATGAAGAATCTTTATATAAAGCTCGAGTGAGATTCATGGATGCAAAGGCATTACCCACATCATGATATTCAAAATTGGATGCTTGTACAGATCTTTTATAATAGGTTAGAGTAGTTCCTTAAAGTTAACTTAGATGCTATGGTTGGTAGATCCTACTTGCCTTAGATGCTAAGGAAGTAATTAATGGTATTGAAAAGATGGCTACGAATCACTATAATTGGCCGAGTGAAAGGCACATAAGAGGAGCTAGTGTGATGAAAATAGAGACCATTTATGCTTTGAATAGCAAAGTTAATTCTAAGTTTAATATGCTTATGAAGAGGTTTGATTAGATAAGTATCAATACAATTCTAAACTTCCCATCTTACTCTAACTATGAAATTTGTGGCGATGATCATCCATATAATGAGTGCCAAAATAACTCTTTATAGTCTTGTGCAATTGATCAAGTATAGTATTTCTTAAATAATCCTAGGACACAAAATAACTCTTATTCAACTACTTACAATTCTAGATGGCACAATTATCCTAACTTATCTTAAGGAAATAAGAATAAAAATTATATAAGGAGTTCAAGAAATTAAGGTGGGCCATCTAAATCAATTTTTCAACCTTGGAATAAAGAGGTTCAATTTCAAAATAAAAATAAGTAAGGTTAAGAAGCTACATTTAAAAATTTTTACAATGTATTCTCTAATAGATTTAAAAGATTAGAATACAAATTAGATTAGCTAGCTATTCATTATAAAAATCTAGAAATGCAGTTGAGTTAGTTGGCTAGATTATATAATACAAAAGTTTAAGAACACTTGCTTAGCAAAATTGAAGTTAATCCTAAGAAGTAGTACAAGGCAATTAGTTATATTAAGAAGTAGGAGGCAATTAGCTAAGACTCCCACTTAAACTGAGTATTCCATTAAGTAAAATAATATAGTTGTGGAAACACTAGATAGCAACCAATTCAAATTGGAGATGACAAAGAGGAGACTAATAACCCAATAACATCGACACTAGTCAAGGCATATGTGCCTCCTATTTCATTTCCTTGAAGGCTGAAGCAACATAAACTAGATAAATAGTTTAACAAGTTTCTTAATATTTTCAAGTAATTTCACATAAGCATTCCATTTGCAGATTTGTTAGCTCAAGTATGAGCTTATATGAAGTTTTTAAAGAAAATTTTGTCAAAAAAAAGGAAATTAGAGAATTATACTATTATTGCACTCATTAAAGAGTGCAATGTAATTATCCAAAATAAGCTACCACCCATCCATGGAGTTTTTCTATTCCCTATGTCATTAGTGATATCTTATATCTTTTTTAATCATGCATTATGTGATTTAAGAGCTAGCATAAGCCTAATGCCTTTGTCTGTTTGATGAGGCTTAGCTTGGACAAATTAAAGCCTACAACTGTGACATTGTAGCTAGTAAACAAATTAGTCAAGTAACTAATGGAAGTGTTGGAAAATACCTTGGTGAAGGTTAAAAAATTTTATCTCCCAATGGATTTTATAGCTCTTGATATGGAGGAAGACACATAGATGCCATTGATTATAGGTTAACCATTCTCAACAACAAGTAAAGCTAATATTAATGTGAGGAATGGAACATTGACCTTGAAGGTTGAAAAAGAAGTAATTGAATTTAGAGTATTTAAAGACATGATGACCTAATCTTTCAAGAAAGAGTGTCATAAGTTGGATATTAGTAAGGAATTACCAAAGGAGACATATAGTAAAGAGCCTTTAAAGGATTCCTTAAAGTGTTTCCATGATGTGCAACAATCTTCAAGGACAAAGATAAAGTAATTACAGCTTCTACCTTTCCAATTGAAGTGACAACCCTTAAACCTTTACTACAAGATTACTAGACTAAGAAAGTAGCCTTTCATGTTTCCAGTATAAAGAGGAATAAACCTCTAAGTGTATTTAAGGATACTAGGCAATAATTAAAGCCTTGTTTGATTTAGAAGGCAGTGTGAAAAGTGACTGCCTACAACTTAGGCACTCCTTAACTTTGAAGAACTTTGAAAGTTAAGCTAAAAACTATGAATTAGAACTACTTCTCTTCTTGTATCCTCTAATTTAGTTTATTTGGTTTTTAATTTTTTCCTTTTGTTTTGTTATATATCGTGGTCTTTTGGTTGATTGATGGTAAAAGTTGTAGTGTTTTCAAGCGGCATCCTCATTTTAGGGAGTTTCTTATCCTACTTTATTATGTTTAAGTGTTGCATTTTGGTCTCTATATCTTAAGTTCACAAGAGAACAAGTTACATGCTAAGTTTGGGGCAAAAGCATTGTAAATTGGTTAAAATATTATGCATAAACTTTAACTAGTCCATAGATCATTGAGTTGGGGTTGATGAATATACATATTTGAATTTTTAAGTATAGTGGATTGATTTATCTAGAGTGTTTAAAATTTTTAAAGTGTTATAACAAGGGAGTACATAAGCTGGCCATGTCCATCTATACAACTATGTGCTATCAAATCATTCATACCCATGGCCCACACAGGTAGGCCATATGGGTCTACATAGTTATATGTTGCCATCTACTATAACCTCAATTTTAAACACGAGGTGCACACGAATTGGTCATGTCCAGTTATATGATCATGTACCATATTGATAAGCATGATTTTTATGTATTTTATTCCCCTTAACTTAAGCATTTTAATAGTTAAATGAGGCTTAATGGATTTACTTAGATGGAATTTAATTTTAGTAGCCATTCTCTGCACTTTATGAATTTAATGCAAAATAATTGATTTTAAACGCATAAATCATTCTAGTGAATTTTTATCCTTTGTTTCTATATAGATTTTGGGCAATTCATCTCTCATGTTAATTAAGGAATGGGTGAATCATGCTACACAATGCCCACATTGAACCATGCTCCATGTTGCAGCACTTAGGTTGGAAGAGAATAGCTACATAAAGCTTAGTTGTAAACAAAAGAGAAGAAGCTTCAAGCACTTTCTATTTTGACGTGAGAGAGTTGAGTTAAATGAAGGGAAGCTAAGGGAGAATGTGATTACAACATGGATAAAGCAAGATGCAAAAATAGAGGTAGCCATGAGCTTATGAAGTTATTGTTGGAGAGAAAGAAACACGTGGCTAAGAAGAACGTGCATAAGGGGAGAAAAAAAGCTACGGATTCAAAAGCAAGTGGCTGCATGAAGCATGGTTATAAGCAAAAGCAAGCAACTTAGTTGAAACAAGAAGAACAAGCAAAACAGAGGAGGCAAGTGAGAAATACAAAGGAGCTTGCCACGGGTTGAAGGGATTAAGGAAGAAGGAGGCTCGAGTTGCTCATGCAAATAGCAACACATTCATTCGGGTTTTGAAGGAATAAAAAGCATCAAGTCAAGGAAGCAATGAGCTATAGCTAAAACAGAGGTTCAGAAACAAGATGAATGAATGAAGGAGCAGCCACGTAGGAATAATTAAGGATATATGAGCTGGAAGGAGCTGAAGCAATGAGCATACATGTCTGCTCAAGGAGAAGAGTTGCCCATCAAATCACGTGGAATGAGTTGCAGAATGAAGGAAGAATGTGAGCAGAAATAGAGGAGAAGCTTGCATAAGATGCATGGGAGAACAAGCTACAGTTGGGCAGAAAGAAAAGAAGTTACGGGGCAAACGTATGAAGCAAGAGCTGGAGTTAGAGAAGCTTACGTGAGAACCAGATTATTACGTGGAAGAATACACACTCGAGCAAATGGAAGGAGAAGGTAGCACCAGCTGTAGCACATGGTGAAGGAGAAAAAGATGCCAAAAAAGAGCTTGGGTAGCTCTCATGCAAGCTACACGAGTTAAATGAAATGAAGCTTCGAGCTTGGCTGAAGAAGAAATGAGAAAGGCGAGCTGATGAGATGAATAAGCTACGGGTTTTGAAGGGTTCCAACAAGAAAAATGAGAAGATTTCCACGAGTTCCAGCAGCTTAGAACACTCACACACACAGCAAAAAGAAGAGCCACAGAACCACTGGCAGCACGTTATGCATCCATACATTCATCCAAACTATGTGGAAGTGAGGAAGCACAAGCCAGAGAAGAGCAGTTCACGTTGAGGAATTGCATGGAAAGATTCACTTATGGAACAACCAAGTGCTGGAAGACGCTGAAGCTACGAACATACATGGAGCATGGGCAGTAGCTGAACAAGGAAGAAGCAAACTCGAGCAAATGAATGGAAAGAAAAGAAGGCTAGAGTTGAGGAGTATGGCTGACGTGTATTAGCGAAGCTTGCACGAGCTGAATTATAAGCCACAGACCACGTGGATATGAACATGACGTGAGAAACTTGGAGCTGAAATAAAGAAAACACACACCAGCTGAGCACGTTGATTGGCATGAGAAAAATGACATGAGAGCTTAGGCTGGAATTCATGTGGAATATAATAAAATAAAATGATGTGGGGTCCACTCTTATACACATGAAGTAGCTTCAGACAATTGGAAATGAGGCAGCACGTGGAATCACTTAAAGAATCACGTGAGAAGGGCATTGATCATGATTCATTCATGCATTCCATTCACCCAATTCAGAACACACTCCATTCGCATGCCGTTTTCCATTTTCCACTCATCACCCTACATCCTTCGCCCATTCTATTCCCATTCCACCTCTATCCATCCACCATACAATGAAGCTCTAATCCATCTTGAGGCTAGCTAGGAGGAAGCTCTTGGAGAAGCTTGAATCCATGGATAAACTCAGAATTTTGGCTAAGGATTTTTATTTTTCCTACACTTTTTATTGAGAATTTGTGTAACTGTAATTAGTGGTTGTTTAGACTCTAATTAAGAAGCCTTTTATTGATTAATTGGTTGGATTAAATAATGAATTTTTCAATTTCTCACAATTACCCATGTATGCAATCAAGGTGTTTGATGAAATGCATGTGAGAGATTGAGTCTTTAATTGTTTAATTTGAGGACCCCTTAGTGTTTAGTTGTTCAATTAAACATCTTGGATGATGGTTCAAAGGCTAATTAATCAGTTAATTAATCAAATTGGGTGTTCATTGATCCTAAAACAAGAGTTAGCAATTTGATGCGAGGTTGAGTTCTCAATTCAACATTAGATTATTAATTTCTTGATTCTTGAGTGTTAACTTAAGATACAATTGACGTGAACACAATTAAGGATTCTTAGGCCAAAATTAATCACAATTAGATTAGGATAAGGATAGTGGACACCAAGGGACGATTCCAAAGCTAATCACAAGACCATCCTCCACCTATAATTCATCTAACTAGGTAGAATTTAGGAACTTTATTTTAAATTCATTTTACTTAGTTCAATTAAATTGAAACCCCCCTAAATTAGTAAGTTCTAGGATCTTCATACACTTAAAAAATCCAATTAAACATTGAACTCTATTTTCAAGGGAGATAATCTAGGTTGTGCCACTAGCTACATATTTAGTTCAACCTAATTTTATTTCGAGGATTGCACGATAGACCCACTCATATATCTTCATTTTTCCATCCTTCTTTACCCATAGTACCTACAAGTAGGCCATGTTAATGGACCTAACTGTGTTCCCAAAAGAAAAAAGAGCCTTAAACCGTTCCCCGACAACCTAAAATTAGCTCCCCATCCATACTCGACCCTCCTTTCTCTCATTCAACCATCCATAACATATTTTAAACCCAAATCCATCTTCAAACTAGCTCATATTGATTTCAAAATCTCACTTGCTGTAAATCATCAAATCTTAATTCTCTATTCCCTTTGTTATTAGCTCCCATTGTTTAGCTTATGTTTATATTACCTCCTATTGTTGTATTGTGTAGTAAACTTGACTAATATTCTCTTTTGATATACTGCTAATCATCTCATTGATCTTTTTATTTTATTAATTTATTTTGAATCTTATGTTAATCACTTAAGCTCCTTATTCTCATACTCTTGGTGGAATTATAGTGATGCTAAGGGAGTATTCTGACCCCTTAATCGTTAATTATATCACTGCTTTGCATTAAGGACAATGCAAAGTTTAAGTTTAGGAGAATTAGGATTGATTTGAATGGATTTTATTGTCTCTGAATTAAGTGAACTATTGTTTTCATATTGAGACTGATGATGCTAAATTTTTTGCAAATAATGCTTGATAAATCTTTAGGTTATAAAAAATAGTTTGTTGTTGTTCACATGGATAGAATTAAAGAGGTGTATTATGCTGTAAAATAAAGTTAAATATTTTTCTTTTTGAATAGTATATTAAAACAAAATTATTCACTTAGGAATTTAAGAGTAGAAATATAGCTAAGTTATGTGATAAATTTTTAAAATTTTCCTCTTAAATTAGGTTTAGTACAAATAAAAAATAACTAAATTTTAATTTATGTATAATCACATGTTACAAATGAGAGAGAATTTAAAATGCACTCACTCATAATGAAAAATAAAATAAAATAAGATAAAGCATAAAATATGCTCATTTAAAAAACAGATATTGATACTTTTATAAAATTCTTATTTTTTTTATTAAACCTAAAAAAAGTGGAGAGTTTTTATTTTAAATTTGTTACTATTTAGTTATGTCAGTTAATAAATTTAGATGATTATACAAGGTATATGTGGATAAAAATAAAAGGAAAAAATGTGTTTAATTTTATGTTTACTTGATATCTTACTTGTTTTTTAATTTGGTTAGCTGTGATTGATAAATATTTGCATTTGATAACTTAACATTTATTCAACTATAATGAGCAAAATATGAGCATAGTTAGCATATTATTTAGTTTGCTCAATGATGAGAAAAGAGTTAAGTTTGAGAGAATTTGATGAATGTAGAATATTCACACTTTTCATGAGATTAAATTAAGTAATTAAGTCTAATTTTTATGTTTTTTATGTATCTTACATTTGATTTAATTAAAAATAATTGGAGGTGGAAAAGTATGAGTGAATTAGTAAGAAATCAAGCATATTTAATTAAGAACACAAGCTAGCTATGTTGGTGAGCACAAGTATGTGAAAAAGAACATTCTAAGCAAATCAGAGACTTACACAAACTGGCTGTGTAAGTTTACATACCATGTAAATGTCAACACAAACTACACATGTTTAACTAAAATTAAACCCTTTTATAAGGCTTCTTCAACATTTTTAAAGGAAGGAAGGTAGTGAAAGACCTAAAGATGCAAAGATAGGTTAGAAAAATTCTAAAGGAGTGCTTTGGAGATTTACTAGACATAAGAAGAGATCCAAAGTTCTTATCAATAGATTGTCACTTTAGTCGATTTTTTTTTTCATTCTCTTCTTTTGCTTTCGATGATGGATTTGTCTACTTTTATTGTTGCTTTGTTGATTTATATTATGAGTAGTTAGATTTTAAATCTAGTGTAATAACCAGTTTTTCAAAAACTAAATCGAAATCAATATAATAATACAAGATGACCCTAAAGCAAAACAAATTGAGACTAATTAAGAATAAAATATTAATTAGAACATTTAAAGAAGTGGTTATGAAACTAAAAATAACCCAAAATTAGAGCCAAAATAGCTAAACAGAGTGAATCATAGTCCAGTGACAAAATTGTAATTTTGAGTAATATTTTAAAAAATAAAAGAAAGGGGTTTTTAATGATAAAATTGAATTTACTATAATTTTCAGAGGCCTATAAAATCATAGAAACTGTCGAAATGGTTAAAACATTTCCAGTGTACGATTTAGGTTGTCAATTGATCGAAATTTTAACCAGGTGGTTCAGTAAAGTTTTAAATCCTATTAATTTGAAACTAAATGCTTTTAATAAACTAGAGGACCTAAATTTCATGATAGAAAAGACCATTTCAAAAAGGATTTGAAATGAGTTCAAACAGAGAAATTGAAGTAGAGGGGCAAAATGGGTATTTTGAAAAATGTTATAAAACAACTTTTTCCTTCTTGTATCAGACTAACACGTCTCCTTCAACCCCATAACCAAATTTCTTGCTTTGAAATAGAACCTAAAATGTGGAGAAAGGAGGAGGAATAAGCAAGGGTAAGGAGGCCCAATATAGGTACTTTTTCATGAATTTTGCCTATCTTGCTTTTGTAAAAGTTATTCTCCTTTTTCTCCTCTCTTTTTCTAAGGTTTTAGAATTTTAAAATAGTGGAATTTTATGGCTAGTTCAAAAGAGGGAAAGAGGAATTTGAAGGAAACTTTGGAAGCATAAGAAACACCATTTAGCAAGGAATTAAATAAGGTATACTTTCCAAGTAAAATTTGTTTTTCTTGGTTTTTCCATGGCTTTTTCATTTTGGCCAAACCAAGAGCAATATAGAAGAACCTTGGTTTTGGCTCAAACTTAATAGAAAATGGGGTTTTGAAGCATGACAATTAATATGAAACCAAAAGAATCAAATAGGAAGCTATTGATTGCAAGTTATGGAACCTAGCATTTTATTAGCACTTTAGAAAATATGAAGCTTTAAAATGATAATTCAATCTATGTAAGAATATGATTAAGTTAAAAAGAGATCAAAGAAACTTCATAGGTGCCATTTCCCTAAGAGAATTGAATAAAACACCAAGGAAGCCAACCAAGGGGATGTCTTAGCCAAGAATAATTTGGGACACCTAGGGGGAGTTTTCTTTTATTTAAAGTTTAGAAATAGTTTAGATATAAATTATAAATATCAAAGGAACTATTGGTTTGAATTTAGAAGCCTTATTTTGAAAAGTGAAATTTTAAGAGTTCCAAAATGCATAAAGAAGCAACTTGATATTGAGCTCCTTGAATCGAGTTTGTAATGACTCTAATGAGTTTAATTAGAGTCATATAATTTATATTGGGTGAGAAATTGCAACTAAAATATTGAATTATATAGGTTGTTTCATTATACCATTAAATGGAACTATATGGAAATCTAAAACTAAAATTAGCTTATGTAAGGCTTACTTGAGTCCAAAGATAGTTCCATTGACGTATTTGTATTTTATTTGATGTGTCTAGGCCAAGCAAGTGAAACTTTTCTCAAGTGTTAGTGTGAGGCTGAAAAGGGAAACTAAGAATCCAAGGAGAAGTTTTGTACTTCTCAAGTAAGGTAGCTCTTCATATATTTTTATATACTTATATTAGTTGTTTAAGTGTCATTGATTACTTATGTGTGTGTATGAATTATGAACTATGCTTGTTGCTATTAGCTTGATGATTTTATGCAATTATATGACATTGAATGCATTTGAAATTTGGAATGGTTCTTAATGAGTGAGGTTGTGCTAAAAGTTCTTTGAATTGGGTGAGATGAAGCTAAAAGCCCTTAAATATATGTAAGACAAGGCCAAAAGTCACAAATGTGAGTGAGGCTAAGTTAAAAGTCCCTAAAAGTGGGTGAAGTGAATCCAAAATTCTCAAATAATTAGGTGAAACTAGACCAAAAGTCTCTAGAGCTTGTTTTTACCATGATGGATCCATATGATTTCATGTATATGGTTATGTTTGATAGTTGGATGTCTATTATACATACTTGCTCTCTTTGACATGAAATTATGCCTTGTAAGTGTGCTTGAAGGGTAAATGAGCTATTGGGATTCATAAAGTCTCACTCTCCTCTATATTATTTTCCACCATGTTTAAGGAATTCTCAAGAAGCCAAGGATGGAGACCAAAATGTATGAATGGCATCATTTTGACAAAAGTTTAGGTTTTTATGTAATATGTGCACATAAGAAGTTGTATATGATATTTTTGTAATATAAACTTTCCCACAAGTGTAAAAGTGTGGAATTATGATATAAATGTTATTTTTGAATGTAAATATACAAGATTATAAGATTTGACCATGTGTGGGATATGTTATGTATATATGTAATGGCAAGTGGATGATTGAATTTGAGTTTCATGAGGTTTAAGACATGATAAATAAATTATATATGATGTATCTTGCATATGAAACGTGCTTAAATGGTCATATGAGTGGAAGGGTCTAGTATGACCATTTTGATCCTAAGTTGTACCCTTTTGAGCCCTCTTTTGCACATAAACCAAAATTGTAGAATTTAAAGTTCATTTAGAGCTTTCCATAGAGTTAAAAAGAATACAATTTTTGGAACTCTATAAAATTTATTATGATTTTTTTAAAGTTGGCTGAAAATTATAGAATTTACTAGGCACTATTCATATAATTAATCTAATTTTTCTTATATTTAACGGGTCAAATAAACTCCAATACTCACAAAATTTTACAAGCATATAGTTAGTATTATAAGCTTTCCATAGCCACCAAGTTTGAATAAAATGAAGCTGTGTAGCAAAAAATATACATGATCAAAATTAAGGTTTTGGTTTAGGTCTCAAAACAATAAAAGTTACTGCTCCATTAGTTTTTCTTAGCCTAACTAAACTTATTTGGGCTTTAAATTTTTACAGTATGTAATTCATGTCCTAAGCCTTCTATAAAGTCCTAATTTGCATAAATCAAAGTTTCTTAACTCAAGATATGAATTTTTGAAATTTGTGTCTAAAATGAGAACCTTTAAAAGTGTGTTGCAACCATTTGATGCACATGCTCCAAGATCTGAAATTTATGGTTCCTTTTGTGATGTTTTATGCTAAACAAACTTGTTTGGTATGAATCTTGAGATTTCTAAGCTAAAGTTCTACAATTATGCTTATTTAAAGAAATTAGACCTTTAATGTCAATGTTTTCCACTGCTAAAAGTAATAAAGATAAAAAATCGATGTTATAAGCAATAAATGGCATAGAATATGTACTTCTTCTTCAATGACATCTAAAGTTTATATAAACCTATTTACTGATTGAGTTGATTTCATAATACTTTTGTGACAATTTCTACTCTTTTATATTATCTATGAATGGCTGGCTGCTATTCATCTAATACATTGTAAGAGATTGAAAGGTCGATTATAATTTAGATTACTAGAGTAATAAACTTATGTAGTAATTTTATAGAGATATAAGTTATTTTTGAGTGACTTGCAAATATTTGCATTGAATCTTTTATATGTAATAGATTTATACTAAATATATAATTACAAAAGTAAGCATAAGCTTGGTATAAACATAGTGATTTATCTATAAAGGGAATTTCACTCATATTAGTAAGATTGTTGTTAATTAATTGAATTCAGTTGTAAGAGTTTATTCAAAGTGATGTTTCAAAAAGTGAATAGGGGGTTTTAGATTTTAGAACACTTATATTCATATAAAGTCAGTGGTTATGTAGCAAATTTTATTGCTTTAATTTCACTTTTATTAATTTTAATTTTAATTTGATGATTTAGATAATATGATTAATTTTAATAATTGATAATTAATTCATTCCTCAAGGGAACAATATTGTACTCATCAATTTATTATTTGTGCAACTCATATATTTGCGAAATTGTCACGACACAAGACAACATTTTCTCCCTCATTATGTGTTTCATGTCTTCTCTCTATGTTTTCCTAATAGTTGTCTAAATATGGGAGTATTAAAGGAGTTATTGCTAAAGTTTAGGTTAAATGGGTCATGATAAGTGAATTTGGATCGTAAGCCTGGGCTCTCAAACTCTATTTCAACTAGGTCTACGTTTAATTTCCAACTATGGCTCTCCTAATTATATTTTAATTGAATTTTAGGAATTAGCAAGCTATTAATTAATTTTCTTGGTGTCACAATTCAATTTCTACCTAATTAATTAGAAACCCATAATTAAATTTATTTTTCCTCATAAATTCTTAAATTAATTACTTTTGCTAAACAATTCCTATTTTCCATATTATTTCATAATAATTTCTTAATTTTCACATAATTCCAATTAATTATTTTCAAGACATTACACTTAAAATTCCCACCTATCGTCCTTCTTCACCTTTTATTCCATGTGTCATTACTTAGGAATTGTCATAATCCTAACACGACTTTAGTTCGTCCTCCTAATATCTAGAATTATGACCCAACTCTAGTAACAACCAAGGTACCCAAGTCTATTTTACACACTATGGTTCGTAAAAAGGAGGAATAGAGCCATTACTAAAGTCTTCATCAAGTATAAGGGTTTACCTATAGAAAAGGCTCCATAATGGATTTTGTATGATATAAAGCAAATGTTCCTTGAGTTCATAAGCATTACAAGCATTAATCCTTAAGGACAAGGATGTTTTTAGGGGGAATGCATTAATATGATACTAAATAAATTGTTAGTTAATTTTTGTTAGTTGCTTTCTTAAGCTTAATTGACAATTATGTCAATAGTGATGGGCTAGCAATTGTTAGCTGGGTTATTTATGCCTTTCCTTATAGGTTTGGTATGTCAGGTATAGCCCTTAGATTTGGAAGTTAAGAGATTTTTTCTCACCTCTTCTCTCTCTTTTTCTCTATTTTCCTTTGAAGGTATTATCATACCATCCTATTCCTCATGTTGTGGGTCTTTCTTTTTAAGAGGAGTTGTGAAATTTGATCTATAGTGAGTCTTGGAGTGTGGTAAAATGCTACCCACACTTATAATCTTTAATTTTCAACTTCTTAAGGTAACCCCTAACCTCAATTTGAAATTTGGAAACTCAATGAAAAAAGCTAGGGTTAGTAGTGAGAATAAGAGTGCTAAAATATAACTAAATCTTTTGATAATAGAGGATGAATTTAGTTTAACTAAGAATATTAATTGTCAATTGAGTTGTCAACATGTTAAAAATCATGTTGATTATGTTAATAAATAACTTGGAAGATACCCTTATAGTTGGGGTTCAACCTTAGTGGAAAACATTAGTAACACAATTCTCCCATATCTCTCCTCAATGGTGAGTGGATACTAGATGGTTATAAACTTGTTAACATAATATGAAATATTAATTGTTTTAGCTTGATGCATTCTTAATAATTATACATAGTTTTAGTGTGTTGCATAATTAATCATATTTAAGTTATAAGACTCCATTATGATATTTGAGTGCAAATGTTGGCATAAATTATATGGTGGAAATATTTGGTGTTTATTTCAAACTTGTGATGATAGCATTATATTTGGGATCACAAGTATTATGTAGGATGGAACATCTTAGTGTACCTTGGTAACAAGATGCTATATTATATTAAACTCAGTTATGCATGCTTAATCCTTATAAATTAGTTAGGATGAAGAATTTATTGACTCTTATTTAGTTAAAATAAGTGATTTCCTTACCCTTGTTTAGTCAAGGTGAGTGATTCCCTAACCCTAGTTTAGTTAGAATGATGATTCTGTGACTCTCATTTGAAAAGTATAATTAGTTTGAAAGTATAACCTTGATTCTAGATATGAATGAACTTAAATATTTCCCCTAAAGTAATGCACCATGATCTCACATGCATATATATATATATATATATGGCCTTGTGGTTGTATGCATAAGAACTATAACTTGTTTTATTATCTAACTATGCATATTTGATGTTACTAGTTGACTTTTTAATTTATAATTAAAGATGTTTTAGTTTTATCCACTCGTCGAGTTTATGTGACTCACCCTTTTATCTTTCCTATTCTTAGCTCCAGGTGTACCCTGCCACTTTGCCCCAAACTCATAGGCTTGCCACCCTTAGTTGTAAGGCAAGTAAGTAATCTTAGGAGCAAGTTTAAAAACTAAAGGGACATAGATTGTAGTCACTTAAGATTTTGTTTATGTTACATTCTTATGTTGGAATTCATTGTATTTTAATTTTAAATAAGGAGTAAAGCCCTTAAGTAATTGTATTGTAAGTCTAGGGTTCTATGTACTATTGATTGTTTTCACTTGAAATTTAAGGATTATCCAATTTATGAGAAGATTTTTCCTTTTTTTTCTTTTTTGGGAAAGGTTTATAAATATGGTTTAGAAAATATTTGTGTTAATGTTTGGTATCTAATAGTCTAAGGCTTACAAGGTCAAGGTATTACTTGTCCTTGTGCCAGTCATATGCTTAGATAGGTCATAATAGAAGGCATCAAATGATCAATATATATCTATATATGTCAAATAAGGTGTTCGTATATGCCCTTGATCTAGTTTGAGATTGAAGAACATAGCTACTTGAGAGCTAGTCCAAGTTAGTTGTCTTGAAATGTATAAGTTTTGTTGAACACCCTTCAAATTTTGTGCTAAAAGTTGGAAGTGGTGGTGATAATGGAGGCCTTCCTTTATGTTTCAAGGGTAACTAGTTGGCCTCAAATAAATGGTTCTACTTGCAAGGTCATGGAACAATAAAAAGTTCCTTAAGCTTTTGGAAGACCTTTCAAACTCAATTCTCTTCATATTGTAACACCATAATTCTAGCTCATCTCATGCCTTTGAATAGTATAATTATCACGAAACATATATATATTTCTTATAGAGGAAGCATGAAGATTTGGACTTTTATTTGCATGTCATCATATCTAAAAACCATTCGGTGTCACGTGAACCGGGTGAACTCCTACTATTCCCCCTCATATTTAATTAAATTATTACAACTTATTTGTATCACAAAAATATGCCTACAACTCATAGAAACCGAAAAGAAACATGGGAAATGAGTATTCATTCTCGGCCAGCACTGGCCACAATTCTGGGCAAACTTTGGAAAATCATAACTAAATCTAGAAAAATTAAAATCATGCAATCTTGGTCATTCTAGAAAGCTTGGGATGTCTTATTCATGCTAAAAATATGTGCAAGTCATAACATCCTACAAATAGAGTGTTTGACAAGCGAAATTGTCTGGAGGTCGGACTGGGTCCTGGTGCTATCACAATTTATTGATATGAACTTCAAAAATGTCCAATTAATTCCAAAAAATTCTAATTCATGAAAATAATACCAATTTGGAAATCTGTGAATGTTAATTAGAGGATAAAAACATCTCTAGATCAGTTCATTAAGCCCAGATCTCAAAAATTGATGGAATAGTACTTCTAGTCGGGCTAGGTTACTGATACTGGACAGAAACTTCAAAAATTTATATCTCCTTCTCTAAACCTCCAAATGAGGTGCTTCTAGTTGGCATGAGTCACTGTGATTATCTAGTTTCTTTGTATAAAATTTTGTGGCAATTGGACATCATTTGAATTTCGGGTGACAGAAAAAAATTTCGGACCAAATGAATAGTGCAGCAGACCAGAAACATGAATTTTGCCAACTTTGAAAAATCCTCAAATATTTTGTAGGCCTCCAAAAATTATGATCTTTAGCTTCCTAGAAAGCTCTCAATGAGACCTAATTGCATGCCAAATTTTAGATCAAGACTAACTCATTTGGTTAAAAAGTGATATAGGGTTCCATTATGGTCAAATTTGGCTCCATATAAGGTACCAAATATGCCAAATGGCCTTTCCTTAGTTGTGATACACTTTAGGCAAGCCTAAAAGCACATTTGAGACTTGTGTAAGCTGCCTAAATGGTTCCAAACCTCATGCATCTCATTTTGGCCATTCAACTCACACTTATGCATACATTCATCAAAGTTCCATATTGCACACTTTAGCCTTACATACTTAAAATAAGTGCTATAGGTTACATATCATTTTCATATATCTAAACATCACATAATAATATATTTACACATGTCTCAAGGTTCATGGTACATATAAATATCATATACATTATGAACCATCATTATGGTTCCAAAATAAGTAAAATAGTACATAAGCTTGTCAATCTTTGCTCTTTATGGTTGTTGGCTCCCTTCACCATAAGTACTTGGTTCACCTAGTATGTTAGATCATTGGAGAAAAGGAGATGAGATTCAAAGAATCCCAATGACTCATCTCCCATTCAATCACACATAATATGTGCAAAGCAAGCTTTACAAATGCATGCACGAAGGAAATAAAAGCCATGAACATTTTATAAGCAAACTTGGCATGTGAACAACTCATACAAATCATTCAAGAGCTCACCAAGTGTTTGGATTAGCCTCACACTTCTCCTCATGAATTTTGGACTTGCCTCACCCATTCTTGAGTATTTTGGACCCAACCATACTCCTGGGAACCCACTTGCTTTTGGGAGACTCTTTGTTTTGTCTCAACCAAACTCGAGGGTTCTTGGCTCATCCTTACCCAAGGGAAGAGTTCTTGGCCTTTCCACACTCAAGCAAACTCATACAAACATCATGGATTCATTTAAAACATAACATGGTATCAAGGATCGTGACATGTAAGGGCATACTAGAAGCTTGAAAATATACATACACACATTCTAAAACAAGTTAGACACACATTCATGCATGAGAGAAGGTGGAGAGAGCTACCTTGCACAATTTTACACACTTTTTTCTTAGCTTTCAAGCCTCCTCTTTCGGTCATACACCCACAATTTGGTGAAAATAGTTTCTCTTGGCCTAGATACAAATTATGGGAACCAATTAGGTTCATGAAACACATTCTAAGGCTACATAACTTGATGAACCACTAGATTACTCTATAGACTTCATTATGGTCCATAATTACACCTAATGAAGCAACACCCCTCAAATGATTTCTAGGCCTTATTCTTTCTTATCAAATATGATTCTTGACCCCTTTTAAGCCTCTTGGAGTCATCACATCATCAAGACAAAAGGCCTAGTACCATGTTACTTCTTTAGGTCATATTATGGAACCTAAGGCACCAAATCACTTTCCATGAGTTCTAAAATTTTTTCAAGGCTTCCCTTCATCTTCATTCATTGAATATGACTCAAGAATGGCCTTAGAAAAATTTAAAACTTCCCCCATCTATACAAACAAGCCTAGGCTGAGACATAGGCTTCCTTTGGACTTCTTGGGGTTCTCTTGATTTTCTTGAAAGAAGAAACTTGTGGGAAGCATCTTAGGTGTCTCAAGAACTCATTTAAACTCTTACTTAGACCTAGCAATCATCATAAAATTTCAAAAATTGGAAGGTACACTTAAAACCCTAGATTTTGCATCTTGATTTCTAATGCCTATTTCTTGGTTTTCTTTGCATATTCTTATTCTTCTCCATCAAATACCTAAGAATCATGCTTGGTTGGGCTTGAAATTTAACTCCCTAGGGCAGAACACATGTGGGGCGAAATGGAGAAGAAAGGCCATGGAAGGTATCAACCATAGGATACATTTTTACCTTGTTTCCTTGCTTACTTTGGCTTGAATCTTAATTTCTCCAAGCTCCTCTCTTCAAATCCGAACTTTCCCTTGAATATCTCCCTTGAATCAGATTTATAAACATCATTTTAATCCAAGGAAAGAAAGGAGTATGAAGGAGAGGTGGTGGAGATGAAGAAAAACAAGAAAAAACATCATGAAAGCATACCTTAAGCTTAGATTTCTTCCTCCTTCTTCTTCCTCTCTTGGGCACCTCTCCTTTAGGGTTTTGCTTCTGGTTTGGGGCTAAATTTTCTGAAGTTAAATGAGGGCAAATGTGAGGCACCACATATATATAGGTAGGGAAAAATGACTTTTTCAAAAATTCTAATTTTGCCCTTCATACTTTGCATTTTTGTTTCTCCTTCGTTTGAGCTCTTTTTTAAGAACCATCTTTTCTATTATAAAATTTAGGTTCCCAATTAAGAAAAATGGCTTTGGAATCACTCAAATTGGAACTAAAACCTTTCCGAACAAATCCGTCAAAGTTTGAGCACATTGACATTGAAAAACGTCCATCGGAGGGGATTTAACTGTCCCGGGGCTTTTTATGATTTTCAGGGCCTCTGAGAATCCTGTAAAACTAAAAAATTTGGTTTAAAAAGCCCTTCTGTGTGAGTTCCAAAAATTACCCGAAATTACCAAAATGCCATTATGCTTTGTCAGGTTTCCGTCAAAATTTGTTTCTTCATTCTACCTCCATTTTTCCTTCCGTCTGAGACTACAATTCTCATTTTTAGGGGGCTAAAATGTTACTCAAATTTTTCAAGACCTTAACTAATTTGTTTCAGGGGACTTGCTTTGAAAACACGCCCATTTCCGTCGTTTAACGAAAACTGGACATTACAATGATAAAGCCTAATGCCAATCCAAGCTAGTGGTTTAATGAGAAGGATGAAGCTTGATTTGTTACAAAATGGGCAAAGCTTATGAAAGTGACCCCTCAACCAAAGAGGATGATGCTTCTAACACTTCTTGCTAGACCATCCCTAAGTAGGAAAAAAAATCTTATGATATCTAAGATTTGCTATGCAAGGTATTACTTATCTTCTTAATATCTATTAGTCATAATATGTTTGGTGTTCCTTGTTAGCACCAGAAGAGTCTAAAAAGGGGTAAATTGGACATTTAATAAATTATCCACTTTTTGAAAAATCTTTAGATAAAAAATCTTTAGTTCTTACAATGTTATCTAAAAATTATTTTCTTGAAATGCAATGTGAATGTTGAAGTCATAATTTTCCAAAAACCCAATTTGAAAACAATTATATGAAATTGACTTTTTTATCAATCTTTCAAATGTGAATGATAAACATATAGAGTAAGGAGAAAGTTATTCCTTACGAAAAATCAACTTCCTAAATTTTTTTATGAAAATCAATAAAAAATAAAGAAATGTTAGTTTCTGCAAAATGTTCAAATCAAGTTTTGAAAACAATTTGACTTATAAGTACTTTAATGTCAAAACAAATTTATCAAATGATAGTACTTTAACATGAT
Source organism: Erythrophleum ivorense (assembly GCA_026724425.1). NCBI lineage: Eukaryota > Viridiplantae > Streptophyta > Magnoliopsida > Fabales > Fabaceae > Erythrophleum > Erythrophleum ivorense. The sequence goes on along the minus strand of JAIUCV010000369.1, from coordinate 29,336 downwards.
GTTGTCATTTTTGTCAATGAGGGATTGAGGAAGGAAAAGTTCCCTTGTCACATAGTGACTCCAATCTAGCAAGGGAACTTTTTCTTATTATTCCTTCGCTATACACTCATTCAAGTCCTATAGTGACAAAAAAGAGAGGGAATTTTCCCTCACTATTTTCATTTTTTCTTGCAATGATAGGAATTGAAATATTTTGTAAAAGATCAGAAGGACTATTGAGATTGTCTCAAAAGACCTATATTGAAAGAATTCTGAAGAAATTTAATATAGATAAGTGTTCAGTTGAAATTTCTCCCACACAAAAGGGGATAAATTCAATCTAAGATAATGCTTAACGAATGATATAAAACATAGGCAAATGAGTTCAATTCCATATGCTTTTATATTAGGAAGTTGAATGTATTTGCAAACTTGCACTAGACTAAATGTATGTGTGACAATGTTGCAATAATACTCTTATATAAGAATGACAAATACTCATATGGCATGGCAAAAAGCATATTAAGTTAAAGTACTTTGTTATCAAGAAGAAGTCAAGACATGAAGGATGTGAATTAAAAATACTTAGACTAAAGAAATGATTGCAAATTCTTTGACAAAAGAGTTAATATACCGCCAAAGCTATTTAGGAAACACATACATAGAATAGGTCTTAGTTGTTCTTATAATTAATATTCATTATGATGACATTGACACTTTGAGTTCAATTTATTTGTTTCTCACTAAAGTATGAACGTTCCGATACTTATAATAATGTACACATGATGGTTATTTAGGTTTAGATTATAAGAAATCCTTCATATGACGTTATAGCAGACCATGATCAAAACTATGTGTATATGATCATTGTTTATGGACCTTGTATGGTGAGTTATAAATGTGGAAAGAAGTATATCAAAGCAATTATATACAACTGCTATAACTCACATGTGATGGTTCACCATGCTATGGTATGTATGATGATAATCATTGATAATATTTGTTTTTATGCATGCCTAATATTTATGCTAATATGACATAATATTTTCTATTTATTAGGCTAAATGAAAGAATGTTAAAATATGGCTTGATAATAAGATAATAATTTTGTTTACCTTTAATTTTAAATAGTTGAAGATAATTAAGTTTTTTATTTAGATTATGTTATGGACATACCAAATTAAAAGAGATTTTCTATACTTAATTGATCTTTTCTCTATACATTAAATAGTTACACACGATCATAAAACCACAATATATGAATTGTAGATAAAGTTCTCTATCATTACCTAAAAAAAAAAGTGTACCTAACAAGAAAGGAAAAGGAGAAGAAACCAATCCAAATAAAGATATTGATATGGCTTTTTCTTTTTCTTCTATGATAGGTATGTTTCTTTTAGATTCAATGTGAAAATCATGAACTTCTCAAATTTAAAATTTAGAGTTATATGTGTAACATATGAGTTTCATATAAATGAGGACTCAAGGTTTCAGAATTTTTTGAAATCTCATCATTATAGCTAAGATACCTATTCGCTATAGCAAGGGTGCCAGTCGCTACAACAAGTATGCTAATTCGCTATAGCAAGTTCATGGCCTATACAAAATCCAAGGAATTTCTCGCAATAGCGTCAACTGTGGCAAGAATAGCAGGGAAGCTCTAACAATAGCGAGAGCTGTCTCTCGCTATAGCGAAACCTGTTTAAGAAAATACCAAGGAAGGATTTTTAAATGGAAAGATTGAGTTGCTCGAAATTCTCAGAGGTCCTAAAAACTATAGGAACCCCTAAAATGATTTAAACCCTCTTCGGTATACATTTTTAAACGTCGGTTAACCTAAATTTTGATCGTTCCATTCAGAAATGTTTCAAATCCAAATTGAGTGATTTCAAATCTATTTTATAGGATTGAGGACCTAAGTTTTATGTTAGAAAAGACAGTTTTAAAAAAGGAGCTAAAATTAGTCTCACATGAATTAGCCAAAAAGACAAGAAGTAAATGTCATTTTGAATGAACAAATCCTTTTACATAAGAGGAGTCCCATTCTTCTCCCTCTTAACCAACTTTCTTTCTACTCAAAACAAAGGAGAAGACCAGGGGGAAGAATGCATAAGAGAGAGGAGGAAAGAGGTAGAAAAACTTCAAGGAAAGGTAAAGAAAAGGGAAGATTTTCATGGCTCTTCCTTCTTTAATGTTGTTATCCTTCTCTTAAGCTTTCTTTCTATGGTTTTGGTTATTCATTTGGGTCTATTTTGAGCTTGATTTAGAGGGGAAAGTAAGACTTTGGAAAAGGAGGCTATACCAAAGGAAAAAGCTCTTGAAGAAGTAAAGGAATCAAGGGTAGATATCCATGTATCTTTGCTTCTTCTTCTTTGCTTCTTGTGTGTGTTGGTTCAGCCAACTTGAGAGCTAGTAAAAGGAAGGAATTTTTGATCTAGATCAAGCAAGAATCCTATGATTTAGAGTATAGGGACCTAGGAAATGTAAAAAAAGTGGAAGAAAAATCATTGAATTTCAAGATAGTAAAATTAGGAGTTTTTTAACATCTTGTAAAAATTTTTTTGATTCAAAAATTTCCTAACATATATAAGTATTTATTTGAGTTTCTAAGACCCCTATAAAGCCTCTCAAGTGCCCCTTCCATCAAGAAAAAATTGCAAACTCCATGGGTCCCATGTTCCTCCATTGTTTTGGCCAAGCATGGTTGATAAGGCTATGGAGTGTGTTAATTTGTTCTAAACTTAGTTTGGGACCATATGTGATGGAAGAAGATAAGAGGAAGTCTTGGGAAAGATTTAGAAGCCATATTTTGAGAGTTAGAGGTATAGATTCCATAATATGACATATAGAAGTAACATATGTTTAGACTCTTGCAAATGAGTGTGTAATGGCTCTAAGGATTCCAAATGGAGTCAAGAGGCCTAGATATAAAAAGATAATGGACCCAAGAGCTTAACTTATGGTAATTGCTTCATTAGGCTTTTTATAGAACTAATATGTGACCATAAAGCCAAGTGTGCTTTCTTGGTGTGTATTTAATGTTGTGGCCTTCTTCAAAAGTGTAATTAGATCCTTTTTGTTGTGTCTAGGTCAAAGAAATCAAGTTCTATCTATTTGTAGGTGTGAGACCAAAAAGGAAAGAGAGTAATCAAGAGGGAAGCTTGTGTTGGATTGCAAGGTAGCTCTTCACTCATTCTTATTTGCATTCTTGGATATATAATTGTCATTGTATGCTTGTATGTACATTTGTATGATGAGACATGCCATTTGATATTGCTTTGTTGCATTACTACCAATATGTTTCTTGAATTGTGATTTGGTTATGAAAGTTGCTCTTAAGGGTGAGGCAGTGTTAAAAGTCCCTTGAAATAGGTGAAGTGGAACCAAAAGTCCCTAGGTATGGGTGAAATAAGGACAAAAGTCTCATGGATGAGTGCGGCCAAGTTAAAAGCCCTTAAACCAAGGGTGAGGCTAATCCAAAAGTCTCAAAAATGAGGTAAGGCTAGACCAAGAGTCCCTAAAGCTTATTTTTGGCTTTGATATGTTTTCATAGCATGTAAATTATGTGTCGAATGGTTCTCAATGGTGTTGGATGCGTACTTGTATGTTTTGGCATGTTTATATGTTTTGATTACTTATTTGAATGAATGTATGAGTTATTGAGATTCTTTAAATTTTACCTCATTCCTTCTCCCATCTTAACATATCTAGGTGGAGTACAACAAGCCAAAAGTGGAAGCCAAGGTACTTCATAGACCATACTTTGCCATTAATGTAATTTTTGATGTAAGGAGATGTCAAAGTTTATATGTGCATGTTATTTTTGAGATGTAAATGTTTGAGCAAATGTAAAAGTAGGTATATGTAATGTATAAACCAAAATTGTAACCAAATCAATGAGAACTTATGTTTTGGATACTTGGAGGACCACTCTTGACTATGTATTATGGCTTGAGACATGGTGATTTTTCGATGCATGGTAGTTTGGACCACTTGGGAAGCCCATACATAATATGTTTATGTTATAAAACTTGCCCAAAAGGGGGGTAGAGAAGTTAGGAAGTCATTTGGACCAACTTTGACCCTTATATAATGCTAAATTTACCACATTTATGAGTTATGTCATTTGACCAAATGAGCTTCTCTTGGCCTAAAATTTGGCATGCATATAAATCTCATCTAGAGCTTTTTTGGAAGGTAAAGTACATATTATTTGGAACTCTATAGAATTTTTTGTAAATTTTTCAAGTTGTTAAATTTTGACAGAATTGGTATTGTTACTGTGCAAATAGTTAAATCTTTTCCCTCCATTACTCATAGGTCAAATAGTGTCCAATGGCTATGAAATTTTATAGACATAAACTAGATATGATAAGCTTTCTGTAACACTTGAGAGCACCTCATTTGGATTTGTATAAAGAGAGAAACAAATTTTTGAAGTTCCAAACTAGTATTAGGGGCACAACCAGATCTCTATTACTGTTTCATAGGTTTTTTATCCTAGTTGCTTTTGTTTTGGTCTGAACTTATTTTTCTCTCCAAGTTAACATTTATAGCTTTTCAGAATAATATGATTTGCTAAGATTTGATTTTCTACAAATTTTTGAAATTCATATCAATGACTTGTGAAAGCAAATTTGGGCAGTCGGACCTTTAGAGCTTTTCTTATGTCAATTGTGGTCCAACTGGGGTTTCATTTCCTGGAATAATTTTTAACGTATATTTGACATCTAGAGCTTTCTAAAAAGTTATCATTTGTTTGATTTTAATTTTTTTAAAATTAATTATAATTTTTTAAAGTTGGTGTCAAAAACTTGAATTTTGGAATCGCAAATAACTTGCAATTTTTTTGGTTTTTGATTCTAAATCCGTGGTTTATGGATTATTTTATGATATATATGAGTTGAATAGATAAAGTTTGAGTAGGGAATGATGTTGGTGTGTTTATATAGCCTACGTAACATAAAAATGAAAATTTCAAACCTTACGTAATATGATAAAATGCTACTATTTTATTCCTCTTTTTAAAAATTAAATGGAATCAAGCATGAACACTAGCTTAATAAGGCCAATGCATTATGGTATTACAATATGCATAATTGGAATTGCTTAACAATTGAAATTATCTAACAATGCGTTTTGGGTATAAAATTTTAAAAGCATATTATTGCGGGAAGATAAATTCACCAGAGAAAGGAATATTTTGGACAAAATGATTATTAAAAAAAACCAGCCAAAACGTACTCTCACTTCCACAACTCAAGAGCCCAAGTCTGTGGTGGGCCTGGTGGGGCAGCATCAATCCTTTCCTCCGTCTGTGATTGGATGCCATGTCCGTTATGTTGTTGAACTTTATATCTTATCCCACTAGCAGTAACCCTCGTAGATTCAGGGTTTTTTTTTAAAAAAAGTGGGTCCCACTATTAAAAAAAAAGAACAGCACAGTAAATAAACAGCGATATCGACGCGACATTGTGAATAATACTTTTGTGAACAGTGTAAATGAACACTGACGCACCCACGGCTATATATAAAGAAGATTCATAAGTTTATTTATTTTTTGGCTAAAAGCTGATCTTATATATTTACCTTCTTAAATACAGATCAAATGTTGGAGTTGGTTAATTTTTTTAATTTTACATTTATATTTCATATGAAGCACGGTCTTCAATAAGTTTATCTATGAGAACGAAATCAGATACAATCACGTACGGAAAAAGGTAACGTTGATGGTTGTTCAGACTTCCATTCATGTCTTAATTTAAAATTTAAAATTTTGTTGATATTCAAAAGAGGTGTTATACTTAAAAAGTCCGTACCCCTCCTTTTTATATTTGATTAAACGCTTTTTTTTTGGGTGAAGGACGCTTTTACATCTAGCAGCATTTTTATAATTTTATTCTGAAAATTTCAATATTTTACTTTTCTTTTGCTTTCGTTCCCTTTATACACATTGCAGACCAGTTACAAAATAAAATTTAAAATTCGATGGACAAATTCTCACTACTCTTTTGTATTATTTTTAGATTATAAAATTATTATAACAACTTAAAATATATGTAGAAAATTATTTTAAAATAAATTATTTATATATACACACCCACACAATATGTGTGTCAAACAATTAATTTTACTAACTGTCACACCTTTGTTAAGTTAATGATATTTTAATATTATGGTTAAATTGCACATAATTTTATAAAATTTTAATTCATATATACATAACTTTATGATATTCAAAAGTTGATAATCAATATCTTTAAACTTTTAAATTAATACATATAATCTCTTTACAGTTAGTTAGTCTATTACTTCACTAACAAAGTATGATATGTTAAGAAAATTATTTGTATATAACTTAAAGCTTAAAAGAGTTATTTATATATAATTTAAAATTTAAAAAAGTCATTTGCACCAAAAAAAAAAATTCAGAGGATTTTATTTTCATTGATATATCATGTTTTGTTAATAAAATAATATATTAACTGATAATAAAAAAATATTTGTATAAATTTAAAAATTTACAAAATTTATTATCAAATTTAAAAAATTTAAAAAATTATTTGCATATAAGTTAGAATTCAAAAAGATTCTATTCAATTTATTCTAATATTTTTACATTGATTCTTTGTTAGAGGGAGGAAAGCACTTTTTGTTACGTATCGATTAACTTTTTATAAAAAAGTGACGACGCTTTTACATCTTTTAATAGTATTCAGATGAACTTTGGGATTTTATGATATATATTATTCATATAACTGTTATGTTATAATTATGCGTAATTCAATGGCCAGAAAAAATGCGTAATTCTTTATATGGTTTCAATTTGTTGTAATAATTTTATTATATATTTCAATAAAATTCATATAAAATTAGTTACACATTTAAATGTGTCTATACAAAGATCAGTAAAAGAAGACTCATAAAAAAGTATGATGAACTTTTTTTGTTAATAATAATAATAATAATTATTTGTTTCGGTATAACGTTGATATGATATTCAAGTGAATTTACATATATTTTAATTATTTTTTTTAATCTTGTGAATGTATATTATCAAAGATTAAATTTAAATATGATTTGTTATACTATAATATATAAAAAACATTTTTAAAAAATTATTTTATGTGATATTAAATTATAAAAATTATATACTTATCATATTATTATTAAAAAAATATATAATCATCATATTTTAGTTAAAAAAAGATAATAATAAAGATATACATATAAATTTTTTCCTATCATTGGAACCTCTCGCTATGGTCTCAGTCAGCCTGGGTTTCTTGTCAGCATATTAGTACATTTCACTGTTCTTATGGTGCCCCGTGAACGCCTTGCTCTACTTGCCACTGCGCTTCAGAATCAGCAATTATCTTTCTAGAATTGTGGTGGGAAGTAGACTAAGACCACACTGTCCACCAACCATTCATCCAGTATATGCTTGAGTTTTGATTTGTGAATAAAACATTATACAAGCTTGCGACACTTTTCATTGCATTACAAAAGTGATGTTTGGTATGCTTTTAATATAGTTAATTAGTAAATGGTAACTAGTAGTAGGAAGGAAGTAGTGGCAGGTAGAAATATCACATGTAACATAGAACCCGGGTCCTCTACTCTTTTTTTTTTTTTTTTCATCTACTCATTTTTTATTTATCTTAATTTAAATTTTTATATTAAATTTAAATAAATGATTTAAATTTGATACTTTTAATTTTTATATTTTAATTTCTTTTATCTAAAAAATACAAGATGTAAACTAAAATTAATTTTTTAATTATAAACTTTAAAAATAATAATAATTTAAATTTAAAAAATTAAATATTAAATTTAGACCATCTAAATCAAATATGGATGTTTAAATTTAAAGAAGTGCTTAGGAATCCAGATTGATGTAACATTCTTCTCTTATTATGTGTTTCACTGGATTGATAAACTTACAGCTTTCATTTTTCTAAATTTTAATTTTAAAAACTTTGTTAAATATTGATGTATTTTATGATTTAAGTATTTGATAGTGTGATTTATGAATAATTATTATGTTATTATGTGTTCTTTTTAAGCATGATTTAATTATATATATATTGGTCATTGTAAAATATTATGACTTTTTTTTAAAGTGTGTTATATTTTCAAATAATTTAGGCCACGTGCTACAGCATTTTGGAGTTCTTGTACTACAAGTGTTATGTGCTATAAATAAATCTGGGTGTGAAAATTAAAATGGATTTCGGCATACGTTATTGGCGCTATAATCGCGTTAGAGTAACAACTGCGCTACCATTTTTTATTACCAAAAATAATTAAAAAATATGTCTTTTAAGTTAGGACTAAATAAGTTAACTAATTCCTTTTATTAATATTACCAAAGATATGCGAACTAAATTTCTAGCGGTGGCACAAAATTGACTTGTCTAATTTAGTTTAGTAAGAAAAAAATTAGATATAAAAATAAAAATAAAAAATAATTTTAATATCTTTATGTTTAGTAATTAGATAATGAATAATAAATAATACTTATAAAAATAAAATAAATATTATATATATATTTTTCGTATTATCAAATGGGGTCCAAGTGTTGGCAACGCCAATGCAAACTTAGTTCAATGATCTAGTAGTCAATCCATCATATTAAGCCAAGTAAATAAAAAAATTGATCAAATTGGCAAGGTTGCCAATTTTATCCAATCTAGTGAGGTTATATATATATATATATATATATATATATATATATATATTAAAAATTATTTTTAGAAATTCGTATAAAAATTTTATATTTTTTTAAGATTATTTTATAATTCTCATTAAAAAATTTGACCAAAAAAAATTAGTGTAACTAAACTAATTTCATTCAATGATATACCAAACTGGGTACTAAAACAAAAAAAAAAAAAGCTCTATATTAAACTATAATAGACGTCAAATTAGGTGAAAATCCGACCTGTGGACACTCTTGTTGGCGGGATAAAACCATTGGGGTTTACTATTATTAATCTAGTGGAGACAAATTTTGAACTGGTGAGGATTAGATGGTCACGAGTATAACGCTCAAGCTGTCATAAATCAGAACACGTCATAAATCAGTGATGTTAATTGGGGTCATAGAATATAAAACCACTTCTTTGTTTGACAATATCAAAAAAGCATCTTATCACCCTGTGATATCACCAGTGTATCACTTTAAAAAGTTAAAACTAACCTTTTAAATATATGTTGTGTTATACGAGAGATTAATACACCATTTATTTTTAGATAACTTATACTATTCTTAAAATTTGATTAAATTATTTAGCATCTTTTTTATTTTAAAAAATATTATTAAACTTTTTCAACGTTTGGAATATATTATAAAACTTTTATTGCCATTTATTTTTTATCAATAAATTTTTTTTATACAATATGCATTCTATCTAAAAGTAAAATTACTTAACTACTTTTAGTGTCAAATATCAAATAAAATTGTAATATTATATTGGAGTTTGACAGTACTTTAACCATATATTTTAATAAAGAAATATCATGCATTATATATACATAAATATGACAAACAATGAAGATGAAAAGTAATAATATTTTGGAAAATGAAAGAGAAGAGTGATTTCCTGCTTTATAATGAACATATTTTTATGCAAAATGTTAATGTCATTGATAGAAAATAAATAATAGAAGTTTTTGCAATATATATCAAATATAAAAAAAAAAAAGTCAAATGATATGTTTTTTAAAAGAAAATGGGTATTAAGCATTGTCTAATCAAATTAAAAAAAGCTAGTGTAGTTTACAATAATTTTTTATAGGGCTAAATTATTTTTCTCCCCCCAAGAAATATTCAAATTACATCATTTTTATCTATTATGAAAAACATAATATTGATTATTTTTATGAAAACCTTTTCTTGAAGCCAAAAGACAGCTAAAATAATTTAAAGATAATATTGATTATTTTTATTAAAAATATAATTTATTAAAAGAATTCGTTCTTAAACTTTTTATTTTTATTTTATTTATTTTATGTTAAAAATTGTAAATTTAATTTATTTGAAATTTTAAAAAGTGATTATTTTATATTGGTCAAAAATATAATTAATACTTGTTATATTATATAAATAATATATATAAGGGTATTTTAATAAAAATATATGTAATTATAGTTTATTTTTTGTTACATGATAGATTAGTGTAATGTATTTTTTTAATTTTAAGCAGGAGAATGTAATTTTTTATAATTAAAAAAATCATGTAATTTTTGATTTCTCTCACAAAAAAATGTAATTAAATCAATATTTTCTAGGCTATAATTCTTAAAATAAAAATTTAAGTCATATGAAGGCTTTAGCCAAATTCAATTTTCTTAAAACTTGACCGTTCAAATTATTGCTAAAATAAATTCTGAGATTCTTATATATTATTTTCACTTTTGGTGTTTTCTGTAAAATATTAGAAATAAATTAGTGAACAAATGAAATAAGGTCAACTTGTTAAGCTCTTAAAAATCGATTTAACCAATATTGCGTGAAAAAAAAAAATCTGTACTATTTCACAACGGTAGTTCATCGGTGATTTCGTACGTTGTACCACAGACACGCACACTCACGGCACTGTGATCCAGGTAGAGTTGAGTTATTATTTGCTCACAGCAGAACCAGAAAGGGACTTTTCAAAAATGCTAGCTTCCGTATTCTCTTTCTTCCACACTTTCACATGTTATTTTATTTTCTTTTTTTCCTCTAAATAATAATACCCAAACAGAATATTCATTATCACTTGCTGATCCATTGTCAGAGAGCGCTTCTGCTCTGCTTTCAATCTTTCTCATTGGGGCTGAAAGGAAGAAGGCGGTATGACTCTCGCCCAATTGCACTGCACACAGCCATGGATTCTTCCTCCTCCTCCTCTAGTTCGACGTCTCAGTCAATTTTCATCAGTTAAGAGCAAAAGGTACTTTTTCAGAATTTAACCTTTCTGCGTCGTGTTTTTTATGTGCCATTCTTTTTTCAATTTTGGCTCTCACAATGATTGAACTCGAATCTACTTGGAACTACTCTAAGCCAAAGCTTGTTCGTATGTGGCATTTGTTTTGAGTTTTGGGAGGAGCATCCACCTGAGTTTAAGAGATTTAGTATTACATAGTTGACTACTTTGCTCTACATAGTTAATAGCCGTAAGCTTCAGGGCCTGAATTATTGGTTGCGTTGAGGGCGAGGAATACCTTATGACTTATCTCACAGCCCGAAATTAGAAAGGCTACTCTCATTACAGGGAAATTTAGTCTAGTTACAACTTTTAACTGGAAGGGAAACCCAGTTCTACTCAACCGTAAAGAGTGAAATATTCTTTTGCACTGGTAGTAGTACTGGAAAATTGAGTACTACTGCCATCTATATTTTGACAAATGAGTAACTTTCGCCTGAAATTTAAGATCATTGATTCAAAGCAACCATTACTTAAAACTAAATTATATGGTTGGTTTGACTAAAATACAAATTAGATCACATTGCAATATATAAATAGCAGTGGTACGGAGTACCCTGCACTAAAGGAGTAATGAAAATGAACTCCCATAAGGAGGTTTGTTGAAGAAGTTGGCATAAACCAATAATGTAAATCTGGTGCAAATAGTTCTTTTTTGTTTTGTTTTGTTTTGTTTTTTTTGGTAATTTATGTTGGTTATGATAGTCTCAGGTTCTCTTTATGGATATACATTACTTCATGGTAGAAGAACTAGAACCTTTGAGGCCACAAGTTTGCTAAATGATAGAGTTGTCTTCATATTATTCATTGCTTATGTTCGATGCAATAGGCTGGTTGACATTTTAGTGGGGTCGTACAGGATTTTACAAGTTTTATGGATTAGAAGACTCTTAGAATTTTTTGGGTGCTGTAGGAGACTGACATTTATGTGATCTGTACAGGAGATTTATGCCCCCCCAATGTGGCTTGTTCAAATCTTCAGCATTACATGCCCATGGTCTTAATGAAAACAGTGAAGGTGAGCTCCAAGTACCAAAGGATAAGAAAAAAAAAAGAATAAAAAAGAAACTGGAGTTTCCCTTTTCAGTTTTTATCTACAAACTTTTGAGCTTGAAGGTTTTAAACTTACTCAATTGTTGATTCTCTCCATGGTTATCTATACTCGCTCAGTCACCCATGGTTAAAAGTTTTAACCTGGGTAAAAAATTAATTTTGCCACTGAAATTGTTTGCATCATTGTTTATACTGCTCTTATTCTACTGCCGTAAATATTTCCAATATTTGGAGTACACTTTCCTTATGTCTATACCTTTGTGGTGCCTTAAATATATAGGTATCTCTTGTAATTGACAAATGAGTTTCTTTCTTTCTGTTTCCTTAGATTTCATGATTTGGTCCTCTATTTGCTGCCCTCGAGACTGTCTCTTAGCCACTTCATTCTTCAGCAAGCATTTCTTCCATAACGATTATAGAGTCAAATAGACAATTTAGAATTTTGGATTTCTTGACAAACTGATGATAATGATATCCATACCTCATTAATTAGCAAGGAATAGAAAATTTGAAAAATGCTACCCATTTATACTCAGGTTTATGACCTACAAAAAGGAAATCAAGAAAAATCTCATAAAAGACCATCTCTCACATGTCTTCTACCATGCTTTATGCTTCCTCCATTAAGTTATTTAAAAAAGCCCCATTTGTTTTAAAATTTTCACTGGTTGTTCTGTTACTAGTTTCCATGTCTTGTTACTATTATGTACTTGTAATAAAAGTGCTATCTTCTTCTTCCCTGTCTTCTTCTTGTTGCTATGATAATGTAAAACGAGGGGTACACCTCTTGTCAGTTTTTAAAAAGCATTGGTAAGGTCATACTGATATGATTGTCTTAAAATTGGTTACATTTATTGCAATTTTATTTTAATTTCTTTCTGTTCTGTTATCAAAGGTTCCCTCTTGTTTTTGTGGCTCACAATCATTTACAAATGGTCCTGCTGTTTGGAACATGAAGTTTTCATTGAAGCTTTGCTTAAATTGTGACTGTTTGCCTTTATCTGATGAGACTGTTAATGCCCGTTTGTTGCTTTTTCTACTACATGGCTTGAAACCACCTTCACTTGTTTGCAGATTGGGCTGGTAATATATGAATGTAGCACGCTCAGCAACTTGATTGAATGTCAAATGCTGATGCATGCCTCTTACCATCAAAATTATGAAACTTGATCCCAGCATATAATTGATTTTAAAAGCTCAGAGAGTAGATCTTTGGACATTTCACAATGGAGTAGTCTATTGCAATATGGTCATAAATTGTCATCTGTTTCTTTTTGTCAAAATTGCTTTGGGACGGACTTTTCTTCCCATAAGCTTCTTGATTTTAATGTCTAATAAACTCCAGTATTCTTTCTCTTCCTTTTCTTTTGGTGGGAATTGAATTCTTTATATCAATTAATAATATTTGGCTTTCTGGTCTATCTCATTGTTGCCCATGATGTGCTCTTTCCTATTCACTTTGAAATAAATTATATGGAAAGATTTGAACAGCTCTTTGCACCTAAAAGTTGAACTGTCTCTTTCTTATTTTTCGGATAAAGTTGAATTAACTGTGATGAATCCTTGTAGTGAGATGGGAGGCTGATTCTCACCGATCAGAAAATAAGTCAGATTCCAACACATATGTAAGTGTTCCAGAAAGTATGGGCTTCAAGTTCACTAAGATGGAGAAGATTAATAATAATATCGATCAGGTCAGCAATGAATGGAAAATAGTGAAGAATGGTATATATTTTTTATGAGAATATATGTAGATATCATGTTGTAATCTTAGGATAAAATGTGTTCCAAACTTGTCCTTTGCTCTCATGCCAGAATCTAAATTTTGTATTAAATTCTTTTTTCCAAATATGCAGTTCAAACTTCAAAGCTATATGTAATGTCAGCTCTTGAATACAATTTGTTACTTAACTTTTTTCTTTTTCCTGATTTTGGCATATTCCTAAAGTTGAAGCAGAGTGATCTTTTGAGCCTATATGTTTTGACCACTGAATGGCCTTTTACATTTTCTCATCATTAGTGTTTGATAATGATGGTTTCCTTGGCTAAGAAATACTACATACAAAATATCTTCTTACATATATTCCCCTTTTTTCCTTTTGATTTACTCAGGTAAAGAGTTTTGGGAATGATGTGCAGGATCATTTTCCTAATCGAATGCACAGTGAGCACAATATTTTAAAAAAGGAAAAAGTGCCAATTATGATTTGAATCGCATTACGTGTAAGAAAGTTGAAGCTAGGGATCATAAGGTTATGAAGAACAGGGATTATAGCATGTAGCAATTATAAAGTAGTGATTATGATGAGACAATAAATATCAAATCATGGACAACGAAGCAAAACATCAGATATATTTTAGGATTTACAGTGAAAATTTACATGCAAATTTTGATGAAGATCAAATAGGCTAAACTGCAACATTGGATTGTTAGTTATTCAAATTGTGGGAAAATGCTGAAATTTCTGAGGAACTTCTTTAGGAAAGTCTGTAATTACTTGTACAGGTTTAAGTGATATTCAATCCTGTAATTATAGGGCCATTATTATGGAGAGTCAACTGTCATTTATAGGACTAATTTTGGGCCTGATTCATTCTCATTTATGGGAGGCATAGCTGTATATGTATCAAGACTTTCTTATGTCATTTGAATATAGAAAAATCTTCATACGAATTTCTCCAAATTTCATCACATGGTATCAGAGCTTTATTCCAACAAAGTGGGGTTTCTTGTTGAGCCTTCAGTGCTGATTCTTTTCCCTGTGCATTTTCCTCCCCCTCCTTATCACAAACTCCCAAACAAGGGAGAGGTTTCGATAAAACCTTTCCTTCCCTTCTTTTCCCCTCCATTATCCCTCATCCAAACATACCCTAAGGAACAGGTGAAAATACACAGAAAATTGAGTAAGTGGTAAAAACTTCTTTCACTTAAATGGATGGAGATAAATAAGAAGGGAACATTATGTAAACACATGGACTATATTAAGGTGGCATGAATCTGTCAAATCATAGTAAAATTATAAGATTCCATACTTGGTTAGAAGTTACTTCTTTTTATCCTCTCAAATTTAGATGCTTAAGCATTAAGCCAAATATGTGAAGATCAACTTCTTTGAGGTGATTGGGCAGTTCTTCTGCTTGATTTTCAGTCATTCTTTTTATGATGATACCTCTTGGAATTTTTAAAACATGAACAAGCCTTCTTGATGATATCAAATTTATACTTCTAAGGCTATGTAGTATTAGCACCAGGTCAGCCTGACGTCTGGAAGGGCATGAAAGTTTGTATTAAGCTCCTATGCACAATTTAAGTATTGTTATATGCTGAATTAAAGAGGATTAGTGATCTGCTGTGCTCTTTAAAATGTAACTGACGAAGTGGAAGTGTAAGAACAAAGAAACATATGAAAAGTAACAAAAACACCCTCATATTTTGGCCTTATGGAGGTCTGGAGGTGTCTGTCCTTTTTAGAGTGCTTATATGTTATAATCTTTGATCGTATTATGACAATGTTTCTGCTATATTATTAAATGTCTGTTTCAACTAGTATCCATATGTAATGAATCTGACTTGTCAATGAACAAAAGTGTTTTCAAAATTTGTGGTCCTTGGAGCAATGGTATCTCAGATTCTATCTAGTTTGTTTATTTGTTTGTTTTTCCCTGAAGTAAATTGTTTAGGTACTTACCTGAATTCATTTTTCTCTTAACAATATCGTATATTATTGATTACTTCAATAAAAGTTGTTCAAAGCTCAGTCTGCTGCATACATGAATATATATGACTGTAGAATTGGCTTGTTGGATTAAAGTCTGCTTGTGATAGTCATACGGTCTGCTAAATCTCTCAGTGCCATATCTGCAGGGTCCATGGACTAAAAGCATGATACAATCTTTGTCATTGTACTTCATACAAAGAGTAACACATAAAATGTTTTTTGACCTGATGTTGAAAGTTGTCCAAGCAATACTTCCAGATATGCTTCAAACTCTTAGTCCGACAAGTTTGCCTCTTGCTTGTGTCTCTAATACCTTGAATAAACCCAGCCCTCTCAGATTAGATGTGTCCTTGCCTTCTTTTAACGATATTAGTTGGAGCTTGGCCCGATTGATATACTTGTTCAACATCCAACTTGAGAGAAATGTTGCCACGTAAGCCTATATTCACGTTATCATTTACTTATTTGAACACATGTTTATCTGTTAGCTTTCTGTTAAATCTCAAGCTGTTTACTTGACTTTTAGTTTTTATTAAGCTTATGATATCAGATGATATAGTATTAGCTAGCATCAATTTGTTGATATGACATGGTTATAAGGGTAAATAGTATGCTTTGTACATCATCTTGCAGGTGAAGTGCAATATTGTATACTTTTATTGCAATGTCAGGTTAAAATAGTCCTTGTCTGTGATGAGGCTGACTTTAAATTTTAATTGCAACTGTGAAGTTGATTATGCTGTATCTGTAATAAGCAGTATGTGGAAAGCCAACTTTCTTTGTGAAAGAAAGGCAGTGTTTGGGATTTATGGCTATGAATTTTTGCATTGTTTGTTACCTCAAGATGACTTGGAATAGAGTTTTTTGGTTTATTTTATAGACATGAGTACAATAAGAGGCTTTTGAATAAAATTATTGTGATCTGTATCAGGAGTTCTCAGGGAAAAATAAAATAAGGGTAGATTTTCAGAAAAATGCTGCTTTTATAGGATTTAGTGTATGGGGTTATAGAGAAATGTTAAAATTTTTAAGGATCAATATATCCTTCATAGTTTTGGATAGGATAATTTACATTGCTTTGTGATGTTTCTTTGCTTTTAATTCCTTCAGAATTTTTTTCGTGCATATTTTCAAAGGTACTGGAAAGCTCAATTATTTTAGGCCAAAGTATATTTCCTTGGTAGCACTAAAAAGTAAGGGTTCAGCTGGAAGGATGTGTTGGTGCCCCAATTTTCAAATCCCTCCAAGTTGAGGGCTTGGGATGGTTTGAGTCCCTTTTCTTTTTACATTTACTTTTTACCCTCTAGCTTTCCTTTTTTTCTTTATATTAAAGAATATATAATCAAGGGTAATGTTGGAAAGTTAACCTTTCAAATCCACCCCATCCCATTAATTACATTGTAACTTCCAAAGAATAGGAAATGAGTTAATGAGTTACCAGCCTCTTTTAGGTTAAGCTTCCAAACAATGGAGTGGCTGAGTGATAACTCTACCCAACCCCACTCTTCTCCAAATTCCCAAACAAGCCTTGAAGAATAGAATCTACCTTAATCAATTTGTTTTAGAGATAATTACAAGGAATAGGCTAAGAAAAATGTTTTAGAACAAGGGTTAAGATAAGAAAATGATGAAACTTTTTCTTTACTCATTATCTATTTTTTGAGGAGGGGGTGGCTGGGTAATTCTGATTTAAGCTGCTGATTTAACTGAATTTATCCGAACAATTTTGATAAATTGGATATTTGACTGGCTCTATTCTGTAACTGGTGCCCTGTGAAGCAATAGATCTAATCTGCTCTGATAAAGTATTTACATGTTGTCTGTGTGAACCATGTGGACTGTTTCAGGTTCTTTGTGGTGCTCCTTGTAGCATGTTCCTCGTTTGTTTTCATTGGTGGTCTCCTGTTTTTCAAATTCAGGTAATCATAGGTAAATGCACTGTCTGAAGTGTGTTAAATTGTTCATAATTTTTGTAATTTCCAGTGTAAATGGCATAATGTCCAAATTCCCCCCCCCCCCTTTCCTTATCCTGATGAAAAAACAATTTACCTTTCTTTTCCTCCAAAAGTTTGATCTCAGCAGTATTTTGGCTCTTTATTATTATCATTACTACAAGATCAGATAATTGATTTTTATTTGCAATTTGGAGACATTGGAGAACATGTTTTATCAATCTTATAGATGTTATGATGAAGCTTGATGAAGATTATATTTTTACTTGACAGATAGTTATCACAATTTTTTTTGGAAGATAACGGAGATATTATGTTTTCCCTTATTGATAGACCTGCTATCACCATTAATCTGTTGTTTTCGTTATATTTTATTATTATGCTGTAAACAACATACATGACTAAAAGTACAAAATTCTAGCATCATTTATATCTTTCCTTTGGGGGGAGTGGAGGAGATAATCTCAACTACAATTTTTTTTTTTTTTGGGGTGATTCATTGGGGCCAGAGGACCATCTTCTGCTACAATTTTAATATTAGATAAAATTTATGGCTGTTTTGCTTCCAATCCACTAGGGATGGGCAAACTCAAGGCCAGGCTGGGTTCTGGTTGGGCTTGGCCTACTAAAGACATACTTTGTAATACCAATCCCGCCCTGATTCTATTTGAACTTTAAAGTACTAGACCAAGTTCAGTCCTGTTTGTAGTTTTAAAGCTTGAGCCAGCCTTGTTTATAGAAATTAATAAAAATTATAATAGAATTTAAATAATTTTATATTTAAATAGCTAATTCAAGAATAGACATTCAAGCCAAATTCAACCTTACGGTTCAAACTAAATTCAATAATAATATCCCAAATACATTAGGGGTTGCTTTGTTTTTATATAAATAGATATTATATATTATTTATTATATAGTATTAAATATTATGAACTGGGCAGCCTTGTTTATAAATATAAGCCCAAGTCTGGCCCTTGGGCTAGAAAACAAGGTCTAAGTCCTGATTAAAGAGGGCCAAGCTCGAGCAGCCCAATAGGTCAGGCCATATTTGACAACCCCTACAACCCAGTTAGATTTGGCAACTTTAAATTGTAGTGGACAAGTGTTAGGTTTCACTGCAATTGTGCTTAACCATGTTTCCTAATCTGGGCCAATATTAAATCGTTCAGGGGTAGTAAACAACCACTAGAGGACTGCTTCTGGGAAGCCTGGGCATGCCTTTGTTCATCATCATCTCATTTAAGAGTATGTTGGTATTCTTGTAAATTTCAGACTCTGGTTTTCTATTGACTCCCTGCCCCTATGTTGTTTATGAGCATTGGCTGTGACTGAAGGACACTCGTTTTTTTTGGCTGGTCTGCAGCAATCAACACGTGTTGAGCGTGTTATTGGATTTGTTCTTGCCATATGGGGTATATTGTTTTACACTCGCCTTCTAAGTACAATGACTGAACAATTTAGGGTAAGATCCAAAGCAGTAAGCATTCAGTGAGAATTATTTTTGGTACATGTCTTTAATTATCAGTGTTTAGGACAGAATAATATGCAAAGACTTAGAGAGGGGGCCCAAATGCAAGTTTTGGAGACAGATCATATCATCATTTGTGGTATGAATAGTCATCTGCCTTTCATATTAAAGCAGCTAAACAAGTATCATGAATGTGCGGTCCGCTTAGGCACTGCTACAGCTAGGTAAGTGGTTCACATAAGGCTGTTGCACGCTGCCATTAACTTGTGCTCAAATTGCTGGCTTTGTAATACTCTAATTCACTCCTATGCAGGAAGCAGAGAATCCTTCTTATGTCTGATCTTCCCAGAAAACAGATTGATAAAATAGCTGACAATATGGTGAAAGATTTAAATCACATTGATGTGCTTACAAAGAGGTATGAATGCTAGGATATCTCCTTCTTCCTATTATAAAATCGCCTTTGTCTATATGTATGTATGTATGTATGTATGTAATGTTGTTTAATAAGGACAACATGCATGACAACTTCCCTCTTTCCTTTTACTGAGGTAACATCTTGTTATATGTGTGCTTCTTATCTTACATTTTATCTTTATCTGCATTTTATTTTTGAGCTTAATGGCACTTTTAGTTCTTTAGTTTGTGCATTAGAACTATTTAGTCTCTCTAATTTCAACTTTCAATTGGATCAATTGTCCTCCAGTGCAAACAAAGCAATCAAGACAATTACTCCATTAACTTTCATTAACAGTGTTGATAATTTTGCATTTTTTGAAAGTGTCACTGATAGTTCTGCTGGTTAGTCATTCATTTGAAAGTGAAACATGATTCAATTCAGGGTCTGTTATGTGTCCTAAGTATTTTTCCACTTTCAACATTAAGAAATAAAATATTGAATCTGTGACAGCATTAGTGACACTTAATAAGATGTGTCAAATCATAAAAACTGCTAGTTTTATAAGTAAATCAATTAAAGATACTTCCTAACCTTGGATTTCCCACTTAACAATAATGCTAAACCCTAAACCCTAAAACTAGCAGAACAATAGTGCTCTAATTGAAGCCAGAGGACTAAATTGGTCTTATAAAAGGAATCAGAAGTGCAATTAAACCTTATCTTTTTTAAGTATTTAAGGTAAAGAGAAATAAAATCCACTTTCAGAAGTACGGCAATGCAGTATGAGAGTTAAATAATTATGCTATTTGAATTAGCTTAGCAATGTAATTGTTATTTGGGATTTAGGATTTATTAGTTATAATTTTGGAATTTAGGGTTTAGTCGTTTTTATCCCTAGTAGAATTAGTATTTTATTTTCTATTTTGGATTTGGATTTCTTGAATTTTAGGTCTAGGCGGCTTGTCTTAGTGGAATTATGGTTGTTAAGAGTCACCTATATAAGGGCATATTATCTACTTTAGAAGCTGGCCCTTTTATCATTGAATGGAAAAAATATTGAGTGCTTTGAGAATTCTTCCTTGTATGCCATTCTTGTTTTATATCATAAAGTTGTTCCAAGGCTGTTAAATTGACTTAAAATATCATTTTGTGAGATGGATTATATGCCTGATCAAATGTTTTGTGTTTATCAACTGAATCATGGCAAGGTGAGAGACTTTGAAGGAAATAGCCTACCGCAAAAAATTAAAAACATGGAAACAATTATATTTGGGAAGATGATTAAATAAAGGAAGAATTACACATTAAGAGGAACAAAAGATGTAATGAGTACAAATGCTGGTGTCAAATTTTCTGAAGGGTGGCAAAAAACCACGAATGAATTAAGGAGGGAAGATTAGAAGCTTTCCTATAACTAACGCTCTTGAAAAAGAATTAAATTTATAAAGATATTTGCATCTTCTAAATACTAGAAGTTGGTATAACAATAGGGAAAAATCTTTACTCCTGACTAGTCTGTGGCAGGCAATATTTACTGTGACCACTTTATGCCACAGAGAAACTGATTTTATAGATTAACACCTTAACCATCTGCGCAGTAAAGCAATGATTTTGAACAAGTTACGCAGACCCATTAATGCAGTATGAGATGATGTAATTATTATTCTAGATAATTTTTCAGTAAAAAAAAAAAAGAAATTGACCTCCTATAATTTCATGTACTAACAGGACAGAACTATAAAAAATAGTCCCTTTTTTTTTGTTTTTGTTGGGGGGGGGGATGTACTTAACACAAACACTAATAACTACTAAAAATGCAACTTTTATCTATTGAATTGATATAATAATAAAATTTACTAAAATTAAAAATCAAAATCACATATTAGTTAAAAAAAATTTCAAAGAAGCATAATAAAACCAGAATAAATATAACTGCTTTAATATAAGAAAAGCACACAGTGGAGACTTCAAAAAATTTCAGAGGGGGCAGATTAGAAATTTCTGGGTTTTAAGAGCATGGACTTAAAAAAAAAATTAAAGGGGGCATATTAAAAATTTTAAGGGAAGGCAATAATATTATATGCATATATAATACCTATAAATTTTTCTTTTAAGGGGGGAGGGGGCGCTGGCAGCCCCTAAGTTCACAACCTTGGTCCGTCCCTGTGTACTAAGAAGTGTACCTTCATTCTGGTTAACACAGTAAAGCATTAATGATTTATAAGTAATTTTTTATGGCACATTTTGTGGGGGTATCAATGCAGGGAAGGTTTTATAGAACTGCACTGTTTGCATATATCCAGAGTCTTTGGCTGGAGCTTAATACTGAAAACATTTCTAAAGAGAATTTTCTGCCACTTTTCAAAGTGGTTCTTTTGTTTTTTTGTGGGAGAGGGAGGGGGTTCTATGGTGCTTGGCTATTGATTACTTTCGGGGGGTGCCACTGTGGCATGTGAAGTAGGATTGCAGTACTTTATTGCGTTTATTTTCTTTTTTCTTTTTTATTGTATCTTGTTTTGCATGGCATTTCTTTCTAGGATTCCTCATCCTTTGTATAGGTATTTTATTCATCTGTCTCAAAAAAATGCCTTTTTTGAAGAATCAAAAGAATGGGGGCTATCTCAGCACCCTAAATTTTGCAGGGACCTAGGCTGGTTTCAAATTTTATGATAATAGAATTGTAGTCAATGTTAAACTGCTTTGAACTTATCTTCTTTGATGCCTTATACCTAAATTTTATGGCTCTACAGTTGCAGCCTTAATTTGACGAAATCATTTGAAAGAGCAGCAGCCAACAAGGCACGTGCAATAATTATATTGCCAACAAAAGGAGATAGGTAATAGTTGATCTGCTTAAAAAGTAAATGGGTAAGGTGGTTCTAGTTCAATTTCAATTAAAATTACTTGACCTCCTTTTATAAATCCATCCTAGTGCGTTAAGGTATAATAGTTATACAAGAAAATGCAGCAAAAGCATCAACAATGTTAATTGTAATTACTAATTATTTTAGGTACAGTGGTCAGGATTTTAATTTATTAATATCTATTGTAGATGTTATGAAGGTTTTAGTTAGCATTAATTCTCCTAGCACAATTTAGGAATACTACTTGTGGTTTCTTTTTCTTTTTCTTTTTTTTTTTCCCCTCTTTTCAATAGAAGAAGACCATATTGACTAAGGAAAAAAATTAAAGAACAGGAGGATCGAGGAGTCCTCTTAAAGAAAATGAAAACCAACAAAAGGAACTAGAATAATGATACAGAAACATCAGCTCAATAAAGCTTGCCAATCTCTTTGAATAAAAATCTGCTAAAATAGCCATGAGCCAAAACCCACATAGAAACTTAGAAAACAAATTTGTCCCAAACATAACGGGTAGGTACAAATCTCTGGGTGAAACTCTTGCGTTTTGCTTGACCTAAATGAACCACAAAGCAGCAGAAAAACCTCAACACCACAACATCTTGCACTCCTTCCTACTTCAAAAATATTTAAGCAGATTTGAGAAACAAGTGCCCAAGTTGGGTGGTCAAAATTGTTCCTTGAAAGTGCCAGACAAGTTATCCCACAGCTACTAAGTAACTTCACAATGGATAGATGGCTGCTACGTTTTGAATTTTTGTAGCTTATGACACAAATATGAGGGTATAAGGCCTTATGAGGTCTATGCACTTGTATCAAATTATTTGTAAAGGTATCATAGTCCAAGCAAAAGTACTAACCTTAGAGGGATCTTTTACTTTCTAAATAAAAGCTGTAAGAGCTGAATCATGAGGAGAAGAGTTAAAAGGTTAAAAACAAAAGTAACATTTACTGCTAAAAGACCAAGATGCCCAACAAATAAAACAAGTCAGAAGTCTTGCAGTTGTTAAGGTTCTGAAAGAAATTAAAAGTCCAAGAAGAGTGGGAACCTTGAGCTGTAGAGAATTAAGATACAATAGAAGGTATACAAAGGTAAAGGTGGGAAGGAGGTCAAATTCTCATACCAAATATCCTCCCAAAAACAAAAACAGGATCCATCTCCCATTCGTGTATGAAGTATAGGAAAAACTTACTATAGAAATGAACTTCCAAAGACTTGCAAGAGTAATGAATGTAAGGACTTGACTTGAATCAAAAAGAGAATAATTCAGAATGAACAGTTTGCAAAGTGAAAGGATTACTGCTAAACATCCCTTGTATCAGCAAGGAGTGGCTTATTTTCTATCTATTAAATATATACCAGTACCCAATTACTGGCTTCAGAATGTTCACATAAGCAACTTGGTTCATTTTAGGAAAGCAACAAATTTTATCTTTATTGTCTTTTGTCAATATTCTGAATTTCACTTTAGTGAAGTTTATTGATTTCAGATCCTCAATATGTTAGGTATGATGTTGACACAGATGCATTTCTATCTGTTTTAGCTCTTCAACCAATTCCGAAAATGGATTCTGTCCCCACCATAGTCGAAGTATGTTGCTTACATCTAGCTTGATATGAAATAAAGACCATAAAATTCAAATGCTGTGCATAACAGTTAGAATTTGTCTTATTTAATGAATGCAGGTTTCAAGTTCCAAGACATGTGAGCTCTTAAAATCTATCTCAGGATTGAAAGTAGAGCCAGTAGAAAATGTTGCATCCAAATTATTTGTTCAATGCTCTCGGCAGAAGGGGCTTATAAAGATCTACAGACACTTGCTAAATTATCAAAGTATTGCATGCTTTGTAGATATCATATTTGTCAGCATTTCTTCTTTTACCTAATTCTTAAGCTTTTTTTGTAGTATTATTTTATATACGGTTTATTCTCTACCTAAATTCAGAATAATACTCAAATAATATCAAATTGCTTTCTGATACTGTGGACTGTAGCTACCAAATCACTCATTTGCGCCATTATCTTTAAAGTTTAGTCATTTTTAATGTAAACGCTCAGAATAATCTTTCCTTTCCATATTTTTTTTATTTGGCCTTAATTATGGCACTGGTTTTATATGGCTAGTGTTAAGGTGAGGTAAATGGAACATTTCCCTGTTTGGTGACTCTACATTTGAAAACTAGCTTCTTATCTTTCTTTTCTTTTCTTTTTTATTTTTATTCTTATTTTTTTACCTGACATAAAAATTGTATATATCACTGAATTCTAACTTTTATTACTTTTACTTTTTGCAGAAAACGTATTTAATCTTTGCAGCTTACCTAGCCTAGAAGGAATGACATATAGGAAAGTAAGACATGGGTTTCAAGAGGTAATTATTGTTTTCAAATGTAATTTGTTGGCTGAATCCTCCATTTATTTGCTTCTATAAATCCTATCTGCATTCATATTATTTCAGGCAGTTGTCTGTGGTCTTTATCGGAATGGGAGGATACACTTCCATCCAAATGATAATGAAATTCTGCAGCAAACTGATAAAGTATGTAGACTAACTTGTAACTGAATCTAAATCATATTTCATTTGGATTTGGAGTTTCTCTGGCAATTTTCAGTTATTGCTTAGGTACCAAAATGATATGCTATTGGCTTTTCTTTTGTATGAAATCAGTCGATTTCAGAAGGTTTACTAGTATACTCTCTTATAACACTTAGCTTCCTTCATTTAGGTATTATTGATTGGATCCCTTCGAGATACAGAGGAGCCACATGTACACCCACATGCGAAGGGAGGAAATGATGGAATTCATGATCTGGAAATTCAAGAAAAAGATGTTGAGAATGCCATAGAATTGAGTAAAAAAAGACTCGCTAACATTGTAAAGCGTCCTAATAGATCAGGTTCCAAGGTATGACCACTACATTGGCAAAATGTTCTAAATTTATTTGAGATCTTAGTGTTTATTACTGATGATCATGTAGGCATCAGATGGAAACCTAGGACCGAAAGAGTGCATTCTTTTGCTTGGGTGGCGCCCTGATGTTGCAGAAATGATTGAAGAGTATGATAACTATCTTGGTCCAGGAAGCGTTTTGGTATGATCTAATATATATGATGAACAGATTACTTCTACTGGTGTGTTGTATGATTTCATCATTTAAAACCATATGCAATCTTCAATGCCGGTATTCAAGCTTGAACTTTAATAAATATAGTTTATTTAATATAACTTCTACTTGAACTCATGGCTTACGGGTGTAGAAGCTTTAATTCTTGATTGCTAATACAAATATGCTATAATATTGATGTACCAATGGAGGAAGTTTAAGGTATTTTATGAAAAGCTGATGGTTGATTTTAAATAATATGATGAAATTTTTACATTATTCACACATCTTGAAAATTTGATAATTGACTGGCGCTTAATTTCATGGCAACTGCCATCAATGGCCACATCTATAAATCCAAGTGTCTATAATGCTTTTTGACATTGTCAATGAAGTGAAACTGCAATAGGTAGGAACCAAGATTTATTTGAGTTTTTATATTAGCACGAACCTAAAATTCACTCTGTCAATGGTCTGGAAGAATGCTAAACGTGAACCCCAGAAAATTTGTCATTGGAAATGGTAGAGGGTTTGTGATAGTGCATGTTAACTCCAACTTCTTCTTTCTGGATTATCTATGCACTCATTCCAAGTTCAAAATTCATCATTTCTGCCCTTAAACAATATGCAGGAAATATTATCTGATGCACCATTAGATGACAGGATTAGGGCCAGCAACATTACTGGTCAAAGCAATCTCAAGCATGTTCGAGTTTCTCATAGGGTATTCTCTCCTTAAGTCAATGGTGTATTAGAATTTCTCTTTTGCTGTTTTTCTATTTATATGATTATTTACTTCATTCATATTCTGTAGATTGGAAATCCTTTGGACTATGACACCTTAAAGGAGACCATTTTGAATATTCAGAAATCTTCTGGGAATGAAGATATTCCTTTGTCAGTTGCTGTCATATCCGACAGAGAATGGCTTCTTGGAGGTAATGATGTGTGACAGTTTTCGTGGCAGAAAGTAGCCTGCTATTGACTATTGGCTATTCTCTTTGCAGATCCATCTAAGGCAGACAAGCATTCTGCTTATTCTCTCCTACTAGCAGAAAATATCTGTAACAAACTTGGAGTTAAGGTGAAATTTTTTACTTGATAGGACTTAACTGAAATCTGAATGATATCCATTTCTTGACCATCAAACACTAACACGGAAATATTCACTATAATATATAATAATGAGTCAGAGGGAATAACTTTCTTTAAATTGGTATTTTGCAGGTGCATAATCTAGTTGCAGAGATTGTTGATTCAAAATTGGGGAAACAAGTGATACACTAAATTTCTTATTTTGTTCAAAATTTTCAGAATTTAGATTGGATTATTTTGTGGTGATGGTACTTACCTATAAAATCCTGCAGATTACCAGAATCAAGCCATCACTGACCTACATTGCAGCAGAGGAACTAATGAGTCTTGTAACGGCTCAAGGTCATGAACCCTTGTTCTCTTCTTGACTAAGCTCTAGTTAATGTGATCTATTTGCTGAGTCAATGTGCTCAAGTTATTTTCTGTACTTGCAAAGCAGTGGCCGAGAAAAGCGAACTTAATGAAGTTTGGAAAGACGTACTAAATGCAGAGGGTGATGAAATATATGTGAAGGTAATATATACTCCTGTAGTAATACTCTAGATTACAGATTACAGAAGTTACACCTAGTAAAAATATATGAAACTATTATCCA
This sequence comes from Erythrophleum ivorense, assembly GCA_026724425.1. NCBI lineage: Eukaryota > Viridiplantae > Streptophyta > Magnoliopsida > Fabales > Fabaceae > Erythrophleum > Erythrophleum ivorense. The sequence goes on along the minus strand of JAIUCV010000369.1, from coordinate 2,131 downwards.
TGAATCATTATGATTGCTGCTAAGCCAAGTCAGTTTTGGTGTTCTTCATTCTTTAAATACATTTTTATATGCAATTTTTATATGATACTGTACCATTTCATAGAGGAATCCTTCCTTTATCGCTATTCCTTATAAATTTGTCAGATGTGATTGGCATTTTTCTGAACCTTGTCTTCCCAGTACATTACATTTACAAGATTATATTTTGTTAAATTTGAATATGAGATTTAATCTGTACTGTGTAGCCAAGGGCCAATAGTGAGCAACTTTCTGTGATAATGTAGACACTGTAGCTGTTACTTGCCATTGTTTCTTATGACAGGATATCAGCCTTTACATGAAAGAAGGAGAGAATCCATCATTTTCGGAGCTCTTCGAGAGAGCCTATTTCCGGAGAGAAGTAGCCATAGGTTACGTGAAAAATAACAGGAAGGTACGCTGATAAAATGTGGTAAAATGTATTTTCCCCCAAAAATTTATTTTGAACCATCCATAAAAACATGTTACTTATACTTTTCGTGTTTGCAGGTTATCAACCCAGTTCCAAAGTCAGAACCCCTCTCTCTTGAATTGACTGACTCATTAATAGTTATTTCTGAGCTTGAAGGAGAACAACCTATGCTTTTGGAATGCTGAAGCTTTGATATAACCTTAGCTTCCTGTTGCTTCATTGTCGCTGCAGGGGCATTATTGTTTCCGCCATCTTTTGTAAACCCTAGCTGAGATTATTGTAGGAATCTCTCAGATGATCAAACCCCAGAAGAATGGAGGATTAGTCAATCAGTTTTTTGACCTTGCAACCTAGGAGCATTCAAAAGCTTGAGATTACGGAGTAGTTCATTAATGATCATATTATAATCATTTAAGGTATTCTGGCTAGGAGTGTATTATGTGGTCATTCAACATCTCCTTGTAAATTTTCCAATGAGAAATATAGGGGCTTATTAAGTTGTCTATTGCAGTGATTTTGCTATTAGACAATGTTATAATTGACTAGTTGAACTCAATTCAGTTTTTAGTGCATTTTAATTTCCCCTTTTAAGACGTTGGTGCATAAGCTATTGCCCTAAGCTACTACTACCCACTTGAAGAACCATTCCAATCATGTCTTCAACTGTATGTATGAATTGGGCGGGCGAGTTGTTGAGAATAGACTCATGACGACCTTGGTTCATAAGCAGTACATACATACATGAATTGGTAGCTGTAGCCTCTAGGTAGATTTTCTGTAATCGACTTAAGTGCCCATTAAAAGATAATAGACAGAGAACGTAGTGGAGGAGGCACCTAAGAAACTTAAAATTGATAATCACGGAATACAGCAGCAGAAACTTAAAATCGACTTGGGTGTCTTGGCTAAGTCCTTTTTTTTCCTTGTTTGTTGCTTTGCCAAAGTATCATCATATCATTACCAAGGCAAACACGGTACAAGAAAGGAAACAACATCATCAGAAACCACCCAACACCAGCAACACAAACAAGTCAAAAGATCAGCCTATCCCCTCCCTATTAGCAGGAGGATCATGGTCCAAAATCACACCCAAAAAGGGTGAGGTTATTAGACTAGTACAATTGTGTAACAACTAAAGTTAAAACAAGTGTGTTAATCACTAGTTAGCCAGACTCGTGCCAGTTGTACTACCCTTATACTTGATATAATTTATAATTCAAAGCAAAGTTAGTGAATCCTCTATTCTTTCTTTTTCTCTGTAGCAGGAGTGAGCACAGCCAATCCACAATATACACCCTCTTTATAACAGATTTGGCTAGCCAAATCAGCAGCCTTGTTTGCAAACCTCCTCACCCACTAAAAAGAGATGTGGAAGAATCCCTTGCTTATTTCAACAATGTCCTCACCTAGTGTAGCAGAGCTCCAGTCAGGAAGGTAGGCCCCACAATTCACTCCTTTTACTATCAATTCACCATCTGATTCCAGATAGAAAGTCTGCAGTTCTACAGCCTTAGCCAGCTTAACTCCTTTTCTCATAGCAGTTGCTTCAACCAAAAAGGTAGAGGACAGTGCAAGTGTACAACCCATCTATCAGTTCCCCTTTGCCATTCCTTACTAAAAGCCCCAATGCAGCCTCACTAGTAAAGCTTAAGAAAGCCCCATCCACGTTAATTTTATATT